>OX388349.1:81094787-81617997 GCA_947579665.1 Sympetrum striolatum | reverse complement strand
AAAAAAAAGCAACAAAAACGGATAATTTGAGAAAAAATTCAATTTTTTTCCTCTATTTTTTTCTTATTTTTCGTCATTTTATTGAGATATGCCAGAAAAAGCAACGAAAACGGATAATTTCAGTGAAATTACAAACTTTATCCTCTATTTTGCCTTAATTTTCGACAATGATAGAGATATATGATCGAAAAAAGCAATGAAAACGGTTAATTTTAGCGAAATTTCGATATTTTTCCTATATTTTGTCTTCATGTTTCATAATTTTACTAGAAATGATCAAAAAAGCAAGTAAAACGGATAATTAAAGAGAAATTTCCATTTTTTTCTCCACTTTTTTCATTATTTTTACTTCTTTATCTAGATATGATCGAAAAAAGCAACGAAAACGGTAATTAATGCGAAATTTCGATTTTTCTCCTCCATTTTGCCTAAATTTCCGTGATTTCATTAAGATATTATCTACACAAGTAACGATAATTGATAATTTTAGTTAAATTTGTTTTTTTTTCTCTATTTTGTCTTTATTTTTGCTCCATTATCGAGATATGATCGAAGAAAGTAACGAAAACGGAGAATTATAGCGATATTCAATAATTTTCCTCTTTTTTGCCTTAATTTTCTCCATTTTATCAAGATATGATCGAAAATGCAACGAAAACGGATAATTTGAGAAAAAATTCAATTTTTTTCCTCTATTTTTTCCTTATTTTTCCTCATTTTATTGAGATATGCTCGAAAAAGCAATGAAAACGGATAATTTTTGCGAATTTACGAATTTTCTCCTCAATTTTGCCTTATTTTTCGTCATTTTATCAAGATATTATCTAGAAAAGAACCGAAAACGGATAATTTTAGCAAAATTTCAATTTTGTTCCTCTATTTAGTCCTTTTTTCGAAATTTTACGAGATATGATCAAAAAAGGAACGAAAACGGATATTAGTGGCGAAATTTCAATTTTTTTTCCTTATTTTTACTCATTTATCGAGATACGATCGAAAAAAGCCTGGAAACGGATAATTTTAGCGAAATTACAAATGTTCTCCTCTATTTCGCCTTAATATTCGTCAATTTAAAGATATATAATCGAAAATAGCAACGAATACGGACAATTTTAACAAAATCTGAATATTTCTCCCCTATTTTGCATTAATTGTTGTCATTTAATTGAGATATGAACGAAAAAAGCAACGAAGACGGAATATTTTAGCGAAATTCAATTTTTTTCCTCTATTTTTCTTAATTTTCGTCTATTATAGAGATACATCATCGAAAAAAGCAACGAATACGGATAATTTTAGCGAAATTTCGATTTTTTTCCAAAATTTTTCTTTATTTTTCATAATTTTACGAGAAATCATCAAAAGATCAAGTAAAACGGATAATTAAATTGAAATTTCAATTTTTTTCCTATATTTTTTCCTTATTTTTACTCATTTATCGAGATATGTACGTAAAAGCAAAGAAAACGGATAATTTCAGCGAAATTACAATTTTTTTCCTCTGTTTTGCCTTAATTTTCGTCATTTTATCAAGATATTATCTAAAAAAGTAACTAAAAAAGATAATTTTAAAGAAATTTCAATTTTTTTCATCTATTTTTTCCTAGTTTTTCGTCATTTTATTGATATATGCTTGAACAAAACAAAGAAAACGGTTACTTTTAGCGAATTTAAAATTATCTCCTCAATTTTGCCTTATTTTTCGTCATTTTATCTAGATATCAACTAAAAAATACCGAAAACAGATAATTTTAGCAAAATTTCGATTCTGTTCCTCTATTTTTTCCTTATTTTTCGTCATTTTATAGAGATATGCTCCAAAAAGCAACGAATACGGATAATTATAGCGAAATTTCAATTTTTTTTCCTCTTTTTTCCTGTATTATTGTTCATTTATCCAGATATGACACAAAAAAAGCAACGAAAACGGATAATTTTAGCGAATTTACAAATTTTCTCCTCAATATTTCCTTATTTTTCGTAATTTTATCAATATATTATATAAAAAGGAACCAAAAACGGATAATATTAGCGAAAATTTCGATTTTGTTCCTCCATTTAGTCCTTTTGTTTCGAAATTTTACGAGATATGATAAAAAAAGCAACGAAAACGGATAATTTGAGAAAAAATTCAATTTTTTTCCTCTATTTTTTTCTTATTTTTCGTCATTTTATTGAGATATGCAAGAAAAAGCAACGAAAACGGATAATTTCAGTGAAATTACAAATTTTCTCCTCTATTTTGCCTTAAATTTCGTCTATTATAGAGATATATGACCGAAAAAAGCAACGAAAACGGTTAATTTTAGCGAAATTTCGATTTCTTTTCTATATTTTGTCTTCATTTTTCATAATTTTACTAGAAATGATCATAAAAGCAAGAAAACCGGATAATTAAAGAGAAATTTCAATTTTTTTCTCCTCTTTTTTCATTATTTTTACTCATTTATCGAGATACGATCTTAAGAAGCAACGAAAACGGATAATTTTAGAGAAATTTAAAAATTTTCTCTTGTATTTTACCTTAATTTTCGTCATTCTATCAACATATTATCTAAAAAAGAGACGAAAACAGATAATTTTAGCGAAATTTTTTTTTTCCTATATTTTGCATTTATTTTTCATAATTTTAGGAGAAATGATCAAAAAAGCAAGTAAAACGGATAATTTAAGAGAAATTTTTAATTTTTTTCGTTTATTGTTTTTTTTTCTTCTCATTTATCGAGATATGTTCGAAAAAGCAACGAAAACGGATAATTTCCGCGGAATTACAAATTTTTTCCTCTTTTTTGCTTAATTTTTGCTCATTTATCGAGATATGATCGAAAAAAGCAACGAAAACGGAAAATTATTGCGAAATTTCAATTTTTCTCCTCCATTTTGCCTTAATTTCCGTGATATCATCAAGATATTATCTACACAAGTAACGATAATGGATAATTTTAGAGAAATTTAGTTTATTTTCTCTATTTTGTCTTTATTTTTGCTCAATTATCGAAAAAAGCAACGAAAACGGATAATTTGTGAACAAATTCAATGTTTTTCCTCTATTTTTTCCTTATTTTTCGTCATTTTATTGAAATATGCTCGAAAAAGCAATGAAAACGGATAAATTTTGCGAATTTACGATTTTTCTCCTCAATTTTTCCTTATTTTTTGTAATTTTATCAAGATATTATTTAAAAAAGAACCAAAAACGGATGATTTTAGAAAAATTTCGATTTTGATCCTCTATTTAGTCCTTTATTTTCGAAATTTTACGAGATATGATCTAAAAAAGCAACAAAACGGTTAATTTTAGCAAAATTTCGATTTTTTTCCTATTTTTTGGTCTTTATTTTTCATAATTTTACTAGATATGATCAAAAAAACAAGTAAAATGGATAATTAAAGAGAAAGTTTTCTCTTTTTTGCTTTATTTTTGCTCATTTATCGAGATTTGATCGAAAAAAGCAACGAAAACGATAATTATTGCGAAATTTCAATTTTTCTCCTCCATTTTGCCTTAATTTCCGAGATTTCATCAAGATATTATCTACAAAAGTAACGATAATGGATAATATTAGAGAAATTTTGTTTTTTTCTCTATTTTGTGTTTATTTTTGCTCAATTATCGAGATATGATCGAAAAAAGCAACGAATATGGAGAATTTATATGATATTAAAAAGCAACGAAAACGGATAATTTTAGAGAAATTTAAAAATTTTCTCTTCTATTTTGCCTTAATTTTCGTAATTTTATCAACATGTAATTTAAAAATCTGATGTGGCCAGCACATGACTTTCTCCATATATAAGATGTAAATATTCATCTACGACAGTTATTTCGAACTCTATATTCAATCTAAACTTGGAAGATGAGTGATTAATTTTTATATTATTATCTTTTACGTCACAAACATTTTAAATAAAGTTTTTCGGGACATGCTCGATGAAAAAGATGAATTTGGCCTTTCGCCCATTGAGCCCAGAGCGCCCACAACGTATATAATCAGCAACTTCCGGTTTATCAGTATTTCATGAATAACTCCTAAACAATCAGTGATAAAATATATGTTTCATACAAAAGTTATAGTAAATTAAATTTTCTAAAACATTTATAATTAATAGTATATACCTAAATATCATATTTTTGGAGATATTTTGAAAACCGGAAATGAGCTTTGAAGAATGAAGCTCGACTTCCGGTCAGCCGATTTACTCCAAAAACTAATCAACTCTAACGAAACCAACAAAAACACTATATGTGAAATTTGGTGTTGATACAACGAATGGTTTTCATGTTAGAGCGCCCACAAAGTACATAACAGCTACTTCCCGGGTTATCGGTATTTCACGAATAACTCTTAATCAACCGGTGATACAAAAATATGTTAAATACAAAAGTTAAAGTAAATTATATTATCTAAAACTTTTACAAGGAATACAATATACCAATATATTATATTTATGGATATATTTTGAAAACCAGAAATGAGCTTTACACAACGTACATAATCAGCAACTTCCGGTTTATCAGTATTTCATGGATAACTCCTAAAGAATCAGTTATGCAAAAATATGTTTCATACAAAAGTTATAGTAAATTAAATTTTCTACAACATTTAAAAATAATAATATATACCTAAATATCATATTTATGGAGATATTTTGAAAACCGGAAATGAGCTTTGAAGAATGAAACTCGACTTCCGGTCAGCCGATTTACTCCAAAAACTAATCAACTCTAACGACTGTAATAAAAATACTATGTATGAAATTTGGTGTTGATCCGACAAATAATTTTCATGTTAGAGCGCCCACAAAGTACATAATCATCTTCTTCCGGTTTATCAGTATTTCACGAATAACTCCTAATGAACCGGTGATACAAAAATATGTTAAATACAAAAGTTATAGTAAATTACTTTATCTAAAACGTTTATGAGTAATACAATGCACGTATATATCATATTTATGGTGATATTTTGAAAACCGGAAATGAGCTTTAATGCATAAAGCTCGACTTCCGGTTAACGGATTTACTCCAAAAACTAATCAACTCTGACAGCACACACCACAGTACTATATATGAAGTTTGGTATTGATACGACTTTTAGTTTTCACGTTAGAGCGCCCACTATCACACACACACATACACACACACACACACACACACACACACACACACACACACACACACACACACACACACACACACACACACACATACACACAGACATCATTCCGAAAATGGTCAAAACGTGTTCTACGGACCCGAAAACATGTATTTCCGTTGAAATCTCGAAGTCGAATTTTTTCATGAAAACAATACTTTCTCTATACTTATACGTATATGGAGAAAGTAAAAAAGAGATGAAAACGGATAATTTTAGCAAAATTTCGATTTTATTCCTCTATTTTTTATTTATCTTTCGTAATGTTACGAGATATGATCAAAAAAACAAATAAAACGGATAATTTGAGAGAAACTTCAATTTTTTTTCAATATATTTTCTTTTTTTCCGTCATTTTATTGAGATATGATCGAAAAAAGCATCGAAAACGGATAATAGTAGCGAAATTTCAATTTTTTTCTCTATTTAGTCCTTTTTTTCGTAAATTTATGTGGTATGATCAAAAAAAGCAACGAAAACGGATAACTTGAGAAAAAATTCAATTCTTTTCCTCTTTTTTTTTTTTTTTTTGGTCATTTTATTGAGATATGCTCGAAAAAGCAACGAAAACGGATAATTATAGCGAAATTTCAATTTTTTTCCTATTTTTTCTTTATTAATGTTTTATTATCCAGATATAACGGAAAAAAGCAACAAAACGGATAATTATAGCGAATTTACAAAATTTCTCCTCAATTTTGCCTTATTTTTCGTCATTTTGTAAAGATATTCTCTAAGAAAGAACCGAAAACGGATAAGTTTAGCAAAATTTCGAATTTGTTCCTCTATTTAGTCCTTTCGTTTCCTAATTTTACGAGATATGATCAAAAAAAGCAACGAAAACGGATAATGGTAACAAAATTTCAATTCTTTTCCTCTTTTTTTCCTTATTTTTACTCATTTATCAAGATATGATATAAAAGCAAAGAAAACGGATAATTTAAGAGAAATTTTAAAATTTTCTCTTCTATTTTGCCTTAATTTTCGTCATTTTATCAACATATAATCTAAACAAGAGGTGAAAACGGATAATTTTAGCGAAATTTCGATTTTATTCCTCTATTTTGTATTAAATTTTCGTAATGTTACGAGATATTATCAAAAAAACAGATAAAACGGATAATTTGAGAGAAACTTTTTCCAATATTTTTCTTTTTTTCTTTATTTTATTGAGATATGTTCGAAAAACGCATCGAAAACGGATAATAGTAGCGAAATTTCATTTTTTTTCTCTATTTAGTCCTTTTTTTGTAATTTTACGAGGTATGATCAAAAAAGCAACGAAAACGGATAATTTGAGAAAAAATTCAATTTTTTTCCTCTATTTTTTTCTTATTTTTCGTCATTTTATTGAGATATGCCAGAAAAAGCAACGAAAACGGATAATTTCAGTGAAATTACAAACTTTATCCTCTATTTTGCCTTAATTTTCGACAATTATAGAGATATATGATCGAAAAAAGCAATGAAAACGGTTAATTTTAGCGAAATTTCGATATTTTTCCTATATTTTGTCTTCATTTTTCATAATTTTACTAGAAATGATCAAAAAAGCAAGTAAAACGGATAATTAAAGAGAAATTTCCATTTTTTTCTCCACTTTTTTCATTATTTTTACTTCTTTATCTAGATATGATCGAAAAAAGCAACGAAAACGGTAATTATTGCGAAATTTCGATTTTTCTCCTCCATTTTGCCTTAATTTCCGTGATTTCATTAACATATTATCTACACAAGTAACGATTATGGATAATTTTAGTTAAATTTTGTTTTTATTTTCTCTATTTTGTCTTTATTTTTGTTCCATTATCGAGATATGATCGAAGAAAGTAACGAAAACGGAGAATTATAGCGATATTCAATAATTTTCCTCTTTTTTGCCTTAATTTTCTCCATTTTATCAAGATATGATCGAAAATGCAACGAAAACGGATAATTTGAGAAAAAATTCAATTTTTTTCCTCTATATTTTCCTTATTTTTCCTCATTTTATTGAGATATGCTCGAAAAAGCAATGAAAACGGATAATTTTTGCGAATTTACGAATTTTCTCCTCAATTTTGCCTTATTTTTCGTCATTTTATCAAGATATTATCTAGAAAAGAACCGAAAACGGATAATTTTAGCATAATTTCAATTTTGTTCCTCTATTTAGTCCTTTTTTTCGAAATTTTACGAGATATGATCAAAAAAGGAACGAAAACGGATATTAGTGGCGAAATTTCAGTTTTTTTTCCTAATTTTTACTCATTTTTCGAGATACGATCGAAAAAAGCCTGGAAACGGATAATTTTAGCGAAATTACAAATGTTCTCCTCTATTTCGCCTTAAAATTCGAAAATTTAAAGATATATAATCGAAAATAGCAACGAATACGGACAATTTTAACAAAATCTGAATTTTTCTCCCCTATTTTGCATTAATTGTTGTCATTTAATTGAGATATGAACGAAAAAAGCAACGAAGACGGAATATTTTAGCGAAATTCAATTTTTTTCCTCTATTTTTCTTAATTTTCGTCTATTATAGAGATACATCATCGAAAAAAGCAACGAATACGGATAATTTTAGCGAAATTTCGATTTTTTTCCAAAATTTGTTTTTATTTTTCATAATTTTACTAGAAATCGTCAAAAGATCAAGTAAAACGGATATTTTAATTGAAATTTCAATTTTTTTCCTATATTTTTTCCTTATTTTTACTCATTTATCGAGATATGTACGTAAAAGCAAAGAAAACGGATAATTTCAGCGAAATTACAAATTTTTTCCTCTATTTTGCCTTAATTTTCGTCATTTTATCAAGATATTATATAAAAAGGAACCAAAAACGGATAATATTAGCGAAAATTTCGATTTTGTTCCTCTATTTAGTCCTTTTGTTTCGAAATTTTACGAGATATGATAAAAAAAGCAACAAAAACGGATAATTTGAGAAAAAATTCAATTTTTTTCCTCTATTTTTTTCTTATTTTTCGTCATTTTATTGAGATATGCCAGAAAAAGCAACGAAAACGGATAATTTCAGTGAAATTACAAACTTTATCCTCTATTTTGCCTTAATTTTCGACAATGATAGAGATATATGATCGAAAAAAGCAATGAAAACGGTTAATTTTAGCGAAATTTCGATATTTTTCCTATATTTTGTCTTCATGTTTCATAATTTTACTAGAAATGATCAAAAAAGCAAGTAAAACGGATAATTAAAGAGAAATTTCCATTTTTTTCTCCACTTTTTTCATTATTTTTACTTCTTTATCTAGATATGATCGAAAAAAGCAACGAAAACGGTAATTAATGCGAAATTTCGATTTTTCTCCTCCATTTTGCCTAAATTTCCGTGATTTCATTAAGATATTATCTACACAAGTAACGATAATTGATAATTTTAGTTAAATTTTGTTTTTTTTTCTCTATTTTGTCTTTATTTTTGCTCCATTATCGAGATATGATCGAAGAAAGTAACGAAAACGGAGAATTATAGCGATATTCAATAATTTTCCTCTTTTTTGCCTTAATTTTCTCCATTTTATCAAGATATGATCGAAAATGCAACGAAAACGGATAATTTGAGAAAAAATTCAATTTTTTTCCTCTATTTTTTCCTTATTTTTCCTCATTTTATTGAGATATGCTCGAAAAAGCAATGAAAACGGATAATTTTTGCGAATTTACGAATTTTCTCCTCAATTTTGCCTTATTTTTCGTCATTTTATCAAGATATTATCTAGAAAAGAACCGAAAACGGATAATTTTAGCAAAATTTCAATTTTGTTCCTCTATTTAGTCCTTTTGTTTCGAAATTTTACGAGGTATGATAAAAAAAGCAACGAAAACGGATAATTTGAGAAAAAATTCAATTTTTTTCCTCTATTTGTTTCTTATTTTTCGTCATTTTATTGAGATATGCCAGAAAAAGCAACGAAAACGGATAATTTCAGTGAAATTACAAACTTTATCCTCTATTTTGCCTTAATTTTCGACAATTATAGAGATATATGACTGAAAAAAGCAACGAAAACGGTTAATTTTAGCGAAATTTCGATATTTTTCCTATATTTTGTCTTCATTTTTCATAATTTTACTAGAAATGATCAAAAAAGCAAGTAAAACGGATAATTAAAGAGAAATTTCCATTTTTTTCTCCACTTTTTTCATTATTTTTACTTCTTTATCGAGATATGATCTTAAAAAGCAACGAAAACGGATAATTATAGAGAAATTTAAAAATTTTCTATTCTATTTTGCCTTCATTTTCGTCAGTTTATCAACATATTATCTAAAAAAGAGACGAAAACAGACAATTTTAGCGAAATTTTGAATTTTTTCCTACATTTTGTTTTTATTTTTCATAATTTTAGGACAAATGATCAAAAAAGCAAGTAAAACGGATAATTTAAGAGAAATTTTAATTTTTTTCATCTATTGTTTATTTTTTTCTCATTTATAGAGATATGTTCGTTAAAGCAACGAAAACGAATAATATCAGCGAAAATACAAATTTTTTCCTCTTTTTTGCTTTATTTTTGCTCATTTATTTTTTATCTAGATATGATCGAAAAAAGCAACGAAAACGGTAATTATTGCGAAATTTCGATTTTTCTCCTCCATTTTGCCTTAATTTCCGTGATTTCATTAAGATATTATCTATACAAGTAACGATAATGGATAATTTTAGTTAAATTTTGTTTTTTTTTTCTCTATTTTGTCTTTATTTTTGCTCCATTATCGAGATATGATCGAAGAAAGTAACGAAAACGGAGAATTATAGCGATATTCAATAATTTTCCTCTTTTTTGCCTTAATTTTCTCCATTTTATCAAGATATGATCGAAAACGCAACGAAAACGGATAATTTGAGAAAAAATTCAATTTTTTTCCTCTATTTTTTCCTTATTTTTCCTCATTTTATTGAGATATGCTCGAAAAAGCAATGAAAACGGATAATTTTTGCGAATTTACGAATTTTCTCCTCAATTTTGCCTTATTTTTCGTCATTTTATCAAGATATTATCTAGAAAAGAACCGAAAACGGATAATTTTAGCAAAATTTCAATTTTGTTCCTCTATTTTGTCCTTTTTTTCGAAATTTTACGAGATATGATCAAAAAAGGAACGAAAACGGATATTAGTGGCGAAATTTCAATTTTTTTTCCTTATTTTTACTCATTTATCGAGATACGATCGAAAAAAGCCTGGAAACGGATAATTTTAGCGAAATTACAAATGTTCTCCTCTATTTCGCCTTAATATTCGTCAATTTAAAGATATATAATCGAAAATAGCAACGAATACGGACAATTTTAACAATATCTGAATATTTCTCCCCTATTTTGCATTAATTGTTGTCATTTAATTGAGATATGAACGAAAAAAGCAACGAAGACGGAATATTTTAGCGAAATTCAATGTTTTTCCTCTATTTTTCTTAAATTTCGTCTATTATAGAGATACATCATCGAAAAAAGCAACGAATACGGATAATTTTAGCGAAATTTCGATTTTTTTACAAAATTTGTCTTTATTTTTCATAATTTTACGAGAAATCATCAAAAGATCAAGTGAAACGGATAATTAAATTGAAATTTCAATTTTTTTCCTATATTTTTTCCTTATTTTTACTCATTTATCGAGATATGTACGTAAAAGCAAAGAAAACGGATAATTTCAGCGAAATTACAAATTTTTTCCTCTATTTTGCCTTAATTTTCGTCATTTTATCAAGATATTATCTAAAAAAGTAACGAAAACAGATAATTTTAAAGAAATTTCAATTTTTTTCATCTATTTTTTCCTAGTTTTTCGTCATTTTATTGATATATGCTTGAACAAAACAAAGAAAACGGTTACTTTTAGCGAATTTAAAATTTTCTCCTCAATTTTGCCTTATTTTTCGTCATTTTATCTAGATATCAACTAAAAAATACCGAAAACAGATAATTTTAGCAAAATTTCGATTCTGTTCCTCTATTTTTTCCTTATTTTTCGTCATTTTATAGAGATATGCTCCAAAAAGCAACGAATACGGATAATTATAGCGAAATTTCAATTTCTTTTCCTCTTTTTTCCTGTATTATTGTTCATTTATCCAGATATGACACAAAAAAAGCAACGAAAACGGATAATTTTAGCGAATTTACAAATTTTCTCCTCATTATTTCCTTATTTTTCGTAATTTTATCAATATATTATATAAAAAGGAACCAAAAACGGATAATATTAGCGAAAATTTCGATTTTGTTCCTCTATTTAGTCCTTTTGTTTCGAAATTTTACGAGATATGATAAAAAAAGCAACGAAAACGGATAATTTGAGAAAAAATTCAATTTTTTTCCTCTATTTTATTCTTATTTTTCGTCATTTTATTGAGATATGCCAGAAAAAGCAACGAAAACGGATAATTTCAGTGAAATTACAAACTTTATCCTCTATTTTGCCTTAATTTTCGACAATTATAGAGATATATGACCGAAAAAAGCAGCGAAAACGGTTAATTTTAGCGAAATTTCGATATTTTTCCTATATTTTGTCTTCATTTTTCATAATTTTACTAGAAATGATCAAAAAAGCAAGTAAAACGGATAATTAAAGAGAAATTTCCATTTTTTTCTCCACTTTTTTCATTATTTTTACTTCTTTATCGAGATATGATCTTAAAAAGCAACGAAAACGGATAATTATAGAGAAATTTAAAAATTTTCTCTTCTATTTTGCCTTCATTTTCGTCATTTTATCAACATATTATCTAAAAAGAGACGAAAACAGACAATTTTAGCGAAATTTTGAATTTTTTTCCTACATTTTGTGTTTATTTTTCATAATTTTAGGACAAATGATCAAAAAAGCAAGTAAAACGGATAACTTAAGAGAAATTTTAATTTTTTTCATCTATTGTTTATTTTTTTTCTCATTTATAGAGATAAGTTCGTTAAAGCAACGAAAACGAATAATTTCAGCGAAAATACAAATTTTTTCCTCTTTTTTGCTTTATTTTTGCTCATTTATTTTTTATCTAGATATGATCGAAAAAAGCAACGAAATCGGTAGTTATTGAGAAATTTCGATTTTTCTCCTCCATTTTGCCTTAATTTCCGTGATTTCATTAAGATATTATCTACACAAGTAACGATAATGGATAATTTTGGCGAAATTTCGATTTTTTTCCTCTATTTTGTATCAATCTTTCGTAATGTTACGAGATAAAAAAACAAATAAAACGGATACTTTGAGAGAATCTTCAATTTTTTCCAATATTTTTTCTTTTTTTTCGTCATTTTTTTGAGATATGTTCGTAAAAAGTATCAAAAACGGACAATAGTAGCGAAATTTCAATTTTTTTCTCTATGTAGTCCTTTTTTTCGTAATTTTACGAGGTATGATCAAAAAATGCAACGAAAACGGATAATTTGAGAAAGAATTCAATTCTTTTTCTCTATTTTTTCTTTATTTTTCGTCATTTTATTGAGATATGCTCGAAAAAGCAACGAAAACGGATAATTATAACGATATTTCTATTTTTTTCCTATTTTTTTCTTTATTATTGTTTTATTATCCAGATATAACCGAAAAAAGCAACAAAAACAGATAATTATAGCAAGTTTACAAATTTTCATCTCAATTTTGCCTTAATTTTCGTCATTTTGTCAAGATATTATCTAAAAAAGAACCGAAAACGGATAATTTTAGCAAAATTTCGATTTTTTTCCTCTATTTAGTCCTTTTGTTTCCTAATTTTACAAGATATGATGAAAAAAAGCAACGAAAACGGATAATAATAGCAAATTTCAATTCTTTTCCTCTTTTTTTCCTTATATTTACTCATTTATCGAGATATGATATTAAAAAGGCATGAAAACGGTTAATTTTAGCAAATTTACAAATTTTCTCCTCATTTTGCCTTATTTTTCCTCATGTTCTCAAGATATCATCTAAAAAAGAACCGAAAACGGTTAATTTTAGCGAAATTTCGATTTTTTCCTATATTTAGTCATTATTTTTCATAATTTAACAGAAATGATCAAGAAAGCATGTAAAACGGTTAATTTAAGAGAAATTTTTATTTTTTCGTCTATTGTTAATTTTTTTCACATTTATCGAGATATGTTCGTAAAAGCAACGAAAACGGATAATTTCAGCGAAATTACAAATTTGCTCCTCTATTTTGGCTTAATTGCCGTCATTTAATCAAGATGTTATCTAAAAAAGTTACTAAAACGGATAATTTGGAGAAATTTCAATTTTTTTCCTCTATTTTATCCTTGTTTTTCGCCATTTTATTGAGATATGCTTGAAAAAAAGAATAAAAACGGTTACTTTTTGCGAAAATTCGATTTTTTACCCTCTTTTTTGCTTTATTATTGTTCATTTATCTAGATATGACACAAAAAAAGCAACGAAAACGGATAATTTTAGCGAATTTACAAATTTTCTCCTCAATTTTTCCTTATTTTTCGTTATTTTATCAAGATATTTTCTAAAAAAGAACTAAAATTGGATAATTTTCGCAAAATTTCGATTTTGCTCCTCTATTTTGTCCTTTTTTTTCGAAATTTTACGAGATTTGATCAAAAAAGTAACGAAAACGGTTAATTTGAGAAAAAATTCAATTTATTTCCTCTATATTTTTCTTATTTTTCGTCATTTTATTGAGATATGCAAGAAAAAGCAACGAAAACGGATAATTTCAGTGAAATTACAAATTTTCTCCTCTATTTTGCCTTAAATTTCGTCTATTATAGAGATATATGACCGAAAAAAGCAACGAAAACGGTTAATTTTAGCGAAATTTCGATTTCTTTTCTATATTTTGTCTTCATTTTTCATAATTTTACTAGAAATGATCATAAAAGCAAGAAAACCGGATAATTAAAGAGAAATTTCAATTTTTTTCTCCTCTTTTTTCATTATTTTTACTCATTTATCGAGATACGATCTTAAGAAGCAACGAAAACGGATAATTTTAGAGAAATTTAAAAATTTTCTCTTGTATTTTACCTTAATTTTCGTCATTCTATCAACATATTATCTAAAAAAGAGACGAAAACAGATAATTTTAGCGAAATTTTTTTTTTCCTATATTTTGCATTTATTTTTCATAATTTTAGGAGAAATGATCAAAAAAGCAAGTAAAACGGATAACTTAAGAGAAATTTTAATTTTTTTCGTTTATTGTTTTTTTTTCTTCTCATTTATCGAGATATGTTCGAAAAAGCAACGAAAACGGATAATTTCCGCGGAATTACAAATTTTTTCCTCTTTTTTGCTTAATTTTTGCTCATTTATCGAGATATGATCGAAAAAAAGCAACGAAAACGGAAAATTATTGCGAAATTTCAATTTTTCTCCTCCATTTTGCCTTAATTTCCGTGATATCATCAAGATATTATCTACACAAGTAACGATAATGGATAATTTTAGAGAAATTTAGTTTATTTTCTCTATTTTGTGTTTATTTTTGCTCAATTATCGAGATATGATCGAAAAAAGCAACGAATATGGAGAATTTATATGATATTAAAAAGCAACGAAAACGGATAATTTTAGAGAAATTTAAAAATTTTCTCTTCTATTTTGCCTTAATTTTCGTAATTTTATCAACATGTAATTTAAAAATCTGATGTGGCCAGCACATGACTTTCTCCATATATAAGATGTAAATATTCATCTACGACAGTTATTTCGAACTCTATATTCAATCTAAACTTGGAAGATGAGTGATTAATTTTTATATTATTATCTTTTACGTCACAAACATTTTAAATAAAGTTTTTCGGGACATGCTCGATGAAAAAGATGAATTTGGCCTTTCGCCCATTGAGCCCAGAGCGCCCACAACGTATATAATCAGCAACTTCCGGTTTATCAGTATTTCATGAATAACTCCTAAACAATCAGTGATAAAATATATGTTTCATACAAAAGTTATAGTAAATTAAATTTTCTAAAACATTTATAATTAATAGTATATACCTAAATATCATATTTTTGGAGATATTTTGAAAACCGGAAATGAGCTTTGAAGAATGAAGCTCGACTTCCGGTCAGCCGATTTACTCCAAAAACTAATCAACTCTAACGAAACCAACAAAAACACTATATGTGAAATTTGGTGTTGATACAACGAATGGTTTTCATGTTAGAGCGCCCACAAAGTACATAACAGCTACTTCCCGGGTTATCGGTATTTCACGAATAACTCTTAATCAACCGGTGATACAAAAATATGTTAAATACAAAAGTTAAAGTAAATTATATTATCTAAAACTTTTACAAGGAATACAATATACCAATATATTATATTTATGGATATATTTTGAAAACCAGAAATGAGCTTTACACAACGTACATAATCAGCAACTTCCGGTTTATCAGTATTTCATGGATAACTCCTAAAGAATCAGTTATGCAAAAATATGTTTCATACAAAAGTTATAGTAAATTAAATTTTCTACAACATTTAAAAATAATAATATATACCTAAATATCATATTTATGGAGATATTTTGAAAACCGGAAATGAGCTTTGAAGAATGAAACTCGACTTCCGGTCAGCCGATTTACTCCAAAAACTAATCAACTCTAACGACTGTAATAAAAATACTATGTATGAAATTTGGTGTTGATCCGACAAATAATTTTCATGTTAGAGCGCCCACAAAGTACATAATCATCTTCTTCCGGTTTATCAGTATTTCACGAATAACTCCTAATGAACCGGTGATACAAAAATATGTTAAATACAAAAGTTATAGTAAATTACTTTATCTAAAACGTTTATGAGTAATACAATGCACGTATATATCATATTTATGGAGATATTTTGAAAACCGGAAATGAGCTTTAATGCATAAAGCTCGACTTCCGGTTAACGGATTTACTCCAAAAACTAATCAACTCTGACAGCACACACCACAGTACTATATATGAAGTTTGGTATTGATACGACTTTTAGTTTTCACGTTAGAGCGCCCACTATCACACACACACACACACACACACACACACACACACACACACACACACACACACACACACACACACACACACACACACACACACACACACACACACACACATACACACAGACATCATTCCGAAAATGGTCAAAACGTGTTCTACGGACCCGAAAACATGTATTTCCGTTGAAATCTCGAAGTCGAATTTTTTCATGAAAACAATACTTTCTCTATACTTATACGTATATGGAGAAAGTAAAAAAGAGATGAAAACGGATAATTTTAGCAAAATTTCGATTTTATTCCTCTATTTTTTATTTATCTTTCGTAATGTTACGAGATATGATCAAAAAAACAAATAAAACGGATAATTTGAGAGAAACTTCAATTTTTTTTCAATATATTTTCTTTTTTTCCGTCATTTTATTGAGATATGATCGAAAAAAGCATCGAAAACGGATAATAGTAGCGAAATTTCAATTTTTTTCTCTATTTAGTCCTTTTTTTCGTAAATTTATGTGGTATGATCAAAAAAAGCAACGAAAACGGATAACTTGAGAAAAAATTCAATTCTTTTCCTCTATTTTTTCGTTATTTTTGGTCATTTTATTGAGATATGCTCGAAAAAGCAACGAAAACGGATAATTATAGCGAAATTTCAATTTTTTTCCTATTTTTTCTTTATTAATGTTTTATTATCCAGATATAACGGAAAAAAGCAACAAAACGGATAATTATAGCGAATTTACAAAATTTCTCCTCAATTTTGCCTTATTTTTCGTCATTTTGTAAAGATATTCTCTAAGAAAGAACCGAAAACGGATAAGTTTAGCAAAATTTCGAATTTGTTCCTCTATTTAGTCCTTTTGTTTCCTAATTTTACGAGATATGATCAAAAAAAGCAACGAAAACGGATAATGGTAACAAAATTTCAATTCTTTTCCTCTTTTTTTCCTTATTTTTACTCATTTATCAAGATATGATATAAAAGCAAAGAAAACGGATAATTTAAGAGAAATTTTAAAATTTTCTCTTCTATTTTGCCTTAATTTTCGTCATTTTATCAACATATAATCTAAACAAGAGGTGAAAACGGATAATTTTAGCGAAATTTCGATTTTATTCCTCTATTTTGTATTAAATTTTCGTAATGTTACGAGATATTATCAAAAAAACAGATAAAACGGATAATTTGAGAGAAACTTTTTCCAATATTTTTCTTTTTTTTCTTTATTTTATTGAGATATGTTCGAAAAACGCATCGAAAACGGATAATAGTAGCGAAATTTCATTTTTTTTCTCTATTTAGTCCTTTTTTTGTAATTTTACGAGGTATGATCAAAAAAAGCAACGAAAACGGATAATTTGAGAAAAAATTGAATTCTTTTCCTCTATTTTCTCGTTATTTTTCGTCATTTTATTGAGATATGCTCGAAAAAGCAACGAAAACGGATAATTGTAACGAAATTTCAATTTTATTCCTATTTTTTTCTTTATTATTGTTTTATTATCCAGATATAACCTAAAAAAGCAACAAAAACGGATAATTATAGCGAATTTACAAATTTTCACCTCAATTTTGCCTTATTTTTCGTCATTTTATCAAGATATTATCTAAAAAAGAACCGAAAACGGATAAGTTTAGCAAAATTTCGATCTTGTTCCTCTATTTAGTCATTTTGTATCGTAATTTTACGAGATATGATAAAAAAGGCAACGAAAGCGGATAATAGTAGCGAAATTTCAATTCTTTTCCTCTTTTTTTCCTTATTTTTACTCATTAATCGAGATATGATATTAAAAAGCAACGAAAACGGATAATTTTAGAGAAATTTAAAAATTTTCTCTTCTTTTTTGCCTTAATTTTCGTCATTTTATCAACATATAATCTAAAAAAGAGATGAAAACAGTTAATTTTAGATATGCTTGAAAAAAGGAAAGAAAACGGTTACATTTAGCGTAATTTCAATTTTTTTTCCTCTTTTTTGCTTTATTATTGTTCATTTATCCAGATATGACACAAAAAAGCAACGAGAACGGATAATTTAAGCGAATTTACAAATTTTCTCCTCAAGTTTCCTTATTTTTCGTAATTTTATCAAAATATTATCTAAAAAAGAACCAAAAACGGATAATTTTAGCAAAATTTTGATTTTGTTCCTCTATTTATTCCTTTTTTTTCGAAATTTTACGAGATATGATCAAAAAAAAGCAACGAAAACGGATAATTTGAGAAAAAATTCAAATTTTTTCCTCTATTTTTATCTTATTTTTTGTCATTTTATTGAGATACGCAAGAAAAAGCAACGAAAACGGATAATATCAGTGAAATTACAAATTTTCTCCTCTATTTTGCCTTAATTTTCGTCTATTATAGAGATATGTGACCGAAAAAAGCAACGAAAACGGTTAATTTTAGCGAAATTTCGATATTTTTCCTATATTTTGTCTTCATTTTTCATAATTTTACTAGAAATGATCAAAAAAGCAAGAAAACCGGATAATTAAAGAGAAATTTCAATTTTTTTCTCCTCTTTTTTCATTATTTTTACTCATTTATCGAGATATGATCTTAAAAATCAACAAAAACGGATAATTTTAGAGAAATTTAAAAATTTTCTCTTCTATTTTACCTTAATTTTCGTCATTCTATCAACATATTATCGAAAATAGAGATGAAAACAGATAATTTTAGCGAAATTTTGATTTTTTTCCTATATTTTGTTTTTATTCTTCATAATTTTAGGAGAAATGATCAACAAAGCAAGTAAAACGGATAATTTAAGAGAAATTTTAATTATTTTCGTCTATTGTTTATTTTTTTTTCTCATTGATCTAGATATGTTCGTAAAAGCAAGGAAAACGGATAATTTCAGCGAAATTACAAATTTTTTCCTCTTTTTTGCTTTATTATTGTTTTATTTATCCAGATATGACCGAAAAAAGCAACAAAAAACGGATAATTATAGCGAATTTACAAATTTTCTCCTCAATTTTGCCTTATTTTACGTCATTTTGTCAAGATATACACTAAAAAAGAACCGAAAACGGATCAGTTTAGCAAAATTTCGATTTTGTTCCTCTATTTAGTCCTTTCGTTTCGTAATTTTACGAGATATGATCAAAAAAGCAACGAAAACGTATAATAGTAGCGAAATTTCCATTCTTTTCCTCCTTTTTTCCCATATTTTTACTCATTTATCGAGATATGATATTTAAAAGTAACGAAAACGGATAATTTTAGAGAAATTTAAAAATTTTCTCTTCTATGTTGCAATAATTTTCGTAATTTTATCAACATTTAATCTAAATAAGAGATGAAAACGGATAATTTTAGCGAAATTTCGATTTTATTCCTCTATTTTGTATTAAATTTTCGTAATGTTACGAGATATTATCAAAAAAACAGATAAAACGGATAATTTGAGAGAAACTTTTTCCAATATTTTTCTTTTTTTTCTTTATTTTATTGAGATATGTTCGAAAAAAGCATCGAAAACGGATAATAGTAGCGAAATTTCATTTTTTTTTTCTATTTAGTCCTTTTTTTGTAATTTTACGAGGTATGATAAAAAAAAGCAACGAAAACGGATAATTTGAGAAAAAATTGAATTCTTTTCCTCTATTTTCTCGTTATTTTTCGTCATTTTATTGAGATATGCTCGAAAAAGCAACGAAAACGGATAATTGTAACGAAATTTCAATTTTATTCCTATTTTTTTCTTTATTATTGTTTTATTATCCAGATATAACCTAAAAAAAAAACAAAAACGGATAAATATAGCGAATTTACAAATTTTCACCTCAATTTTGCCTTTTTTTTCGTCATTTTATCAAGATATTATCTAAAAAAGAACCGAAAACGGATATGTTTAGCAAAATTTCGATCTTGTTCCTCTATTTAGTCATTTTGTATCGTAATTTTACGTGATATGATAAAAAAGGCAACGAAAGCGGATAATAGTAGCGAAATTTCAATTCTTTTCCTCTTTTTTTCCTTATTTTTACTCATTAATCGAGATATGATATTAAAAAGCAACGAAAACGGATAATTTTAGAGAAATTTAAAAATTTTCTCTTCTATTTTGCCTTAATTTTCGTCATTTTATCAACATATAATCTAAAAAAGAGATGAAAACGGATAATTTCAGCGAAATTACAAATTTTCTCCTCTATTTTGGCTTAACAGAAAAAATTTCGAAAACTCGAAAAGAAAATCGGTGAAAATTCAAGTTTTTTGCAATATTTTGCTAAAAATTGAGCTAAACCATTCATGTTTTAACTCATTTTAAATTTATTGACGACATCTAAATAAATTTTATCACAAATATTTAATTTTACTCATCATTTACTCAAAAAACATCAAAAAATCAAAACCAATCGGTGAAATTTCAGGTCTTTGGCCATTTTTTGCTAAGAATTGAGCAAAAGTAGTCATGTTTGCACTCATTTTAAAGTTTCTAACGAGATCTAACAAAATACTATCGAAATATTCAAGTTTTCTTAGGAATGAACTCATTAAACGTCGAAAACTCGTAAAGAAAATAGGTGAAATTTCAGGTTTTTTCCCATATTTTGCTAAAAATTGGGCGAAACTAGTCATTCATGGACTCATTTTAAAGTTTTTGACAAAATTACCGAATTCTATAGAAACATTAAATATTTATCAACTGATAACTCAAAAAACGTCAAAGACTCGAAAAGAATCAGTGAAAATTCAGGTTTTCGGGGATATTTTGCAAAAGAAACGAACGAAACATGTCAGGATTGACCTCATTTTAATGTTTATATAATGATCTATACATATTCAGAAGAAATATTCATTATTTCCTAGCAGTTAACCCATGGAACGTCGAAAACACAAAACATATCAGTGAAATTTCAGGTTTATGGCCATATTTTAACAATTATTTAGCGAAACTAGTCATGATAGGGCTTATTTTAAAGTTTTTCACAAGATATAACCAAATTCTATAGAAATATTCCGTTTTTAATACCATTTAACGGATAAATTCACCAAAAACTCGATAAAAAATGAGGTGAAATTTCAGGTTTTTGGCAATATATTGCTAAATATTGATCAAATCTAGTCAAGTTTGTACTCATCTTAAATTTTTTGACGAGAAATAACCAAATTCTTAATAAATATTTAATTTTTCGTAACATTTAATTCCAAGAGTTCGACTCCTTGAGTTCGACTCTGGGATGTGGTTTCCAGGAGGTTGACTCCGAAAGGTCGTCCCCGGGAGGTCGAATGCAATAGTTTCACTCCGGGAGGGTCGACTCCGTGATGAATTACGGTCAGTGACCCGAGGTCAGTGATCCGAGGTCAGTGACCCGAGGTCAATGACCCGAGATCAGTGACCAGAGGTCGATGCCCAGTGGTCGAAGATCCGAGGTCGATGACCCGAGGTCTATGACCCGATGTCAATGAGCCTAGGTCAATGACCCGAGGTGAATGACCCGAGGTCAATGACCCTAGGTGAATGACCCGAGGTCGCTGACACAACGCCGATGATCAAAGGTCGATGACCCGAGGCCTATGACCCGAGGTCAATGACCTTTGGTCGACACAGTGAGGTGGACTCCGGGAGGTCAACTCCGGGAGGTCGACTCTGTGAGGTCGACTCCGTGAGGTCGACTCCTGGAGGACGACTCCGAGAGGTCCACTCCGGGAGGTCGATTCCTAGTAGTCGACTCCGGGAGGTCAACTCCGGGAGGACGACTCCGAGTGGTCGACTCCGGGAGGTCGACCCGAGGAGATCGACTCCGGGAGAACGACTCCGGGAGTTCGACTCCTGCAGGTCGACTACAAGAAGTAGACTCCGGGAGGTCGACTCCGAGAGGTAAACTCCTTGAGGTCGACCCCGTTAGGTCGACTCCGGGAGGTCGACTCCGGGATGTTTACTTCGGGATGTCGACTCCGGGAGGTCGACTCCTTGAGGTCGACTCCGGGAGGTTGACTCCGAAAGGTCGACTCCGGGAGGTCGAGTGCAATAGTTTGACTCCGGGAGGGTCGACTCCGTGAAGAATTATGGTCTATGACCCGAGGACAATGAGCAGAGGTCAATCACCCTGGGTCAATGAGCAGAGGTCAATGACCCGAGGTCAATGACCCTAGGTCAATGACGCGAGGTCGATGACCTGTGGTCGATGGCCCAAGGTCGATGACACGAGATCTACTTGGTGAGGTCGATTCTGGGTGGTCTGTTATGGGTTGTCAATTCCGTAGAGACAGTTATGAGAAGTCGATTCTGATAGGTAAATTCCGGGTGGTCGACGTTGAAGTTTATGACGAGATATAACCAAATTCTTATTAAATATTTAATTTTTCGTAGCCTTTAACTCAATAAACGTCGATGACTCGAAAAAATTCGGTGAAATTAAGGGTTTTTGGCCATATTGTGCTACGAATTGAGCATAACTACTCAAGTGTTAGTTAATTATAATTTATTTTTAAATATCTAACCATATTCTTTACAAAGTTTCTATTTTTTTGGCAGTTAACCCAAAAAACGTCAAAAAATCAAAACAAATCGCTGAAATTTAAGGTCTTTATACATATTTTGAAAAGAATTGAGCAAAACTAGTCAAGTTTGCACTCGTTTTAAATAATTTGACGAGAACTAACACCCAAACTAATTAGAAATATTCAATTATTCATAGCCGTTTACTAAAAAAACGTCAAACTATAGAAAAAAAGATGTGAAATTTTATATTTTTGGCTATATTTTGCTGATAATTGAGCGAAACTAGTCAAGTTTTTACTCATTTTTAATTTTTTGTGAAGATATAGCTAAATTCTATGAAAATATTACATTTTTGTTAGCATTTAACTGATAAAACGCCGAGAACTCGAAACAAAATCACTGAAATTTGCGGTTTTTTACCATATTTTGCTAAATATTAAGCAAGCTTACTCATGTTTGGACTTGTTTTAAGTTATTTGAAGAGATTTGTCCTAAGTCATTAGATATATTCAGTCTTTCGTAGCCATTAAATCAAAAAGTGTCCATAACTCGAAAAGAAGATTGGTGAAATTTCAGGTTTTTTATCAAATTTTGCTAAAAATTAAGCAGACTTAGTCAAGTTTTGACTGATTTAAAATTAATTGACGAGATATAACCGAATTCTATAGAAATATTTATTTTTTTGTAGCAGTTAACACAAAAAATTTCAAAAACTCGAAAAGAAATCGGTGAAATTTCAGGTTTTTTACCATATTTTGCTAAAAATCAAGCAAACTCAGTCAAGTTTTTGCTGACTTTAAATTTATTGACGAAATACAACCGAGTTCTATAGAAATATTTATTTTTTTTAGGAGTTAACAGAAAAATTTTCGAAAAATCGAAAAGAAAATCGGTGAAAATTCAGGTTTTTTGCAATATTTTGCTAAAAATTGAGCTAAATCATTCAAGTTTTAACTCATTTTAAATATATTGACGACATTCAAATACATTTTATCACAAATATTTAATTTTACTCATCATTTACCCAAAAAACATCAAAAAATCAAAACCAATCGGTGAAATTTCAGGTCTTTGTCATTTTTTGCTAAGAATTGAGCAAAAGTAGTCATGTTTGCACTCATTGTAAAGTTTCTAACGAGATCTAACCAAATACTATTGAAATATTCAAGTTTTCTTAGGAATGAACTCAATAAACGTCGAAAACTCATAAAGAAAATAGTGAAATTTCTGGTTTTTTCCCATATTTTGCTAAAAATTGGGCGAAACTAGTCATTTTTGGACTCATTTTAAAGTTTTTGACAAAATTACCGAATTCTATAGAAAAATTAAATATTTATCAACTGATTACTCAAAAAACGTCAAAGACTCGAAAGGAATCAGTGAAAATTCAGGTTTTCGGGGATATATTGCAAAAGAAACGAACGAAACATGTCAGGATTGACCTCATTTTAATGTTTATATAATGATCTATACATATTCAGAAGAAATACTCTTTATTTCCTAGCAGTTAACCCACAGAACGTCGAAAACTCAAAACATATCGGTGAAATTTCAGGTTTATGGCCATATTTTAACAATTATTAAGCGAAACTAATCATGATAGGGCTTATTTTAAAGTTTTTCACAAAATATAACCATATTCTTTAGAAATATTCCGTTGTTATTACCAATTAACGGATAAATTCACCAAAAACTCAATATAAAATGAGGTGAAATTTAAGGTTTTTGGCAATATTTTGCTAAATATTGATCAAATCTAGTCAAGTTTGTACTCATTAAAATTTTTTTGACGAGAAATAACCAAAATCTCAATAAATATTTAATTTTTCGTAACATTTAACTCCAAGAGTTCGACTCCTTGAGTTCGACTCTGGGAGGTGGTTTCCAGGAGGTTGACTCCGAAAGGTCGTATCCGGGAGGGCGAATGCAATAGTTTCACTCCGGGAGGGTCGACTCCGTGATGAATTACGGTCAGTGACCCGAGGTCAATGACCCTAGGTGAATGACCCGAGGTCGCTGACACTACGTCGATGACCAAAGGTCGATAACCCGAGGCCTACGACCCGAGGTCAATGACCTTAGGTCGACACAGTGAGGTGGACTCCGGGAGGTCAACTCCGGGAGGTCGACTCCGTGAGGTCGACTCCTGGGGGAGGACTCCGAGAGGTCCACTCCTGGAGGTTGATTCCTTGTAGTCGACTCCGGGAGGTTGACTTCGGGAGGTCGACTCCGGGAGATTGACTCCAGGAGGTCGACTCCGGGAGGTCGACTCCGGGAGGTCGACTCTGGGAGGTCGACTCCGGGAGGTTGACTCCGGGGGGTCAACTCCGAGAAGTCGACTCAGGGATGTTGATTGAGCTAAATTGTAAATAGTGGAAAATAAGTGGAAAATAGTGAAATTTCTGGTTTTTTCCCATATTTTCTTAAAAATTGGGCGAAACTAGTCATTCTTGGACTCATTTTAAAGTTTTTGACAAAATTACCGATTTCTATAGAAAAATTAAATATTTATCAACTGATAACTCAAAAAACGTCAAAGACTCGTAAAGAATCAGTGAAAATTCAGGTTTTAGGGGATATTTTGCAAAAGAAACGAACGAAACATGTCAGGATTGACCTCATTTTAATGTTTATATAATGATCTATACATATTTAGAAGAAATACTCTTTATTTCCTAGCAGTTAACCCACGGAACGTCGAAAACTAAAAACATATCGGTGAAATTTCAGGTTTATGGCCATATTTTAACAATTATTAAGCGAAACTAATCATGATAGGGCTTATTTTAAAGTTTTTCACAAAATATAACCATATTCTTTAGAAATATTCCGTTGTTATTACCATTTAACGGATAAATTCACCAAAAACTCGATAAAAAATGAGGTGAAATTTCAGGTTTTTGGCAATATTTTGCTAAATATTGATCAAATCTAGTCAAGTTTGTACCCATTTTAAATTTATTGACGAAATACAACCTAATTCTATAGATAATTTATTTTTTTTAGGAGTTAACAGAAAAAATTTCGAAAACTCGAAAAGAAAATCGGTGAAATTTCAGGTTTTTTGCAATATTTTGCTAAAAATTTAGCTAAACCATTCAAGTTTTAACTCATTTTAAATACATTGACGACATTCAAATACATTTTATCACAAATATTTAATTTTACTCATCATTTACCCAAATAACATCAAAAAATCAAAACCAATCGGTGAAATTTCAGGTCTTTGGCGATTTTTTGCTAAGAATTGAGCAGAAGTAGTCATGTTTGCACTCATTTTAAAGTTTCTCATTAGATATAACCAAATAGTATCGAAATATACAAGTTTTCTTAGGAATAAACTCAATAAACGTCGAAAACTCGTAAAGAAAATAGTGAAATTTTTGGTTTTTGGCAATATTTTGCTAAATATTGATCAAATCTATTCAAGTTTGTACTCATTTAAAATTTTTTGACGAGAAATAACCAAATTCTTAATAAATATTTAATTTTTCGTAACATTTAAGTCCAAGAGTTCGACTCCTTGAGTTCGACTCTGGGAGGTGGTTTCCAGGAGGTTGACTCCGAAAGGTCGTATGCGGGATGGCGAATGCAATAGTTTCACTCCGGGAGGGTCGACTCCGTGATGAATTACGGTCAGTGACCCGAGGTCAATGACCCGAGGTCAATGACCTGAGGTCAATGACCCGAGATCAGTGACCAGAGGTCGATGCCCAGTGGGCGAAGACCCGAGGTCGATGACCCGAGGTCTATGACCCGATGTCAATGAGCCTAGGTCAATGACCGGAGGTGAATGACCCGAGGTCAATGACCCCAGGTGAATGACCCGAGGTCGCTGGCACTACGTCGATGACCGAAGGTCGATAACCCGAGGCCTACGAGCAGAGGTCAATGACCTTTGGTCGACACAGTGAGGTGGACTCCTTTTGGTGGAATCCGGTGGTCGACTCCGGGAGGTCGACTCCGGGATTTCGACTCCGGGATGTCGACTTCGGGAGACCGACTCTTGACGTCGACTCCGGGAGGTTAACTCCGAAAGGTCGACTCCGGGAGGGTCGACTCCGTGAAGAATTTTGGTCTATGACCCGAGGTCAATGACCTAAGGTCAATGACCCGAGGTCAATGACCCTAGGTCAATGACGCGAGGTTGATGACCTGTGGTCGATGGCCCAAGATCGATGACACGATATCTACTTGGTGAGGTCGATTCCAGTTGGTCTATTATGGGTTGTCAATTCCGTAGAGACAGTTATGAGAAGTCGATTCTGATAGGTCAATACTGGGCGGTCGACGTTGAAGTTTATGACGAGATATAACCAAATTCTTATTAAATATTTAATTTTTCGTAGCCTTTAACTCAATAAACGTCGATGACTCGAAAAAATTCAGTGAAATTATAGGTTTTTGGCCATATTTTACTACGAATTGAGAAAAACTACTCAAGTGTTAGTTAATTATAATTTATTTTTAAATATCTAACCAAATTCTTTAAAAAGTTTCTATTTTTTTAGCAGTTAACCCAAAAAACGTCAAAAAATCAAAACAAATCGCTGAAATTTAAGGTCTTTATACATATTTTGAAAAGAATTGAAAAAAACTAGTCAAGTTTGCACTCGTTTTAAATAATTTGACGAGAACTAACACCCAAACTAATTAGAAATATTCAATTATTCATAGCCGTTTACTAAAAAAACGTCAAACTATAGAAAAAAAGAGGTGAAATTTTATATTTTTGGCTATATTTTGCTGATAATTGAGCGAAACTAGTCAAGTTTTTTTCTCATTTTTAATTTTTTGTGAAGATATAGCTAAATTCTATGAAAATATTACATTTTTGTTAGCATTTAACTGATAAAACGCCGAGAACTCGAAACAAAATCACTGAAATTTCCGGTTTTTTACCATATTTTGCTAAATATTGAGCAAGCTTACTCATGTTTGGACTTGTTTTAAGTTACTTGAAGAGATTTGTCCTAAGTCATTAGATATATTCAGTCTTTCGTAGCCATAAATCAAAAAGTGTCCATAACTCGAAAAGAAGATTGGTGAAATTTCAGGTTTTTTATCATATTTTGCTAAAAATTAAGCAGACTTAGTCAAGTTTTGACTGATTTAAAATTAATTGACGAGATATAACCGAATTCTATAGAAATATTTATTTTTTTGTAGCAGTTAACACAAAAAATTTCAAAAACTCGAAAAGAAATCGGTGAAATTTCAGGTTTTTTACCATATTTTGCTAAAAATCAAGCAAACTCAGTCAAGTTTTTGCTGACTTTAAATTTATTGACGAAATACAACCGAGTTCTATAGAAATATTTATTTTTTTTAGGAGTTAACAGAAAAATTTTCGATAAAATCGAAAAGAAAATCGGTGAAAATTCAGGTTTTTTGCAATATTTTGCTAAAAATTGAGCTAAATCATTCAAGTTTTAACTCATTTTAAATATATTGACGACATTCAAATACATTTTATCACAAATATTTAATTTTACTCATCATTTACCCAAAAAACATCAAAAAATCAAAACCAATCGGTGAAATTTCAGGTCTTTGGCGATTTTTTGCTAAGAATTGAGCAGAAGTAGTCATGTTTGCACTCATTTTAAAGTTTCTCACGAGTTATAACCAAATAGTATCGAAATATACAAGTTTTCTTAGGAATGAACTCAATAAACGTCGAAAACTCGGAAAGAAAATAGTGAAATTTCTGGTTTTTGGCAATATTTTGCTAAATATTGATCAAATCTATTCAAGTTTGTACTCATTTAAAATTTTTTGACGAGAAATAACCAAATTCTTTATAAATATTTAATTTTTCGTAACATTTAACTCCAAGAGTTCGACTCCTTGAGTTCGACTCTGGGAGGAGGTTTCCAGGAGGTTGACTCCGAAAGGTCGTATCCGGGAGGGCGAATGCAATAGTTTCACTCCGGGAGGGTCGACTCCGTGATGAATTACGGTCAGTGACCCGAGGTCAGTGACCCGAGGTCAATGACCCGAGGTCAATGACCCGAGATCAGTGACCAGAGGTCGATGCCCAGTCGTCGAAGACCCGAGGTCGATGACCCGAAGTCTATGACCCGATGTCAATGAGCCTAGGTCAATGACCGGAGGTGAATGACCCGAGGTCAATGACCCTAGGTGAATGACCCGTGGTCGCTGACACAACGTCGATGACAAAAGGTCGATAACCCGAGCCCTACGACCGGAGGTCAATGACCTTTGATTGACACACTGGGGTGGACTCCGGGAGGTCAACTCCTGGAGGTCGACTCCGTGAGGTCGACTCCTGGGGGAGGACTCCGAGAGGTCCAATCCGGGTGGTCGATTCCTTGTAGTCACTCCGGGAGGTTGACTTCGGGAGGTCGACTCCGGGAGGTCGACTCCGGGAGGTCGACTCCGGGAGGTCGACTCCGGGAGGTCGACTCCGGGAGGTCGACTCCGGGAGGTCGACTCCGGGAGGTCGACTCCGGGAGGTCGACTCCGGGAGGTCGACTCCGGGAGGTTGACTCCTTGAGGTAACTTCCGGGAGGTCGACTCCGGGAGGTCGACTCCTGGGGGAGGACTCCGAGAGGTCCACTCATGGAGGTCGATTCCTTGTAGTCGACTCCGGGAGGTTGACTTCGGGAGGTCGACTCCGAGAGGTCGACTCCGGGAGATTGACTCAGGGAGGTCGACTCCGGGAGGTCGACTCCGGGAGGTCGAATCTTAGAGGTTAACTCCGGGAGGTTGACTCCGGGAGGTTGACTCATTGAGGTAACTTCCGGGAGGTCGTCTCCGGGAGGTCGACTCCGGGAGGTCGACTCCTTGAGGTCGACACCGGGAGGTTGACTCCGAAAGGTCGACTCCGGGAGGTCGAATGCAATAGCTTGACTCCGGGAAGTTCGACTCTATGAAGAATTATGGTCTATGACCCGAGGGCAGTGAGCAGAGGTCAATGACCCAAGGTCAATGAGCAGAGGTCAATGACCCAAGGTATATGAGCAGAGGTCAATGACCCAAGGTCAATGAGCAGAGGTCAATGACCCACGGTCAATGACCCGAGGTCAAAGACACTAGGTCAATGACCTGAGGTCAATGACCCGAGGTCGCTGTCACTACGTTTATGAAACAAGGTCGATGACCCGACGTCAATGAAACGAGGTCAATGACCTAAGGTCGACTCCATGAGGAGGACTCCTTTTGGTGGAATCCGGGAGGTCGACTCCGTGAGGTCGAGTCCGGGAGGACGACTCCAAGAGGTCGACTCCGGGAGGTCGAACCGAGAAGATCGACTCCGGGAGAACGACTCCGGGAGAACGACTCCGGGAGGTCGACTCCTGCAGGTCGACTACAGGAAGTAGACTCCGGGAGGTCGACTCCGAGAGGTCGACTCCTTGAGGTCGTCTCCGGTAGTCGACTCCGGGAGGTCGAATCCGGGATGTCGACTCCGGGATGTCGACTTCGGGAGGACAACTCTTGAGGTCGACTCCGGGAGGTTGACTCCGAAAGGTCAAATCCGGGAGGTTCGACTCCTAAAAGAATTATGGTCTATGACCCGAGGTCAATGAGCAGAGGTCAATCACCCAGGGTCAATGAGCAGAGGTCAATGACCCGAGGTCAATGGCCCGAGGTCAATGACCTGAGGTCAATGAACCTAGGTCAATGACCTAAGGTCAATGACCCTAGGTCAATGACGCGAGGTCGATGACCTGTGGTCGATAGCCCAAGGTCGATGACACGATATTTACTTGGTGAGGTCGATTCCAGGTGGTCTATTATGGGTTGTCAATTCCGTAGAGACAATTATGAGAAGTCGATTCTGATAGGTCAATTTCGGGCGGTCGACGTTGAAGTTTATGACGAGATATAACCAAATTCTTATTAAATATTTAATTTTTCGTAGCCTTTAACTCAATAAACGTCGATGACTTGAAAAAGTTCGGTGAAATTATAGGTTTTTGGCCATATTTTGCTACGAATTGAGCAAAACTACTCAAGTGTTAGTAAATTATAATTTATTTTTAAATATCTAACCAAATTCTTTAAAATGTTTCTATTTTTTTGGCAGTTAACCCAAAAAACGTCAAAAAATCAAAACAAATCGCTGAAATTTAAGGTCTTTATACATATTTTGAAAAGAATTGAGCAAAACTAGTCAAGTTTGCACTCGTTTTAAATAATTTGACGAGAACTAACACCCAAACTTATTAGAAATATTCAATTATTCATAGCCGTTTACTAAAAAAAAACGTCAAACTATAGAAAAAAAGAGGTGAAATTTTATATTTTTGGCTATATTTTGCTGATAATTGAGCGAAACTAGTCAAGTTTTTACCCATTTTTAATTTTTTGTAAGGATATAGCTAAATTCTATGAAAATATTCCATTTTTGTTAGCATTTAACTGATAAAACGCCGAGAACTCGAAACAAAATCACTGAAATTTCCGGTTTTTTACCAAATTTTGCTAAATATTGAGCTAGCTTACTTATGCTTGGACTTGTTTTAAGTTATTTGAAGAGATTTGTCCTAAGTCATTAGATATATTCAGTCTTTCGTAGCCATAAATCAAAAAGTGTCGATAACTCGAAAAGAAGATTGGTGAAATTTTAGGTTTTTTATCATATTTTGCTAAAAATTAAGCAAACTTAGTCAAGTTTTGACAGATTTAAAATTAATTGACGAGATATAACCGAATTCTATAGAAATATTTATTTTTTTGTAGCAGTTAACACAAAAAATTTCGAAAACTCGAAAAGAAATCGGTGAAATTTCAGGTCTTTGACCATTTTTGGCTAAGAATTGAGCAAAAATAGTCAAGTTTGCACTAATTTTAAATTTTTTCACAAGGTCTATCTATATTCAGAAGAAATACTCTTTATTTCTTAGCAGTTAATCCATGAAATGTCGAAAACCCAAAACAAATCGGTGAAATTTCAGGTTTTTGGCCATATTTTGCTAAGAATTGAACAGAACTTGTCAAGTTTGGACTCATTTTAAATTTGTTGACGAAGAATAACGAAATCGTATAGAAAAATTCAATTTTTCCTTGAAATTAACTAAAAAAACGTCAAAAACTCCAAAAGAATGTCTGTGAAATTTCAGGTTTCTGGCCACATTTTGCTAAAAATTGAGCAAAACTAGTCACGATTGGGCAAATCTTACGAGATATGACCAAATTCTCGAGAAATGTTCTATTTTTGATAGCATATAACTTATAAAAAGTCGAAAGCTCGAAAAAAATAGTGAAATTTCAGGTTTTTGGCCGAATTTTGGTAAATATTTAGTAAATCTAGTCAAGCATTAACTCATTTTAATATTTTTTGACAGTTTTTAACTAAATTTTAAAAATATTTTCAATTTGTTTTAGCAGTTAACCCAAAAAACGTCAAAGTATCATAAAAAATCGGTGAAATTTCTGGTCTTTGGACATATTCTGCTTAGAATTGAGCAAAACTAGTCAAGTTTGCACTCATTTTAAAGTTTTTGACGAGATTAAACCAAATTCTATCGAAATATTAAATTTTTCGTAGCAATTAACTCAGAAAACGTCAAAACCTCGAAAAAAATCGGTGAAATTTCAGGTTTTTTAACATTTTTGCAAAAATTGAGCAAAACTACTCAAGTTGGGACTCATTTTAAAATATTTGAAAAAATATAACCAAATTTCTTAAGAAATATTTAATTTTTCGTAGCATTTAACTCATTTAACGTCGATGGCTCGAAAATTCTTTGTGAAAGCTTAGGTTTTTCGCCATATTTTGCTACGAATTGAGCCAAACTACTCAGTTTTTAACTAATTTTTATTTTTTTTAATATCTAACCAAATTCTTTTAAAATTTTCTATTTTCTTTAGCAGTTAACCCAAAAAACGTCGAAAAATCAATATAAATCGGTGAAATTTCAGTTCTTTGGCCATATTTTGCTAATTATTGAGCAAAACTAAGCATGTTTGGACTCGTATAAAATAATTTGACGAGATATGTCCTAAATCATTAGAAAAATTCAATTTTTCGTAGCCGTAAACGCAAAAACCGTCGAAAAGAAGATTGGTGAAATTTCAGGTTTTTTACCATATTTTGCTAAAAATCAAGCAAACTCAGTCAAGTTTTTGCTGACTTTAAATTTATTGACGAAATACAACCGAGTTCTATAGAAATATTTATTTTTTTTAGGAGTTAACAGAAAAATTTTCGAAAAATCGAAAAGAAAATCGGTGAAAATTCAGGTTTTTTGCAATATTTTGCTAAAAATTGAGCTAAATCATTCAAGTTTTAACTCATTTTAAATATATTGACGACATTCAAATACATTTTATCACAAATATTTAATTTTACTCATCATTTACCCAAAAAACATCAAAAAATCAAAACCAATCGGTGAAATTTCAGGTCTTTGTCATTTTTTGCTAAGAATTGAGCAAAAGTAGTCATGTTTGCACTCATTGTAAAGTTTCTAACGAGATCTAACCAAATACTATCGAAATATTCAAGTTTTCTTAGGAATGAACTCAATAAACGTCGAAAACTCATAAAGAAAATAGTGAAATTTCTGGTTTTTTCCCATATTTTGCTAAAAATTGGGCGAAACTAGTCATTTTTGGACTCATTTTAAAGTTTTTGACAAAATTACCGAATTCTATAGAAAAATTAAATATTTATCAACTGATTACTCAAAAAACGTCAAAGACTCGAAAGGAATCAGTGAAAATTCAGGTTTTCGGGGATATATTGCAAAAGAAACGAACGAAACATGTAAGGATTGACCTCATTTTAATGTTTATATAATGATCTATACATATTCAGAAGAAATACTCTTTATTTCCTAGCAGTTAACCCACAGAACGTCGAAAACTCAAAACATATCGGTGAAATTTCAGGTTTATGGACATATTTTAACAATTATTAAGCGAAACTAATCATGATAGGGCTTATTTTAAAGTTTTTCACAAAATATAACCATATTCTTTAGAAATATTCCGTTGTTATTACCATTTAACGGATAAATTCACCAAAAACTCAATAAAAAATGAGGTGAAATTTCAGGTTTTTGGCAATATTTTGCTAAATATTGATCAAATCTAGTCAAGTTTGTACTCATTAAAATTTTTTTAACGAGAAATAACCAAAATCTCAATAAATATTTAATTTTTCGTAACATTTAACTCCAAGAGTTCGACTCCTTGAGTTCGACTCTGGGAGGTGGTTTCCAGGAGGTTGACTCCGAAAGGTCGTATCCGGGAGGGCGAATGCAATAGTTTCACTCCGGGAGGGTCGACTCCGTGATGAATTAGGGTCAGTGACCCGAGGTCAATGACCCTAGGTGAATGACCCGAGGTCGCTGACACTACGTCGATGACCAAAGGTCACCAAACCCTAGGCCTACGACCCGAGGTCAATGACCTTAGGTCGACACAGTGAGGTGGACTCCGGGAGGTCAACTCCGGGAGGTCGACTCCGTGAGGTCGACTCCTGTGGGAGGACTCCGAGAGGTCCACTCCTGGAGGTCGATTCCTTGTAGTCGACTCCGGGAGATTGACTCCAGGAGGTCGACTCCGGGAGGTCGACTCCGGGAGGTCGACTCCGGGAGGTTGACTCCGGGAGGTTGACTCCTTGAGGTAACTTCCGGGAGGTCGACTCCGGGAGGTCAACTCCGGGAGGTCAACTCCGAGAAGTCGACTCAGGGATGTTGATTGAGCTAAATTGTAAATAGTGGAAAATAAGTGGAAAATAGTGAAATTTCTGGTTTTTTCCCATATTTTCGTAAAAATTGGGCAAAACTAGTCATTCTTGGACTCATTTTAAAGTTTTTGACAAAGTTACCGATTTCTATAGAAAAATTAAATATTTATCAACCGATAACTCAAATAACGTCAAAGACTCGAAAAGAATCAGTGAAAATTCAGGTTTTAGGGGATATTTTGCAAAAGAAACGAACGAAACATGTCAGGATTGACCTCATTTTAATGTTTATATAATGATCTATACATATTCAGAAGAAATACTCTGTATTTCCTAGCAGTTAACCCACGGAACGTCGAAAACTCAAAACATATCGGTGAAATTTCAGGTTTATGGCCATATTTTAACAATTATTAAGCGAAACTAATCATGATAGGACTTATTTTAAAGTTTTTCACAAAATATAACCATATTCATTAGAAATTTTCCGTTGTTATTACCATTTAACGGATAAATTCACCAAAAACTCGATAAAAAATGAGGTGAAATTTAGGGTTTTTGGCAATATTTTGCTAAATATTGATCAACTCTAGTCAAGTTTGTACTCATTTTAAATTTATTGACGAAATCCAACCTAATTCTATAGAAATATTTATTTTTTTTAGGAGTTAACAGAAAAAATTTCGAAAACTCGAAAAGAAAATCGGTGAAAATTCAGCTTTTTTGCAATATTTTGCTAAAAATTTAGCTAAACCATTCAAGTTTTAACTCATTTTAAATACATTGACGACATTCAAATACATTTTATCACAAATATTTAATTTTACTCATCATTTACCCAAATAACATCAAAAAATCAAAACCAATCGGTGAAATTTCAGGTCTTTGGCGATTTTTTGCTAAGAATTGAGCAGAAGTAGTCATGTTTGCACTCATTTTCAAGTTTCTCACGAGATATAACCAAATACTATCGAAATATACAAGTTTTCTTAGGAATGAACTCAATAAACGTCGAAAACTCGTAAAGAAAATAGTGAAATTTCTGGTTTTTGGCAATATTTTGCTAAATATTGATTAAATCTATTCAAGTTTGTACTCATTTAAAATTTTTTGACGAGAAATAACCAAATTCTTTATAAATATTTAATTTTTCGTAACATTTAACTCCAAGAGTTCGACTCCTTGAGTTCGACTCTGGGAGGAGGTTTCCAGGAGGTTGACTCCAAAAGGTCGTATCCGGGAGGGCGAATGCAATAGTTTCACTCCGGGAGGGTCGACTCCGTGATGAATTACGGTCAGTGACCCGAGGTCAGTGACCCGAGGTCAATGACCCGAGGTCAATGACCCGAGATCAGTGACCAGAGGTCGTTGCCCAGTAGTCGAAGACCCGAGGTCGATGACCCGAGGTCTATGACCCGATTTCAATGAGCCTAGGTCAATGACCGGAGGTGAATGACCCGAGGTCAATGACCCTAGATGAATGACCCGAGGTCGCTGACACAACGTCGATGACCAAAGGTCGATAACCCGAGCCCTACGACCGGAGGTCAATGACCTTTGATTGACACACTGGGGTGGACTCCGGGAGGTCAACTCCTGGAGGTCGACTCCGTGAGGTCGACTCCTGGGGAGGACTCCGAGAGGTCCACTCCTGGTGGTCGATTCCTTGTAGTCGACTCCGGGAGGTTGACGTCGGGAGGTCGACTCCGGGAGGTCGACTCCGGGAGGTCGACTCCGGGAGGTTGACTCCGGGAGGTTGACTCCTTGAGGTAACTTCCGGGAGGTCGACTCCGGGAGGTCGACTCCTGGGGGAGGACTCCGAGAGGTCCACTCATGGAGGTCGATTCCTTGTAGTCGAATCCGGGAGGTTGACTTCGGGAGGTCGACTCCGAGAGGTCGACTCCTGGAGATTGACTCAGGGAGGTCGACTCCGGGAGGTCGACTCCGGGAGGTCGAATCTTATAGGTTAACTCCGGGAGGTTGACTCCGGGAGGTTGACTCCGGGAGGTTGACTCATTGAGGTAACTTCCGGGAGGTCGACTCCGGGAGGTCGACTCCGGGAGGTCGACTCCTTGAGGTCGACTCCGGGAGGTTGACTCCGAATGGTCGACTCCGGGCAGTTGAATGCATTAGCTTGACTCCGGGAAGTTCGACTCCATGAAGAATTATGGTCTATGACCCGAGGGCAATGAGCAGAGGTCAATGACCCAAGGTCAATGAGCAGAGGTCAATGACCCAAGGTATATGAGCAGAGGTCAATGACCCAAGGTCAATGAGCAGAGGTCAATGACCCAAGGTCAATGACCCGAGGTCAAAGACACTAGGTCAATGACCTGAGGTCAATGACCCGATGTCGCTGTCACTACGTTTATGAAACAAGGTCGATGACCCGACGTCAATGAAACGAGGTCAATGACCTAAGGTTGACTCCATGAGGAGGACTCCTTTTGGTGGAATCCGGGAGGTCGACCCCGTGAGGTCGAGTCCGGGAGGACGACTCAAAGAGGTCGACTCCGGGAGGTCGAACCGAGAAGATCGACTCCGGGAGAACGACTCCGGGAGAACGACTCCGGGCGGTCGACTCCTGCAGGTCGACTACAGGAAGTAGACTCCGGGAGGTCGACTCCGAGAGGTCGACTCCTTGAGGTCGTCTCCGGTGGTAGACTCCGGGAGGTCGAATCCGGGATGTCGACTCCGGGATGTCGACTTCGGGAGGACGACTCTTGAGGTCGACTCCGGGAGGTTGACTCCGAAAGGTCAAATCCGGGAGGTTCGACTCCGTGAAGAATTATGGTCTATGACCCGAGGTCAATGAGCAGAGGTCAATCACCCAGGGTCAATGAGCAGAGGTCAATGACCCGAGGTCAATGACCCGAGGTCAATGACCTGAGGTCAATGAACCTAGGTCAATGACCTAAGGTCAATGACCCTAGGTCAATGACGCGAGGTCGATGACCTGTGGTCGATAGCCCAAGGTCGATGACACGATATTTACTTGGTGAGGTCGATTCCAGGTGGTCTATTATGGGTTGTCAATTCCGTAGAGACAGTTATGAGAAGTCGATTCTGATAGGTCAATTTCGGGCGGTCGACGTTGATGTTTATGACGAGATATAACCAAATTCTTATTAAATATTTAATTTTTCGTAGCCTTTAACTCAATAAACGTCGATGACTCGAAAAAGTTCGGTGAAATTATAGGTTTTTCGCCATTTTTTGCTACGAATTGAGCAAAACTACTCAAGTGTTAGTAAATTATAATTTATTTTTAAATATCTAACCAAATTCTTTAAAAAGTTTCTATTTTTTTGGCAGTTAACCCAAAAAACGTCAAAAAATCAAAACAAATCGCTGAAATTTAAGGTCTTTATACATATTTTGAAAAGAATTGAGCAAAACTAGTCAAGTTTGCACTCGTTTTAAATAATTTGACGAGAACTAACACCCAAACTAATTAGAAATATTCAATTATTCATAGCCGTTTACTAAAAAAACGTCAAACTATAGAAAAAAAGAGGTGAAATTTTATATTTTTGGCTATATTTTGCTGATAATTGAGCGAAACTAGTCAAGTTTTTACCCATTTTTAATTTTTTGTAAGGATATAGCTAAATTCTATGAAAATATTCCATTTTTGTTAGCATTTAACTGATAAAACGCCGAGAACTCGAAACAAAATCACTGAAATTTCCGGTTTTTTACCAAATTTTGCTAAATATTGAGCTAGCTTACTTATGTTTGGACTTGTTTTAAGTTATTTGAAGAGATTTGTCCTAAGTCATTAGATATATTCAGTCTTTCGTAGCCATAAATCAAAAAGTGTCGATAACTCGAAAAGAAGATTGGTGAAATTTTAGGTTTTTTATCATATTTTGCTAAAAATTAAGCAAACTTAGTCAAGTTTTGACTGATTTAAAATTAATTGACGAGATATAACCGAATTCTATAGAAATATTTATTTTTTTGTAGCAGTTAACACAAAAAATTTCGAAAACTCGAAAAGAAATCGGTGAAATTTCAGGTCTTTGACCATTTTTGGCTAAGAATTGAGCAAAAATAGTCAAGTTTGCACTCATTTTAAATTTTTTCACAAGGTCTATCTATATTCAAAAGAAATACTCTTTCTTTCTTAGCAGTTAATCCATGAAATGTCGAAAACCCAAAACAAATCGGTGAAATTTCAGGTTTTTGGCCATATTTTGCTAAGAATTGAACAGAACTTGTCAAGTTTGGACTCATTTTAAATTTGTTGACAAAGAATAACGAAATCGTATAGAAAAATTCAATTTTTCCTTGAAATTAACTAAAAAAACGTCAAAAACTCCAAAAGAATGTCTGTGAAATTTCAGGTTTTTGGCCACATTTTGCTAAAAATTTAGCAAAACTAGTCACGATTGGGCAAATCTTACGAGATATGACCAAATTCTCGAGAAATGTTCTATTTTTGATAGCATATAACTTATAAAAAGTCGAAAGCTCGAAAAAAATAGTGAAATTTCAGGTTTTTGGCCGAATTTTGGTAAATATTTAGTAAATCTAGTCAAGCATTAACTCATTTTAAAATTTTTTGACAGTTTTTAACTAAATTTTTTAAATATTTTCAATTTTTTTTAGCAGTTAACCCAAAAAACGTCAAAGTATCATAAAAAATCGTTGAAATTTCTGGCCTTTGGACATATTCTGCTTAGAATTGAGCAAAACTAGTCAAGTTTGCACTCATTTTAAAGTTTTTGACGAGATTAAACCAAATTTTATCGAAATATTAAATTTTTTGTAGCAATTAACTCAATAAACGTCGAAACCTCGAAAAAATCGGTGAAATTTCAGGTTTGTTAACATTTTTTGCTAAAAATTGAGCAAAACTACTCAAGTTGGGACTCATTTTAAAATATTTGACAAAATATAACCAAATTTCTTACGAAATATTTAATTTTTCGTAGCATTTAACTCATAAAACGTCGATGGCTCGAAAATACTTATAAAAGCTTAGGTTTTTCGCCATATATTGCTACGAACTGAGCAAAACTACTCAGTTTTTAAGTAATTTTTATTTTTTTTTAAATATCTAACCAAATTCTTTTAAAATTTTCTATTTTCTTTAGCAGTTAACCCAAAAAACGTCGAAAAATCAATATAAATCGGTGAAATTTCAGTTCTTTGGCCATATTTTGCTAATTATTGAGCAAAACTAAGCATGTTTGGACTCGTATTAAATAATTTGACGAGATATGTCCTTAATCATTAGAAAAATTCAATTTTTCGTAGCCGTAAACGCAAAAACCGTCGAAAAGAAGATTGGTGAAATTTATTGACGAAATACAACCGAGTTCTATAGAAATATTTATTTTTTTTAGGAGTTAACAGAAAAACTTTCGAAAAATCGAAAAGAAAATCGGTGAAAATTCAGGTTTTTTTAATATTTTGCTAAAAATTGAGCTAAACCATTCAAGTTTTAACTTATTTTAAATTTATTGACGACATCTAAATAAATTTTATCACAAATATTTAATTTTACTCATCATTTACCCAAAAAACATCAAAAAATCAAAACCAATCGGTGAAATTTCAGGTCTTTGGCCATTTTTTGCTAAGAATTGAGCAAAAGTAGTCACGATTGGGCAAATCTTACGAGATATGACAAAATTCTCGAGAAATGTTCTATTTTTGATAGCATATAACTTATAAAAAGTCGAAAGCTCGAAAAAAATAGTGAAATTTCAGGTTTTTGGCCGAATTTTGGTAAATATTTAGTAAATCTAGTCGAGCATTAACTCATTTTAATATTTTTTGACAGTTTTTAACTAAATTTTTTAAATATTATCAATTTTTTTTAGCAGTTAACCCAAAAAACGTCAAAGTATCATAAAAAATCGGTGAAATTTCTGGTCTTTGGCGATTTTTTGCTAAGAATTGAGCAAAAGTAGTCATGTTTGCACTAATTTTAAAGTTTCTCACGAGATCTAACCAAATACTATCGAAATATTCAAGTTTTCTTAGGAATGAACTCAATAAACGTCGAAAACTCGTAAAGAAAATAGTGAAATTTCTGGTTTTTGGCAATATTTTGCTAAATATTGATCAAATCTAGTCAAGTTTCTACTCATTTAAAATTTTTTGACGAGAAATAACCAAATTCTTAATAAATATTTAATTTTTCGTAACATTTAACTCCAAGAGTTCGACTCCTTGAGTTCGACACTGGGAGGAGGTTTCCAGGAGGTTGACTCCGAAAGGTCGTATCCGGGAGGGCGAATGCAATAGTTTCACTCCGGGAGGGTCGACTCCGTGATGAATTACGGTCAGTGACCCGAGGTCAGTGACCCGAGGTCAATGACCTGATATCAGTGACCAGAGGTCGATCCCCAGTAGTCGAAGACCCGAGGTCGATGACCCGAGGTCTATGACTCGATGTCAATGAGCCTAGGTCAATGACCGGAGGTGAATGAACCGAGGTCAATGACCCTAGGTGAATGACCCGAGGTCGCTGACACTACGTCGATGACCAAAGGTCGATAACCCAAGGCCAACGACCCGAGGTCAATGACCTTTGGTTGACACAGTGAGGTGGACTCCGGGAGGTCAACTCCTGGAGGTCGACTCCGTGAGGTCGACTCCTGGGGGAGGACTCCAAGAGGTCCACTCCGGGAGGTCGATTCCTTGTAGTCGACTCCGGGAGGTTGACTTCGAGAGGTCGACTCCGGGAGGTCGACTCCGGGAGGTCGACTCCGGGAGGTCAACTCCGGGAGGTTGACTCCTTGAGGTAACTTCCGGGAGGTCGACTCAAGGAGGTCGACTCCGGGAGGTCGACTCCGAGAGGTCGACTCCTGGATGTCGACTCCGAGAGGACGACTCCTGGATGTCGACTCCGGGAGGACGACTCCTTGAGGTCGACTCCGGGAGGTTGACTCCGAAAGGTCGACTCCGGGAGGTCGAATGCAATAGCTTGATTCCGGGAAGTTCGACTCCGTGAAGAATTATGGTCTATGACCCGAGGTCAATGAGCAGAGGTCAATGACCCAAGGTCAATGAGCAGAGGTCAATGACCCATGGTATATGAGCAGAGGTCAATGACCCAAGGTCAATGACACTAGATCAATGACCTGAGGTCAATGACCCGAGGTCGCTGACACTACGTTTATGAAAAAAGGTCGATGACCAGACGTCAATGACACGAGGTCAATGACCTAACGTCGACTCCATGAGGAGGACTCCTTTTGGTGGAATCCGGGAGGTCGACTCCATGAGGTCGAGTCCGGGAGGACGACTCCGAGAGGTCGACTCCGGGAGGTCGAACCGAGGAGATCGACTCCAGGAGAACGACTCCGGGAGGTCGACTACAGGAAGTAGACTCCGGGAGGTCGACTCCGAGAGGTCGACTCCTTGAGCACGACTCCGGTGGTCGACTCCGGGAGGTCGACTCCGAAAGGTCGACTCCGGGAGGGTCGACTCCGTGAAGAATTATGGTCTATGACCCGAGGTCAATGAGCAGAGGTCAATGACCCGAGGTCAATGAGCAGAGGTCAATGACCCGAGGTCAATGACCTGAGGTCAATGAACCTAGGTCAATGACCTAAGGTCAATGACCCTAGGTCAATGACGCGAGGTCGATGACCTGTGGTCGATGGCCCAAGGTCGATGGCCCAAGGTCGATGACACGATATCTACTTGGTGAGGTCGATTCCAGGTGGTCTATTATGGGTTGTCAATTCCGTAGAGACAGTTATGAGAAGTCGATTCTGATAGGTCAATTCCGGGCGGTCGACGTTGAAGTTTATGACGAGATATAACCAAATTCTTATTGAATATTTAATTTTTCGTAGCCTTTAACTCAATAAACGTCGATGACTCGAGAAAATTCGGTGAAATTATAGGTTTTTGGCCATATTTTGCTACGAATTGAGCAAAACTACTCAAGTGTTAGTAAATTATAATTTATTTTTAAATATCTAACCAAATTTTTTAAAAAGTTTCTATTTTTTTGGCAGTTAACCCAAAAAACGTCAAAAAATCAAAACAAATCGCTGAAATTTAAGGTCTTTATACATATTTTGAAAAGAATTGAGCAAAACTAGTCAAGTTTGCACTCGTTTTAAATAATTTGACGAGAACTAACACCCAAACTAATTAGAAATATTCAATTATTCATAGCCGTTTACTAAAAAAACGTCAAACTATAGAAAAAAAGAGGTGAAATTTTATATTTTTGGCTATATTTTGCTGATAATTAAGCGAAACTAGTCAAGTTTTTACTCATTTTTAATTTTTTGTGAAGACATAGCTAAATTCTATGAAAATATTCCATTTTTTTTAGCATTTAACTGATAAAACGCCGAGAACTCGAAACAAAATCACTGAAATTTCCGGTTTTTTACCATATTTTGCTAAATATTGAGCAAGCTTACTCATGTTTGGACTTGTTTTAAGTTATTTGAAGAGATTTGTCCTAAGTCATTAGATATATTCAGTCTTTCTTAGCCATAAATCAAAAAGTGTCGATAACTCGAAAAGAAGATTGGTGAAATTTCAGGTTTTTTATCATATTTTGCTAAAAATTAAGCAAACTTAGTCAAGTTTTGACTGATTAAAAATTAATTGACCAGATATAACCGAATTCTATAGAAATATTTATTTTTTTGTAGCAGTTAACACAAAAAATTTCGAAAACTCGAAAAGATTTCGGTGAAATTTCAGGTCTTTGACCATTTTTTGCTAAGAATTGAACAAAAATAGTCAAGTTTGCACTCATTTTAAATTTTTTCACAAGGTCTATCTATATTCAGAAGAAATACTCTTTATTTCTTAGCAGTTAATCCATGAAATGTCGAAAACCCAAAACAAATCGGTGAAATTTCAGGTTTTTGGCCATATTTTGCTAAGAATTGAACAGAACTTGTCAAGTTTGGACTCATTTAAATTTGTTGACGAAGAATAACGAAATCGTATAGAAAAATTCAATTTTTCCTTGAAATTAACTAAAAAAACGTCAAAAACTCCAAAAGAATGTCTGTGAAATTTCAGGTTTTTGGCCACATTTTGCTAAAAATTGAGCAAAACTAGTCACGATTGGGCAAATCTTACGAGATATGACCAAATTCTCGAGAAATTTTCTATTTTTGATAGCATATAACTTATAAAATGTCGAAAGCTCGAAAAAAATAGTGAAATTTCAGGTTTTTGGCCGAATTTTGGTAAATATTTAGTAAATCTAGTCAAGCATTAACTCATTTTAATATTTTTTGACAGTTTTTAACTAAATTTTTTAAATATTTTCAATTTCTTTTAGCAGTTAACCCAAAAAACGTCAAAATATCATAAAAGAATCGTTGAAATTTCTGGTCTTTGGACATATTCTGCTTAGAATTGAGCAAAACTAGTCAAGTTTGCACTCATTTTAAAGTTTTTGACGCGATGAAACCAAATTTTATCGAAATATTAAATTTATCGTAGCAATTAACTCAATAAACGTCAAAACCTCGAAAAAAATCGGTGAAATTTCAGGTTTGTTAACATTTTCTGCTAAAAATTGAGCAAAACTACTCAAGTTGGGACTCATTTTAAAATATTTGACAAAATATAACCAAATTTCTTAAGAAATATTTAATTTTTCGTAGCATTTAACTCATAAAACGTCGATGGCTCGAAAATTCTTTGTGAAAGCTTAGGTTTTTCGCCATATATTGCTACGAATTGAGCAAAACTACTCAGTTTTTAACTAATTTTTATTTTTTTTTAATATCTAACCAAATTCTTTTGAAATTTTCTATTTTCTTTAGCAGTTAACCCAAAAAACGTCGAAAAATCAATATAAATCGGGAAAATTTCAGATCTTTGGCCATATTTTGCTAATTATTGAGCAAAACTAAGCATGTTTGGGCTCGTATTAAATAATTTGACGAGATATGTCCTAAATCATTAGAAAAATTCAATTTTTCGTAGCCGTAAACGCAAAAACCGTCGAAAAGAAGATTGGTGAAATTTATTGACGAAATACAACCGAGTTCTATAGAAATATTTATTTTTTTTAGGAGTTAACAGAAAAATTTTCGAAAAATCGAAAAGAAAATCGGTGAAAATTCAGGTTTTTTGCAATATTTTGCTAAAAATTGAGCTAAACAATTCAAGTTTTAACTCATTTTAAATTTATTGACGACATCTAAATAAATTTTATCACGAATATTTAATTTTACTCATCATTTACCCAAAAAACATCAAAAAATCAAAACCAATCGGTGAAATTTCAGGTCTTTGGCCATTTTTTGCTAAGAATTGAGCAAAAGTAGTCATGTTTGCACTCATTTTAAAGTTTCTAACGAGATCTAACCAAATACTATCGAAATATTCAAGTTTTCTTAGGAATGAACTCAATAAACGTCGAAAACTCATAAAGAAAATAGTGAAATTTCTGGTTTTTTCCCATATTTTGCTAAAAATTGGGCGAAACTAGTCATTCTTGGACTCATTTGAAAGTTTTTGACAAAGTTACCGAATTCTATAGAAAAATTAAATATTTATCTACTGATAACTCAAAAAACGTCAAAGACTCGAAAAGAATCAGTGAAAATTCAGGTTTTCGGGGATATTTTGCAAAAGAAACGAACGAAACATGTCAGGATTGACCTCATTTTAATGTTTATATAATTATCTATACATATTCAGAAGAAATACTCTTAATTTCTTAGCAGTTAACCCACGGAACGTCGAAAACTCAAAACATATCGGTGAAATTTCAGGTTTATGGCCATATTTTAACAATTATTTAGCGAAACTAATCAAGATAGGGATTATTTTTAAGTTTTTCACAAGATATAACCATATTCTTTAGAAATATTCCGTTGTTATTACCATTTAACGGATAAATTCACCAAAAACTCAATAAAAAATTAGGTGAAATTTCAGGTTTTTGGCAATATTTTGCTAAATATTGATCAAATCTAGTCAAGTTTGTACTCATTTAAAATTTTTTGACGAGAAGTAACCAAATTCTTAAAAAATATTTAATTTTTCGTAACATTTAACTCCATGAGTTCGACTCCTTGAGTTCGACTCTGGGAGGAGGTTTCCAGGAGGTTGACTCCGAATGGTCGTATCCGGGAGGGCGAATGCAATAGTTTCACTCCGGGAGGGTCGACCCCGTGATGAATTACGGTCAGTGACCCGAGGTCAGTGACCCGAGGTCAGTGACACGAGGTCAATGACCCGAGGTCAATGACCCGATATCAGTGACCAGAGGTCGATGCCCAGTAGTCGAAGACCCGAGGTCGATGACCCGAGGTCTATGACCCGATGCCAATGAGCCTAGGTCAATGACCGGAGGTGAATGACCCGAGGTCAATGACCCTAGGTGAATGACCCAGGGTCGCTGACACAACGTCGATGACCAAAGGTCGATAACCCAAGGCCTACGACCCGAGGTCAATGACCTTTGGTTGACACAGTGAGGTCGAACCCGTGAGGTCGACTCCTGGGGGAGGACTCCGAGAGGTCCACTCCGGAAAGTCGATTCCGGGAGGTTGACTTCGGGAGGTCGACTGCGGGAGGTCGACTCCGGGAGGTCGACTCCGGGAGGTCGACTCCGGGAGGTTGACTCCGGGAGGTCGACTCCGGGAGGTCGACTCCGGGAAGTCGACTCCGGGAGGACGACTCCGGGAGGTTGACTCCGGGAGGTTGACTCCTTGAGGTAACTTCCGGGAGGTCGACTCAAGAAGGTCGACTCCGGGAGGTCGACTCCGGGAGGTCGACTCTGAGAGGTCGACTCCTGGATGTCGACTCCGGGAGGACGACTCCTTGAGGTCGACTCCGGGAGGTTGACTCCGAAAGATCGACTTCGGGAGGTCGAACGCAATAGCTTGATTCCGGGAAGTTCGACTCCGTAAATAATTATTGTCTATGACCCGAGGTCAATGAGCAGAGATCAATGACCCAAGGTCAATGAGCAGAGGTAAATGACCCAAGGTATATGAGCAGAGGTCAATGACCCAAGGTCAATGACCCGAGGTCAATGATACTAGGTCAATGACCTGAGATCAATGACCCGAGGTCGCTGACACTACGTTTATGAATCAAGGTCGATGACCCGACGTCAATGACACGAGGTCAATGACCTAAGGTCGACTCCATGAGGAGAACTCCTTTTGGTGGAATCCGGGAGGTCGACTCCGTGAGGTCGAGTCCGGGAGGACGACTCCGGGAGGTAGACTCCGGGAGGTAAACTCCGAGAGGTCGACTCCTTGAGGTCGACTCCGGTAGTCGACTCCGGGAGGTCGACTCCGGGATGTCGACTCCGGGATGTCGACTTCGGGAGGTCGACTCTTGAGGTCGACTCCGGGAGGTTGACTCTGAAAGGTTGACTCCGGGAGGGTCGACTCCGTGAAGAATTATGGTCTATGACCCGAGGTCAATGAGCAGAGGTCAATGAGCAGAGGTCAATGACCCGAGGTCAATGAGCAGAGGTCAATGACCCGAGGTCAATGACCCGAGGTCAATGAGCAGAGGTCAATGACCCGAGGTCAATGACCCGAGGTCAATGACGCGAGGTCGATGACCGTTGGTCGATGGCCCAAGGTCGATGACACGATATCTACTTGGTGAGGTCGATTCCAGGTGGTCTATTATGGGTTGTCAATTCCGTAGAGACAGTTATGAGAAGTCGATTCTGATAGGTCAATTCCGGGTTGTCGACGTTGAAGTTTATGACGAGATATAACCAAATTCTTATTAAATATTTAATTTTTCGTAGCCTTTAACTCAATAAACGTCGATGACTTGAAAAAGTTCGGTGAAATTAAAGGTTTTTGGCCATATTTTGCTACGAATTGAGCAAAACTACTCAAGTGTCAGTAAATTATAATTTATTTTTAAATATCTAACCAAATTTTTTAAAAAGTTTCTATTTTTTTGGCAGTTAACCCAAAAAACGTCAAAAAATCAAAACAAATTGCTGAAATTTAAGGTCTTTATACATATTTTGAAAAGAATTGAGCAAAACTAGTCAAGTTTGCACTCGTTTTAAATAATTGGACGAGAACTAACACCCAAACTAATTAGAAATATTCAATTATTCATAGCCGTTTACTAAAAAAACGTCAAACTATAGAAAAAAAGAGGTGAAATTTTATATTTTTGGCTATATTTTGCTGATAATTGAGCGAAACTAGTCAAGTTTTCACTCATTTTAAATTTTTTGTGAAGATATAGCTAAATTCTATGAAAATATTCCATTTTTGTTAGCATTTAACTGATAAAACGCCGAGAACTCGAAACAAAATCACTGAAATTTCCGGTTTTTTACCATATTTTGCTAAATATTGAGCAAGCTTACTCATGTTTGGACTTGTTTTAAGTTATTTGAAGAGATTTGTCCTAAGTCATTAGATATATTCAGTCTTTCTTAGCCATAAATCAAAAAGTGTCGATAACTCGAAAAGAAGATTGGTGAAATTTCAGGTTTTTTATCATATTTTGCTAAAAATTAAGCAAACTTAGTCAAGTTTTGACTGATTTAAAATTAATTGACCAGATATAACCGAATTCTATAGAAATATTTATTTTTTTGTAGCAGTTAACATAAAAAATTTCGAAAACTCGAAAAGAAATCGGTGAAATTTCAGGTCTTTGGCCATTTTTGGCTAAGAATTGAGTAAAAATAGTCAAGTTTGCACTCATCTTAAATTTTTTCACAAGGTCTATCTATATTCAGAAGAAATACTCTTTATTTCTTAGCAGTTAATCCATGAAATGTCGAAAACCCAAAACAAATTGGTGAAATTTCAGGTTTTTGGCCATATTTTGCTAAGAATTGAACAGAACTTGTCAAGTTTGGACTCATTTTAAATTTGTTGACGAAGAATAACGAAATCGTATAGAAAAATTCAATTTTTCTTTGAAATTAACTAAAAAAACGTCAAAAACTCCAAAAGAATGTCTGTGAAATTTCAGGTTTTTGGCCACATTTTGCTAAAAATTGAGCAAAACTAGTCACGATTGGGTAAATCTTACGAGATATGTCCAAATTATCGAGAAATGTTCTATTTTTGATAGCATATAACTTATAAAAAGTCGAAAGCTCGAAAAAAATAGTGAAATTTCAGGTTTTTGGCCGAATTTTGGTAAATATTTAGTAAATCCAGTCAAGCATTAACTCATTTTAATATTTTTTGACCGTTTTTAACTAAATTTTTTAAATATTTTCAATTTTTTTTAGCAGTTAACCCAAAAAACGTCAAAGTATCATAAAAAATCGTTGAAATTTCTGGTCTTTGGACATATTCTGCTTAGAATTGAGCAAAACTAGTCAAGTTTGCACACATTTTAAAGTTTTTGACGAGATTAAACCAAATTTTATCGAAATATTAATATTTTCGTAGCAATTAACTCAATAAACGTCGAAACCTCGAAAAAAATCGGTGAAATTTCAGGTTTTTTGCAATATTTTGCTAAAAATTGAGCTAAACCATTCAAGTTCTAACTCATTTTAAATATATTGACGACATTCAAATACATTTTATCACAAATATTTAATTTTACTCGTCATTTACCCAAAAAACATCAAAAAATCAAAACCAATCGGTGAAATTTCCGGTCTTTGGCGATTTTTGTTAAGAATTGAGCAAAAGTAGTCATGTTTGCACTCATTTTAAAGTTTCTAACGAGATCTAACCAAATACTATTGAAATATTCAAGTTTTCTTAGGAATGAACTCAATAAACGTCGAAAACTCATCAAGAAAATAGGTGAAATTTCTGGTGTTTTCCCATATTTTGCTAACAATTGGGCGAAACTAGTCATTTTCGGACTCATTTTAAGGTTTTTGACAAAATTACCGAATTCTATAGAAAAACTAAATATTTATCAACTGATAACTCAAAAAACGTCAAAGACTCTAAAAGAATCAGTAAAAATTCAGGTTTTCGGGGATATTTTGCAAAAGAAACGAACGAAACATATCAGGATTGACCTCATTTTAATGTTTATATAATGATCTATACATATACAGAAGAAATACTCTTTATTTCCTAGCAGTTAACCCACGGAACTTCGAAAACTCAAAACATATCAGTGAAATTTCAGCTTTATGGCCATATTTTAACAATTATTTAGCGAAACAAGTCATGATAGGGCTTATTTTAAAGTTTTTCACAAAATATAACCAAATTCTATAGAAATATTCCGTTGTTATTACCATTTAACGGATAAATTCACCAAAAACTCGATAAAAAATGCGGTGAAATTTCAGGTTTTTGGCAATATTTTGCTAAATATTGATCAAATCTAGTCAAGTTTCTACTCATTTAAAATTTGTTGACGAGAAATAACCAAATTCTTAATAAATATTTAATTTTTCGTAACATTTAACTCCAAGAGTTCGACTCCTTGAGTTCGACTCTGGGAGGAGGTTTCCAGGAGGTTGACTCCGAAAGGTCGTATCCGGAAGGGCGAATGCAATAGTTTCACTCCGGGAGGGTCGACTCCGTGTTGAATTACGGTCAGTGACCCGAGGTCAGTGACCCGAGGTCAATGACCCGAGGTCAATGACCCGAGATCAGTGACCAGAGGTCGATGACCAGTAGTCAAAGACCCGAGGTCGATGACCCGAGGTCGATGACCCGAGGTCTATGACTCGATGTCAATGAGCCTAGGTCAATGACCGGAGGTGAATGACCCTAGGTCAATGACCCTAGGTGAATGACCCGAGGTCGCTGAAACTACGTTGATGACCAAAGGTCGATAACCCGAGGCCTACGACCCGAGGTCAATGACCTTTGGTCGACACAGTGAGGTGGACTCCGGGAGGTCAACTCCGGGAGGTCGACTCCGTGAGGTCGACTCCTGGGGGAGGACTCCAAAAGGTCCACTCAGGGAGGTCGATTCCTTGTAGTCGACTCCGGGAGGTTGACTTCGGGAGGTCGACTCCGGGAGGTCGACTCCAGGAGGTCGACTCCGGGAGGTCGACTCCGGGAGGTTGACTCCTTGAGGTAACTTCCGGGAGGTCGACTCCGGGAGGTCGACTCAGAGAGGTCGACTCCGGGATGTTGACTCCAGGAGGTCAACTCCTTGAGGTCGACTCCGGGAGGTTGACTGCGAAAGGTCGACTCCGGGAGGTCGAATGCAATAACTTGATTCCGGGAAGTTCGACTCCGTGAAGAATTATGGTCTATGACCCGAGGTCAATGAGCAGAGGTCAATGACCCAAGGTCAATGAGCAGAGGTCAATGACCCATGGTCAATGACCCGAAGTCAATGTCACTTGGTCAATGACCTGAGGTCAATGACCCGAGGTCGCTGACACTACGTTAATGAAACAAGGTCAATGACCCGACGTCAATGACACGAGGTCAATGACCTAAGGTCGACTCCATGAGGATGACTCCTTTTGGTGGAATCCGGAAGGTCGACTCCGTGAGGTCGAGTCCGGGAGGACGACTCCGAGAGGTCGACTCCGGGAGAACGTCTCCGGGAGGTCGACTCCTGCAGGTCGACAACATGAAGTAGACTCCGGGAGGTCGACTCCGAGAGGTCGACTCCTTGAGGTCGAATCCGGTGGTCGACTCCGGGAGGTCGACTCCGGGATGTCGACTCCGGGATGTCGACTTCGGGAGGTCGACTCTTGAGGTCGACTCTGGGAGGTTGACTCCAAAAGGTCGACTCCGGGGCGGGTCGACTCCGTGAAGAATTATGGTCTATGACCCGAGGTCAATGAGCAGAGGTCAATCACCCAGGGTCAATGAGCAGAGGTCAATGACCCGAGGTCAATGACCCTAGGTCAATGACGCGAGGTCGATGACCTGTGGTCGATGGCCCAAGGTCAATGACACGATATCTACTTGGTGAGGTCGATTCCAGGTGGTCTATTATGGGTTGTCAATTCCGTAGAGACAGTTATGAGAAGTCGATTCTGATAGGTCAATTTCGGGCGGTCGAGATTGAAGTTTAGTACGAGATATAACCAAATTCTTATTAAATATTTAATTTTTCGTAGCCTTTAACTCAATAAACGTCGATGACTCGAAAAAATTCGGTGAAATTATAGGTTTTTGGCCATATTTTGCTACGAATTGAGCAAAACTACTCAAGTGTTAGTAAATTATAATTTATTTTTAAATATCTAACCAAATTCTTTAAAAAGTTTCTATTTTTTTAGCAGTTTACCCAAAAAACGTCAAAAAATCAAAACAAATCGCTGAAATTTAAGGTCTTTATACATATTTTGAAAAGAATTGAGCAAAACTAGTCAAGTTTGCACTCGTTTTAAATAATTTGACGAGAACTAACACCCAAACTAATTAGAAATATTCAATTATTCATAGCCGTTTACTAAAAAAACGTCAAACTATAGAAAAAAAGAGGTGAAATTTTATATTTTTGGCTATATTTTACTGATAATTGAGCGAAACTAGTCAAGTTTTTACTCATTTTTAATTTTTTGTGAAGATATAGCTAAATTCTATGAAAATATTCCATTTTTGTTAGCATTTAACTGATAAAACGCCGAGAACTCGAAACAAAATCACTGAAATTTCCGGTTTTTTACCATATTTTGCTAAATATTGAGCAAGCTTACTCATGTTTGGACTTGTTTTAAGTTATTTGAAGAGATTTGTCCTAAGTCATTAGATATATTCAGTCTTTCGTAGCCATAAATCAAAAAGTGTCGATAACTCGAAAAGAAGATTGGTGAAATTTCAGGTTTTTTATCATATTTTGCTAAAAATTAAGCAAACTTAGTCAAGTTTTGACTGATTTAAAATAAGTTAACCAGATATAACCGAATTCTATAGAAATATTTATTTTTTTGTAGCAGTTAACACAAAAAATTTCGAAAACTCGAAAAGAAATCGGTGAAATTTCAGGTCTTTGACCATTTTTGGCTAAGAATTGAGCAAAAATAGTCAAGTTTGCACTCATTTTAAATTTTTTCACAAGGTCTATCTATATTCAGAAGAAATACTCTTTATTTCTTAGCAGTTAATCCATGAAATGTCGAAAACCCAAAACAAATCGGTGAAATTTCAGGTTTTTGGCCATATTTTGCTAAGAATTGAACAGAACTTGTCAAGTTTGGACTCATTTTAAATTTGTTGACGAAGAATAACGAAATCGTATAGAAAAATTCAATTTTTCCTTGAAATTAACTAAAAAAACGTCAAAAACTCCAAAAGAATGTCTGTGAAATTTCAGGTTTTTGGCCACATTTTGCTAAAAATTTAGCAAAACTAGTCACGATTGGGCAAATCTTACGAGATATGACCAAATTCTCGAGAAATGTTCTATTTTTGATAGCATATAACTTATAAAAAGTCGAAAGCTCGAATATAATAGTGAAATTTCAGGTTTTTGGCCGAATTTTGGTAAATATTTAGTAAATCTAGTCAAGCATTACCTCATTTTAATATTTTTTGACAGTTTTTAACTAAATTTTTTAAATATTTTCAATTTTTTTAGCAGTTAACCCAAAAAACGTCAAAGTATCATAAAAAATCGGTGAAATTTCCGGTCTTTGGACATATTCTGCTTAGAATTGAGCAAAACTAGTCAAGTTTGCACTCATTTTAAAGTTTTTGACGAGATTAAACCAAATTCTATCAAAATATTAAATTTTTCGTAGCAATTTACTCAATAAACGTCGAAACCTCGAAAAAATCGGTGAAATTTCAGGTTTGTTAACATTTTTTGCTAAAAATTGAGCAAAACTACTCAAGTTGGGACTCATTTTAAAATATTTGACAAAATATAACCAAATTTCTTAAGAAATATTTAATTTTTCGTAGCATTTAACTCATAAAACGTCGATGGCTCGAAAATTCTTTGTGAAAGCATAGGTTTTTCGCCATATTTTGCTACGAATTGAGCAAAACTACTCAGTTTTTAACTAATTTTTATTTTCTTTAAATATCTAACCAAATTTTTTTAAAATTTTCTATTTTCTTTAGCAGTTAACCCAAAAAACGTGGAAAAATCAATACAAATCGGTGAAATTTCAGTTCTTTGGCCATATTTTGCTAATAACTGAGCAAAACTAAGCATGTTTGGACTCGTTTTAAATTATTTGACGAGATATGTCCTAAATCATTAGAAAAATTCAATTTTTCATAGCCGTAAACGCAAAAACCGTCGAAAACTCGAAAAGAAGATCGGTGAAATTTCAGGTTTTTTAACATATTTTGCTAAAAATCAAGCAAACTGAGTCAAGTATTTACTGACTTTAAATATATTGACGAAATATAACCGAATTCTATAGAAATAATTATTTTTTTTAGGAGTTAATTGCCGTCATTTTATCAAGATATTATCTAAAAAAGTAACTAAAACGGATAATTTTAGAGAAAATTCAATATTTTTCCTCTATTTTATCCTTGTTTTTCGCCATTTTATTGAGATATGCTTGAAAAAAGGAAAGAAAACGGTTACTTTTAACGAAATTTCAATTTTCTTTCCTCTTTTTTGCTTTATTATTGTTCATTTATCCAGACACAAAAAAAGCAACGAAAACGAATAATTTTAGCAAAATTTCGATTTTGTTCCGCTATTTAGTCCTTTTTTGTCGAAATTTTACGAGATATGATCAAAAAAAAGCAACAAAAACGGATAATTTGAGAAAAAATTCAATTTTTTTCCTCTATTTTTTTCTTATTTTTCGTCATTTTATTGAGATATGCAAGAAAGAGCAACGAAAACGGAAAATTTCAGTGAAATTACATATTTTCTCCTCTATTTTGCCTTAATTTTCGTCTATTATAGAGATATGTGACCGAAAAAAGCAACGAAAACGGTTAATTTTAGCGAAATTTCGATTTTTTTCCTATATTTTGTCTTCATTTTTCATAATTTTACTAGAAATGATCAAAAAAGCAAGCAAACCGGATAATTAAAGAGAAATTTCTATTTTTTTCTCCTCTTATTTCATTATTTACACTCATTTATCGAGATATGATGTTAAAAAGCAACGAAAACGGATAATTTTAAAAAAATTTAAAAATTTTCTCTTCTATTTTACCTTAATTTTAGTCATTCTATCAACATTTTATCGAAAATAGAGACGAAAACAGATAATTTTAGCGAAAATTTGATTTTTTTCCTATATTTTGTCTTTATTTTTCATAATTTTAGGAGAAATGATCAAAAAAGCAAGTAAAACGGATAACTTAAGAGAAATTTTAATTTTTTTGTCTATTGTTTATTTTTTCTTCTCATTTATCGAGATATGTTCGTAAAAGCAACGAAAACGGAGAATTTTAGCGAAATTCAATATTTTTCCTCTATTTTGCCTTAATTTTCGCCATTTTATCAAGATATGATCGAAAAAGCAACGAAAACGTATAATTATAGAGAATTTTCAAATATTTCACTCTTTTTTCCCTTATTTTTTGTCATTTTATTGAGATATGCTCGAAGAAAGCAATGAAAACGGTTAATTTTAGCGAATTTACAAAGTTTCTCCTCAAATTTGCCTTATTTTTCGTCATGTTCTCAAGATATCATCTAAAAAGGAACCGAAAACGGTTAATTTTAGCGAAATTTCGATTTTTTTCCCATATTTAGTCATTATTTTTCATAATTTAACAGAAATGATCAAGAAAGCATGTAAAACGGATAATTTAGGAGAAATTTTAATTTTTTTGGTCTATTGTTAAATTTTTTCACATTTATCGAAATATGTTCGTAAAAGCAACGATAACGGATCATTATAGCAAATTTCAATTTTTTTTTCCTTTTTTTTCTGTATTATTGTTCATTTATCCAGATATGAAACAAAAAAAGCAACGAAAACGGATAATTTCAGCGAATTAACAAATTTTCTCCTCAATTTTTCCTTATTTTTCGTAATTTTATCAAGATATTATCTAAAAAAGAACAAAAAACGGATAATTTTAGCAAAATTTCGATTTTGTTCCTCTATTTAGTCCTTTTTTTGGAATTTGAACGAGATATGATCAAAAAAAGCAACGAAAACGGATAATTTGAGAAAAAATTCAATTTTTATCCTCTATTTTTTTCTTATTTTTCGTCATTTTATTGAGATATGCAAGAAAAAGCAACGAAAACGGAAAATTTCAGTGAAATTACAAATTTTCTCCTCTATTTTGCCTTAATTTTCGTCTATTTTAGAGATAAATGACCGAAAAAAGCAACGAAAACGGATAATTTTAGAGAAATTTTGATTTTTTTCTTCTCGTTTTTCATAACTTTTACTTATTTATCGATATATGATCTTAAGAAGCAACGAAATTGGATAATTTTAGAGAAATTTATAAATTTTCTCTTCTATTTTGCCTTAATTTTCGTCATTTTATCAACAGATAATCTAAAAAAGAGACGAAAACAGATAATTTTAGCGAAATTTTGATATTTTTCCAACATTTTGTATTTATTTTTCATACTTTATGGAGAAATGATCAAAAAAGCCAGTAAAACGGATAATTTAAGAGAAATTTTAATATTTGTCGTCTATTGTTTATTTTTTATCTCATTTATCGAGATATGTTCGTAAAAGCAACGAAAACGGATAATTTCAGCGAAATAACAAATTTTTTCTCTTTTTTGCTTTATTTTTGCTCATTTATCGAGATATGATCGAAAAAAGCAACGAAAACGGAGAATTTTAGCGAAATTCAATATTTTTCCTCTATTCTGCCTTAATTTTCGCCATTTTATCAAGATATGATCGAAAAAGCAACGAAAACGGATAATTTGAGAAAAAATAATTATAGCGAATTTACAAATTTTCTCCTCAATTATGCTTAATTTTTCGTCATTTTATCAAGATATTCTCTAAAAAATAACCGATAACGGATAATTTTAGCAAAATTTCGATTTTGTTCCACTATTTAGTCCTTTTTTTTCATAATTTTACGAGATATGATATAAAAAAAGCAACGAAAACGGATAATAGTAGCGAAATTTCAATTTTTTTTCCTCTTTTTTTTCCTTATTTTCACTCATTTCTCGAGATATGATATTAAAATCAACGAAAACGGATAATTTTAGAGAAATTTAAAAATTTTCTCTTCTATTTTGCCTTATTTTCGTCATTTTATCAACATATAGTCTAAAAAAGTGATGCAAACGGATAATTTTAGCGAAATTTTGATTTTTTTCCAACATTTTGTATTTATTTTCATACTTTATGGAGAAATGATCAAAAAAGCAAGTAAAACGGATAATTTAAGAGAAATTTTAATATTTGTCGTCTATTGTTTATTTTTTTATCTCATTTATCGAGATATGTTCGTAAAAGCAACGAAAACGGATAATTTCAGCGAAATAACAAATTTTTTCTCTTTTTTGCTTTATTTTTGCTCATTTATCGAGATATGATCGAAAAAAGCAACGAAAACGGAGAATTTTAGCGAAATTCAATATTTTTCCTCTATTTTGCCTTAATTTTCGCCATTTTATCAAGATATGATCGAAAAAGCAACGAAAACGGATAATTTGAGAAAAAATAATTATAGCGAATTTACAAATTTTCTCCTCAATTATGCTTAATTTTTCGTCATTTTATCAAGATATTCTCTAAAAATAACCGATAACGGATAATTTTAGCAAAATTTCGATTTTGTTCCACTATTTAGTCCTTTTTTTCATAATTTTACGAGATATGATATAAAAAAAGCAACGAAAACGGATAATAGTAGCGAAATTTCAATTTTTTTTTCCTCTTTTTTTTCCTTATTTTCACTCATTTATCGAGATATGATATTAAAATCAACGAAAACGGATAATTTTAGAGAAATTTAAAAATTTTCTCTTCTATTTCGCCTTATTTTCGTCATTTTATCAACATATAGTCTAAAAAAGTGATGGAAACGGATAATTTTAGCGAAATTTCAATTTTATTCCTCTATTTTGTCTTTATTTTTCGTAATGTTACGAGATATGATCAAAAAAACAAATAAAATGGATAATTTCAAGAGAAACTTCAATTTTTTTCCAATATTTTTTCTTTTTCTTCGTCATTTAATCATATATGTTCGAAAAAAGCATCGAAAACGGATAATTATAGCGAAATTTCATTTTTTTTCCTATTTTTTTCTTTATTATTGGTTTATTATCCAGATATAACCGAAAAAAGCAACAAAGACGGATAATTAAAGCGAATTTACAAATTTTCTCCTCAATTTTTCCTAATTTTTTCAAGATATTATCTAAAAAAGAACCAAAAACGGATAATTTTAGCAAAATTTCGATTTTGTTCCTCAATTTTGTCCTTTTTTTCGAAATTGAACGAGATATGATCAAAAAAAGTAACGAAAACGGATAATTTTAGCAAAATATCGATTTTGTTCCTCTATTTAGTCCTTTTTTTCGAAATTGAACGAGATATGATCAAAAAAAGCAACGAAAACGGATATTAGTAGCAAAATTTCAATTTTTTTTTCCTCTTTTTTTCCTTATTTTTACTCATTTATCGAGATATGATCTTAAAAAGCAACGAAACGGATAATTTAAGAGAAATTTAAAAATTTTCTTTTCTATTTTGCCTTAATTTTCGTCATTTAATCAACATATAATCTAAAAAAGTGATGAAAAACGGATAATTTTAGCGAAATTTCAAATTTATTCCTCTATTTTGTCTTTATTTTTCGTATTGTTACGAGATATTATCAAAAAAACAAATAAAACAGATAATTTGAGAGAAACTTCAATTTTTTTCCAATATTTTTTGTTTTTCTTAACCATTTTATTCAGATATGTTCGAAAAAAGCATCGAAAACGGATAATTATAGCGAAATTTCATTTTTTTCCTATTTTTTTCTTTATTATTGTTTTATTATCCAGATATAACCGAAAAAAGCAACAAAAACGGATAATTATAGCGAATTTACAAATTTTCTCCTCAATTTTGCCTTATTTTTCGTCATTTTATCAAGATATTATCTAAAAAAGAACCGAAAATGGATAATTTTAGATAATTTCGATTTTGTTCCTCTATTTAGTCCTATTTTTCATAATTTTACGAGATATGATCAAAATAAGCAACGACAACGGATAATAGTAGCGAAATTTCAATTCTTTTCCTCTTTTTTTCCTTATTTTTACTCATTTATCGAGATATGATCTTAAAAAGCAACGAAAACGGATAATTTTAGAGAAATTTAAAAATTTTCTCTTCTATTTTGCCTTAATTTTCGTCATTTTATCAACAGATAATCTAAAAAAGAGATGAAGACGGATAATTTTAGCGAAATTTCGATTTTATTCCTCTATTTTGTATTTATTTTTCGTAATGTTACGAGATATGATCAAAAAAAACCAAATATAACGGATAATTTGAGAGAAACTTCAATTTTTTTCCAATATTTTCCTTTTTTTTCGTCATTTTATTGCGATATGTTCGAAAAAAGCATCGAAAATGGATAATAGTAGCGAAATTTAAATTTTTTTCGTCTATTGTTTATTTTTTATCTCATTTATCGAGATAAGTTCGTAAATGCAACGAAAACGGATAATTTCAGCAAAATTACAAATTTTTTCCTCTTTTTTGCTTTATTTCTGCTCATTTATCGAGATATGATCAAGAATAGCAACGAAAACGGATAATTATTGCGAAATTTCGATTCTTCTTCTCCATTTTGCCTTAATTTCCGTGATTTCATCAAGATATTATCTACACAAGTAACGATAATGGATAATTATAGAGATATTTGTTTTTTTTTCTCTATTTTGTCTTTATTTTTGCTCAATTGTCGAAAAAAGCAACGAAAACGGAGATTTTGCTAAATTCAATATTTTTCCTCTATTTTGCTTTAATTTTCGCCAATTATCGAGATGTGATCGAAAAAGCAACGAAAACGGATAATTTTTGAGAATTTACGAATTTTCTCCTCAATTTTGCCTAATTTTTCGTCATTTTATCAAGATATTATCTAAAAAAGAACCGAAAACGGATAATTTTAGCAAAATTTCAATTTTTTTCTCTTTTTAGCCCTCTTTTTAGTAATTTTACGAGATATGATCAAAAAAAGCAACGAAAACGGATAATTAAAGAGATATTTCTATTTTTTTCTTCTCCTTTTTCTTTATTTTTACTCATTTATCGAGATATGATCTTAAAAAGCAACGAAAACGGATAATTTAAGCGAAATTTAGATTTTTCTTCCTCCATTTAGTCTTTATTTTTCGTAATGTTACGTGATATGATAAAAAAAACAAAGAAAATGGATAATTTGAGAGAAACTTTAATTTTTTTCCAATATTTTTTCTTTATATTTCGTCATTTTATTGAGATATGTTCGAAAAAATCATCGAAAACGGATAATAGTAGCGAAATTTCGATTTTTTCCTCTTTTTTGTCTTTATTTTTACTCATTTCTTGAGATACGATCGAAAAAAGCCTGGTAAACGGATAATTTTAGCGAAATTACAAATATTCTCCTATATTTTGCCTTAATATTCGTCAATTTAAAGAGATATAATCGAAAATAGCAACGAATACGGACAATTTTAGCAAAATCTGAAATATTCTCCCCTATTTTGCATCAAATGTTGTCATTTCACTGAGATATGATCGGAAAAAGCAACGCAGACGGAATATTTTAGTGAAATTCAATTCTTTTCCTCTATTTTGCCTTAATTTTTGTCTATTTTAGAGATACATGATCGAAAAAAGCATCGAAAACGGATAATATTAGCGAAATTTCGATTTTTTTCTATATTTTGTCTTTATTTTTACTCATTTCTTGAGATACGATCGAAAAAAGCCTGGTAAACGGATAATTTTAGCGAAATTACAAATATTCTCCTATATTTTGCCTTAATATTCGTCAATTTAAAGAGATATAATCGAAAATAGCAACGAATACGGACAATTTTAGCAAAATCTGAAATATTCTCCCCTATTTTGCATCAAATGTTGTCATTTCACTGAGATATGATCGGAAAAAGCAACGCAGACGGAATATTTTAGTGAAATTCAATTCTTTTCCTCTATTTTGCCTTAATTTTTGTCTATTTTAGAGATACATGATCGAAAAAAGCATCGAAAACGGATAATATTAGCGAAATTTCGATTTTTTTCTATATTTTGTCTTTATTTTTCATAATTGTACGAGAAATGATCAAAAAAGCAAGTAAAACGGATAATTAATTTGAAATTTCAATTTTTTTCCTTTATTTTTTCCTCATTTTTACTCATTTATCGAGATATGTACGCTAAAGCAACGAAAACATATCATTATACCAAATTTCAATTTTTTTTTCCTCTTTTTTTCTGTATTATTGTTCAATTATCCAGATATGACACAAAAAAAGCTACGAAAACGGATAATTTTAGCGAATTTACAAATTTTCTCCTCAATTTTTCCTTATTTTTCGTAATTTTATCAAGATATTATCTAAAAAAGAACCAAAAACGGATAATTTTAGCAAAATTTCGATTTTGATCCTCTATTTAGTCCTTTTTTTCGAAATTGAACGAGATATGATAAAAAAAAAGCAACGAAAACGGATAATTTTAGCAAAATATCGATTTTGTTATTCTATTTAGTTCTTTTTTTCGTAATTTTACGAGGTATGATCAATAAAAGCAACGAAAACGGATAATTTGAGAAAAAATTCAATTTTTTTCCTCTATTTTTTTCATATTTTTCGTCATTTTATTGAGATATGGAAGAAAAAGCCACGAAAACGAATAATTTTAGCGAAATTTTTCCTATAATTTGTCTTCATTTTACATAATTATACCAGAAATGATCAAAAAAACAAGTAAAACGGATAATTAAAGAGATAATTCAATTTTTTTCTTCTCGTTTTTCATTATTTTTACTCATTTATCGAGATATGATCTTAAAAAGCAACGAAAACGGATAATTTTAGAGAAATTTAAATATTTACTTTTCTATTTTGCCTTAATTTCGTCATTCTATCAACATATAATATAAAAAAGAGACGAAAACAGATAATTTTAGCGAAATTGTGATTTTTTTCCTATATTTTGTCTTTATTTTTCATAATTTTAGGAGAAATGATTAAAAAAGCAAGCAAAACGGATAATTTAAGAGAATTTTTTTTTTCGTCTATTGTTTATATTTTCTTCTCATTTATCGAGATATGTTCGTAAAAGCAACGAAAACGGATAATTTCAGCGATATTACAAATTTTTTCCTCTTTTTTGCCTTAATTTTCGCCATTTTATCGAGATATGATTGAAAAAGCAACGAAAACGGATAATTTGAGAAAAAATTCAATTTTTTTCCTCTATTTTTTTCCTTATTTTTCGTCTTTTTATATAGATATGCTCGAAAAAGCGATGACAACGGATAAATTTAGCGAATGTACAAATTTTCTCTTCAATTTTGCCTTATTTTTTGTCATTTTATCAAGATATTATCTAAAAAAGAACCGAAAACGGATAATTTTAGCCAAATTTCGATTTTGTTCCTCTATTTAGTCCTCTTTTTCGTAATTTTACGAGATATGATCAAAAAAAGCAACGAAAACGGATATTAGTAGCAAAATTTCAATTTTTTTTTTCCTCTTTTTTTCCTTATTTTTACTCATTTATCGAGATATGATCTTAAAAAGCAACGAAACGGATAATTTAAGAGAAATTTAAAAATTTTCTTTTCTATTTTGCCTTAATTTTCGTCATTTTATCAACATATAATCTAAAAAAGTGATGAAAAACGGATAATTTTAGCGAAATTTCAAATTTATTCCTCTATTTTGTCTTTATTTTTCGTATTGTTACGAGATATTATCAAAAAAACAAATAAAACAGATAATTTGAGAGAAACTTCAATTTTTTTCCAATATGTTTTCTTTTTTTCGTCATTTTATTGAGATATGTTCGAAAAAAGCATCGAAAACGGATAATAGTAGCGAAATTTCAATTTTTTTCTCTATTTAGTCCTTTTTTTCGTAATTTTACGAGGTATGATCAATAAAAGCAACGAAAACGGATAATTTGAGAAAAATTTAATTATTTTCCTCTATTTTATCGTTATTTTTCGTCATTTTATTGAGATATGCTCGAAAAACTACATTTTCCAAAGATACAATCGGTATCATGCAACCCCCCTGCTACGTCGGTCGATCCGATAATGACCGTAAGTTAAGAGAAATAGATGCTAGGACGAATCGTTTCAGAGATTCATTCTTTCCGCGAACAATACGTGACAATAATCGAATAAGGAAGTAATTTAGATTCAACTGGTGTTTACACCACCTGCCACACGCCGAAAGGCGGCTTGTAGGGTATTAATGTAGATGTAGATGTAGATAAAAAAGCAAGGAAAACTGATAATTATAGCGAAATTTCAATTTTTTTCTTATATTTTGCTTTATTATTCTTTTATTATCCAGATATAACCGTAAAAAGCAACGAAAATGGATAATTTTAGCAAAATATCGATTTTGTTATTCTATTTAGTCCTTTTTTGTTCGAAATTTTACGAGATATGATCAAAAAAAGCAACGAAAACGGATAATTTGAGAAAAAATTCAATTTTTTTCCTCTATTTTTTTCATATTTTTCGTCATTTTATTGAGATATGGAAGAAAAAGCAACGAAAACGGATAATTTCAGTGAAATAACAAATTTTCTCATCTATTTTGCCTTAATTTTCGTCTATTTTAGAGATATATGACCGAAAAAAGCAACGAAAACGAATAATTTTAGCGAAATTTCGATTTTTTTTCCTATAATTTGTCTTCATTTTACATAATTATACCAGAAATGATCAAAAAAACAAGTAAAACGGATAATTAAAGAGATAATTCAATTTTTTTCTTCTCGTTTTTCATTATTTTTACTCATTTATCGAGATATGATCTTAAAAAGCAACGAAAACGGATAATTTTAGAGAAATTTAAAAATTTACTTTTCTATTTTGCCTTAATTTCGTCATTCTATCAACATATAATCTAAAAAAGAGACGAAAACAGATAATTTTAGCAAAATTGTGATTTTTTTCCTATATTTTGTCTTTATTTTTCATAATTTTAGGAGAAATGATTAAAAAAGCAAGGAAAACGGATAATTTAAGAGAATTTTTTTTTTTTCGTCTATTTTTTATATTTTCATCTCATTTATCGAGATATGTTCGTAAAAGCAACGAAAACGGATAATTTCAGTGAAATAACAAATTTTCTCATCTATTTTGCCTTAATTTTCGTCTATTTTAGAGATATATGACCGAAAAAAGCAACGAAAACGAATAATTTTAGCGAAATTTCGATTTTTTTCCTATAATTTGTCTTCATTTTACATAATTATACCAGAAATGATCAATAAAACAAGTAAAATGGATAATTAAAGGGATAATTCAATTTTTTTCTTCTCGTTTTTCATTATTTTTACTCATTTATCGAGATATGATCTTAAAAAGCAACGAAAACGGATAATTTTAGAGAAATTTAAAAATTTACTTTTCTATTTTGCCTTAATTTCGTCATTCTATCAACATATAATCTAAAAAAGAGACGAAAACAGATAATTTTAGCGAAATTGTGATTTTTTTCCTATATTTTGTCTTTATTTTTCATAATTTTAGGAGAAATGATTAAAAAAGCAAGCAAAACGGATAATTTAAGAGAATTTTTTTTTTTTCGTCTATTTTTTATATTTTCTTCTCATTTATCGAGATATGTTCGTAAAAGCAACGAAAACGGATAATTTCAGCGATATTACAAATTTTTTCCTCTTTTTTACCTTAATTTTCGCCATTTTATCGAGATATGATTGAAAAAGCAACGAAAACGGATAATTTGAGAAAAAATTCAATTTTTTTCCTCTATTTTTTTCCTTATTTTTCTTCTTTTTATATAGATATGCTCGAAAAAGCGATGACAACGGATAAATTTAGCGAATGTACAAATTTTCTCTTCAATTTTGCCTTATTTTTTGTCATTTTATCAAGATATTATCTAAAAAAGAACCGAAAACGGATAATTTTAGCCAAATTTCGATTTTGTTCCTCTATTTAGTCCTCTTTTTCGTAATTTTACGAGATATGATCAAAAAAAGCAACGAAAACGGATATTAGTAGCAAAATTTCAATTTTTTTTTCCTCTTTTTTTCCTTATTTTTACTCATTTATCGAGATATGATCTTAAAAAGCAACGAAACGGATAATTTAAGAGAAATTTAAAAATTTTCTTTTCTATTTTGCCTTAATTTTCGTCATTTTATCAACATATAATCTAAAAAAGTGATGAAAAACGGATAATTTTAGCGAAATTTCAAATTTATTCCTCTATTTTGTCTTTATTTTTCGTATTGTTACGAGATATTATCAAAAAAACAAATAAAACAGATAATTTGAGAGAAACTTCAATTTTTTTCCAATATGTTTTCTTTTTTTCGTCATTTTATTGAGATATGTTCGAAAAAAGCATCGAAAACGGATAATAGTAGCGAAATTTCAATTTTTTTCTCTATTTAGTCCTTTTTTTCGTAATTTTACGAGGTATGATCAATAAAAGCAACGAAAACGGATAATTTGAGAAAAATTTAATTATTTTCCTCTATTTTATCGTTATTTTTCGTCATTTTATTGAGATATGCTCGAAAAACTACATTTTCCAAAGATACAATCGGTATCATGCAACCCCCCTGCTACGTCGGTCGATCCGATAATGACCGTAAGTTAAGAGAAATAGATGCTAGGACGAATCGTTTCAGAGATTCATTCTTTCCGCGAACAATACGTGACAATAATCGAATAAGGAAGTAATTTAGATTCAACTGGTGTTTACACCACCTGCCACACGCCGAAAGGCGGCTTGTAGGGTATTAATGTAGATGTAGATGAAAAAGCAAGGAAAACTGATAATTATAGCGAAATTTCAATTTTTTTCTTATATTTTGCTTTATTATTCTTTTATTATCCAGATATAACCATAAAAAGCAACAAAAACGGATAATTATAGCGAATTTACAAATTTTTACTCAATTTTGCCTTATTTTTCGTCATTTTATCAAGATATTATCTAAAAAAGAACCGAAAACGGAAAATTTTATTTTATTGAGATATGTTCAAAAAAAAGCAACGAAAACGGATAATAGTTGCGAAATTTCGATTTTGTTCCTCTATTTAGTCCTTTTTTTTCCTAATTTTACGAGATATGATCAAAAAAAGCAACGAAAACGGATAATTTGAGAAAAAATTCAATTTTTTTCCACTATTTTTTACTTATTTTTCGTCATTTTATTGAGATATGCAAGAAAAAGCAACGAAAACGAATAATTTCAGTGAAATTACAAATTTTTTCCTTTATTTTGCCTTAATTTTCGTCTGTGATAGAGATATATGACCGAAAAAGCAACGAAAACAATTAATTTTAGTGAAATTTCGTTTTTTTTCCTATATTTTGTCTTCATTTTTCATAATTATACTAGAAATGATCAAAAGAGCAAGTAAAACGGATAATTAATTTGAAATTTCAATTTTTTTCCTTTATTTTTTCCTCATTTTTACTCATTTATCGAGATATGTACGCTAAAGCAACGAAAACATATCATTATACCAAATATCAATTTTTTTTTCCTCTTTTTTTCTATATTATTGTTCAATTATCCAGATATCACACAAAAAAAGCAACGAAAACGGATAATTTTAGCGAATTTACAAATTTTCTCCTCAATTTTTCCTTATTTTTCGTAATTTTATCAAGATATTATCTAAAAAAGAACCAAAAACGGATAATTTTAGCAAAATTTCGATTTTGTTCCTCAATTTAGTCCTTTTTTTCGAAATTCAACGAGATATGATCAAAAAAAAGCAACGAAAACGGATAATTTTAGCAAAATATCGATTATGTTATTCTATTTAGTTCTTTTTTGTTCGAACTTTTACGAGATATGATCAAAAAAAGCAACGAAAACGGATAATTTGAGAAAAAATTCAATTTTTTTCCTCTATTTTTTTCATATTTTTCGTCATTTTATTGAGATATGGAAGAAAAAGCCACGAAAACGAATAATTTTAGCGAAATTTTTCCTATAATTTGTCTTCATTTTACATAATTATACCAGAAATGATCAAAAAAACAAGTAAAACGGATAATTAAAGAGATAATTCAATTTTTTTCTTCTCGTTTTTCATTATTTTTACTCATTTATCGAGATATGATCTTAAAAAGCAACGAAAACGGATAATTTTAGAGAAATTTAAATATTTACTTTTCTATTTTGCCTTAATTTCGTCATTCTATCAACATATAATCTAAAAAAGAGACGAAAACAGATAATTTTAGCGAAATTGTGATTTTTTTCCTATATTTTGTCTTTATTTTTCATAATTTTAGGAGAAATGATTAAAAAAGCAAGCAAAACGGATAATTTAAGAGAATTTTTTTTTTCGTCTATTGTTTATATTTTCTTCTCATTTATCGAGATATGTTCGTAAAAGCAACGAAAACGGATAATTTCAGCGATATTACAAATTTTTTCCTCTTTTTTGCCTTAATTTTCGCCATTTTATCGAGATATGATTGAAAAAGCAACGAAAACGGATAATTTGAGAAAAAATTCAATTTTTTTCCTCTATTTTTTTCCTTATTTTTCTTCTTTTTATATAGATATGCTCGAAAAAGCGATGACAACGGATAAATTTAGCGAATGTACAAATTTTCTCTTCAATTTTGCCTTATTTTTTGTCATTTTATCAAGATATTATCTAAAAAAGAACCGAAAACGGATAATTTTAGCCAAATTTCGATTTTGTTCCTCTATTTAGTCCTCTTTTTCGTAATTTTACGAGATATGATCAAAAAAAGCAACGAAAACGGATATTAGTAGCAAAATTTCAATTTTTTTTTCCTCTTTTTTTCCTTATTTTTACTCATTTATCGAGATATGATCTTAAAAAGCAACGAAACGGATAATTTAAGAGAAATTTAAAAATTTTCTTTTCTATTTTGCCTTAATTTTCGTCATTTTATCAACATATAATCTAAAAAAGTGATGAAAAACGGATAATTTTAGCGAAATTTCAAATTTATTCCTCTATTTTGTCTTTATTTTTCGTATTGTTACGAGATATTATCAAAAAAACAAATAAAACAGATAATTTGAGAGAAACTTCAATTTTTTTCCAATATGTTTTCTTTTTTTCGTCATTTTATTGAGATATGTTCGAAAAAAGCATCGAAAACGGATAATAGTAGCGAAATTTCAATTTTTTTCTCTATTTAGTCCTTTTTTTCGTAATTTTACGAGGTATGATCAATAAAAGCAACGAAAACGGATAATTTGAGAAAAATTTAATTATTTTCCTCTATTTTATCGTTATTTTTCGTCATTTTATTGAGATATGCTCGAAAAACTACATTTTCCAAAGATACAATCGGTATCATGCAACCCCCCTGCTACGTCGGTCGATCCGATAATGACCGTAAGTTAAGAGAAATAGATGCTAGGACGAATCGTTTCAGAGATTCATTCTTTCCGCGAACAATACGTGACAATAATCGAATAAGGAAGTAATTTAGATTCAACTGGTGTTTACACCACCTGCCACACGCCGAAAGGCGGCTTGTAGGGTATTAATGTAGATGTAGATGAAAAAGCAAGGAAAACTGATAATTATAGCGAAATTTCAATTTTTTTCTTATATTTTGCTTTATTATTCTTTTATTATCCAGATATAACCATAAAAAGCAACAAAAACGGATAATTATAGCGAATTTACAAATTTTTACTCAATTTTGCCTTATTTTTCGTCATTTTATCAAGATATTATCTAAAAAAGAACCGAAAACGGAAAATTTTATTTTATTGAGATATGTTCAAAAAAAAGCAACGAAAATGGATAATAGTTGCGAAATTTCGATTTTGTTCCTCTATTTAGTCCTTTTTTTTCCTAATTTTACGAGATATGATCAAAAAAAGCAACGAAAACGGATAATTTGAGAAAAAATTCAATTTTTTTCCACTATTTTTTACTTATTTTTCATCATTTTATTGAGATATGCAAGAAAAAGCAACGAAAACGAATAATTTCAGTGAAATTACAAATTTTCTCCTTTATTTTGCCTTAATTTTCGTCTGTGATAGAGATATATGACCGAAAAAGCAACGAAAACAGTTAATTTTAGTGAAATTTCGTTTTTTTTCCTATTTTTTGTCTTCATTTTTCATAATTATACTAGAAATGATCAAAAGAGCAAGTAAAATGGATAATTAAAGAGAAATTTCAATTTTTTTCTCCTCTTTTTTCCTTATTTTCTTTCATTTATCGAGATATGATCTTAAAAGGAACGAAAACGGATAATTTTAGAGAAATTTAAAAATTTTCTCTTCTATTTTACCTTAGTTTTCGTCATTCTATCAACATATTATCTAAAAAAGAGACGAAAACAGATAATTTTAGCGAAATATTAATTTTTTTCCTATATTTTGTTTTTATTCTTCATAATTTTCGGAGAAATGATCAAAAAAGCAAGTAAAACGGATAATTTAAGAGAAATTTTAATTTATTTCGTCTATTGTTTATTTTTTTATCTCATATATCGAGATATGTTCGTAAAAGCAACGAAAACAGATAATTTCAGTGAAACTACAAATTTTTTCCTCTTTTTTGCTTTATTTTTGCTCATTTATCGAGATATGATCAAAAATAGCAACGAATACGGATAATTATTGCGAAATTTCGATTTTTCTTCTCCATTTTGCCTTAATTTCCGTGATTTCATCAAGATATTATCTACACAAGTAACGATAATGGATAATTATAGAGAAATTTTGTTTTTTTCTCTATTTTGTCTTTATATTTGCTCAATTATCGAAAAAAGCAACGGAAACGGAGAAGTTTGCGAAATTCAATATTTTTCCTCTATTTTGCCTTAATTTTCGCCGTTTTATCGAGATATGATCAAAAAAGCAACGAAAACGGATAATTTTTGCGAATTTACGAATTTTATCCTCAATTTTGGCTTATTTTTCGTCAATTTAAAGAGATATAATCGAAAATAGCAACGAATACGAACAATTTTAGCAAAATCTGAATTATTCTCCCCTATTTTGCATTAATTGTTGTCATTTAATTGAGATATGATCGAAAAAAGCAACGAAGACGGAATATTTTAGCGAAATGCAATTTTTTTCCTCTATTTTGCCTTAATTTTCGTCTACTATAGAGATACATGATCGAAAAAAGCAACGAAAACGGATAATTTTAGCGAAATTTCGATTTTTTTTTCCTATATTTTGTCTTTATTTTTCATACTTTTTCGAGAAATGATCAAAAAAGCAAGGAAAACGGATAATTAATTTGAAATTTCAATTTTTTTCCTCTATTTTTTCCTTATTTTTACTCATTTATCGAGATATGTACGTAAAAGCTACGAAAACGGATCATTATAGCGAAATTTCAATTTTGTTTTCCTCTTTTTAGTCCTTTTTTTGAAATTGAACGAGATATGATAAAAAAAGCAACGAAAACGGATGATTTTAGCAAAATATCGATTTTGTTCCTCTATTTAGTCCTTTTTTGTTCGGAATTTTACGAGATATGATCAAAAAAAGCAACGAAAACGGATAATTTGAGAAAAAATTCAATATTTTTCCACTATTTTGCCTTAATTTTCGTCTACTATAGAGATACATGATCGAAAAAAGCAACGAAAATTGATAATTTTAGCGAAATTTTGATTTTTTTCCTATATTTTGTCTTTATTTTTCATAATTTTGGAGAAATGATCAAAAAAGCAAGCAAAACGGATAATTTAAGAGAAATTTTAATTTTTTTCGTCTATTGTTTATTTTTTCTTCTCATTTTTCCATATATGCTCGAAAAAGCGAGAAAACGGATAAATTTAGCGAATTTACAAATTTTCTCCTCAATTTTGCCTTATTTTTCGTCATTTTATCAAGATATTATCTAAAAAAGAACCGAAAACGGATAATTTTAGCAAAATTTCAATTTTGTTCCTCTATTTAGTCCTTTTTTTTGTAATTTTACTAGATATGATCAAAAAAAGCAACGAAAACGGATATAAGTAGCGAAATTTCAATTTTTTTTCCTTTTTTTTTCCTTATTTTTACTCATTTATCGAGATATGATCTTAAAAAGCAACGAAAACGGATAATTTTAGTGAAATTTAAAAATTTTCTCTTCTATTTTGCCTTAATTTTCGTCATTTTATCAACATATTATCTAAAAAAGAAATGGAAACGGATAATTTCATTGAAATTTCAATTTTTTTCCAATATTTTTTCTTTATTTTTCTTCATTTTATTGAGATATGTTCGAAAAAACCATCGAAAACGGATAATAGTAGTGAAATACCGATTTTTTTCCTATTTTTTGTCTTTATTTTTACTCATTTCTCGAGATACGATCGAAAAGCCGGGTAAACGGATAATTTTAGCGAAATAACAAATTATCTCCTCTATGTTGCCTTAATTTTCGTCATTTTATGAAGATATTATCTAAAAAAAGAACCGAAAACGGATAATCTTAGAAAATTTCGATTTTTACCTCTATTTTGTCTTTATTTTTCGTAATTTAACGAGATTTGATCAAGAAAGCAACTAAAACGGATAATTTAAGAGAAATTTCAATATTATTCGTCTATTTTTGATTTATTTTTGATCATTTATCGAGATATGATCGAAAAAAGAACCGAAAACGGATAATTTTAGCAAAATTTTGATTTTGTTCCTCTATTTTGACTTTTTTTTCGTAATTTTACGAGATATGAACAAAAAATGCAACGAAAACGGATAAGTTGAGAAAAAATACAATTATTTTCCTCTTTTTTTCCTTTTTTTGTCATTTTATTGAGATATGCTCGAAAAAGCAACGAAAACAGATAATTAATATTAAATTTCAATTTTTCTCCTCAATTTTGCCTTAATTTCCGTCATTTTAACAAGATATTATATAAAAAAGTAACGATAATTGATAATTTTAGAGAAATTTTGATTTTTTTCCTCTATTTTGTCTTTATTTTTGAATATTTATCGAGATATGTTCGAAAAAAGCAACGATAACGGATAATTTTAGCGAAATTTCAATTTTTTTCCTCAATTTTTCCTTATTTTCGTCATTTTATCAAGATATTATCTAAAAATCTGAATCGGCCAGCACATGACTTTCTCCATATATAAGATGTAAATATTTATGCACGACAGTAATTTCGAACTCTATATTCCATTTAAACTTGGAAGATGAGTGATTAATATATATATATAACTATATATATATATATATATATATATATATATATATATATATATATATATATATATATGTATGTATATATTATCTTTGACGTCACAAACATTATAGATAATGTTTTTCGGGACATGATCGATGAATAACGATGAAATTGGCCTTTCGCCCATAGAGCCTAGAGCGCCCACAAAGTACATAATCAGCAACTTCCGGTTTATCAGTATTTCATGAATAACTCCTAAACAATCAGTGATAAAAAAATATCTTTCAAGCAAAAGTTATAGTAAATTATATTTTCTAAAACCTTTATTCGTAATAGTATATACCTTAATATCATATTTATGGAGATATTTTGAAAACCGGAAATGAGCTTTGAAGAATGAAACTCGACTTTCGGTTACCCGATTTACTCTAAAATCTAATCAACTCTAAATTAATAAAGCAAAGTACTATATATGAAATTTTGTGCTGATACAACAATAGTTTTCATGTTAGAGCGCCCACAAAGTACATAACAGCTACTTCCTGTTTATCGGTATTTCACGAATAACTCCTAATCAACTGGTGATACAAAAATATGTTAAATACAAAATTATAGAAAATTACATTATCTAAAACTTTTATAATAAATACAACATACGTATATATCATATTTATGGAGATACAGTAAAACCACGATAACACGTACTCGTTTAACACGAACCTCTCGATAACGCGAACAGTATCACGGTCCCGGCAGGAATGTATAGTGTCTTACGGGGTTTTGTTCGTTTAACACGAATTTCGGTTAAGACGAATTTCGAACAATTTCCTCCATCCCTTGAATCATGTAGTTCGCTTAAGGCGAACTTCCTGGCAGAATAAGAACCATGACTTTGAGGATAATACGTTGCCTTGGTCCCTCGTTTTGAAACGATAACCCAAGACAATGTAGGGCATCCAATATAATGTAAGACATCCAAGAAAATGCAAGGGGCCCAATGAGATAGTGAGAATGGTAGGCAAGGAGTGAGTCAGGGAGTAAGTTCGGATGAATTTTCTTAGTCTTCTCGTGTCGACGACTGTAAGTGAGTCTTTACTGAATATCTGTAGCTACAGGAACAAAATATCTTTTTGCAATGAGCAAACAAAAGCAAATGAGTATTTATCTTCAAACGAAGCATAAAATATTAAGTGAGGTGGAACGCGGAGCGGAAGAAAACTCAGATTGCCCACGGTTTTGGTATTCCAAAATCTCCTCATTGGTTTGTCAACGATAATATAAAATCACGAAAAAATTGACGAAGCGGCTGCATCAGGAGGTGTTGAGCTGAAAGGAAAGCGCATGCTTGGATCACATCTTTAGGACCTCGAAGATGAATTAATGGAATGGTTTAATCACGTTCGAGCAGCAGTCGTGCCTAGAAGTGGACCCGTTATACAGCAAAAGGCATTGTCAATTGCATCCATTTTGGGAATGAACGACTTTAAGTGCTCCAGTGGCTGGCTGTGGCGATTTCAAAAACGCCGTGGAATCTCTTCGCAAGTGATATGTGGGGAAGCAAATAAAGTGAACGAAGGAAGTGTCAATGAGTGGCTGGCTGATTTTGAACTTCTTCGAGAAAAGTACTCTCCTCGAGACGTTTTTAACATGGACGAAACGGGTGTATTTTATAACCTCTTGCCAAGCCGCACTCTAAGAATTAAGGGAGAGAAATGCCATGGAGGCCGTCACAGTAAGCAGCGATTGACCGTTGTTCTCACTTGCAATTCGGACGAAAGTTACGATGGTGGGTGATTGGAAAATCGAAGAGCCCCCGATGCTTCAGATATAGATATATAATATAGAGATATAATCTAAGAAAGCAATGAAAAGGGATAATTTTAGCGAAATTAAAATATTTTCCACTATACTGTCTTTAGTTTTAGTCACTTTATCGAGATATAATCGAAAAAGGAACGAAAACGGATAATTATAGCGAAATTTCAATTTTACTCCTCTATTTTGCCTTAATTTTCGTAATTTTATCAAGATATTATCTAAAAAAAGTAAAGATAACGGATATCCATTTCCATTTCTGGATAAACAACAACTTCCGGTTAACCATTATTCAATAATAACTCCTATACAATCAGTGTGACGAAAAATTGTTTTATACAAAAGTTGCACTTTTAAGTTTACACTGCCCCTTGTTTTTCACTGGGAAAGTTCTGAATAAGTCTTTTTAATTGAGTGAAACACAGTGATTCATCATGTGGCACAAGAATGTGTTTATGTAACGCATTCATTTTCATTGACTGAGATCAAAGATCATACAGAGAAAATCTGATGTGGCCAGCACATGACTTTCTCCATATATATAAGATGTAAATATTTATCTACCGCAATAATTTCGAACTCTATATTCCATCTAAACTTGGAATTTGAGTTATTAATATTATATATTATCTTTGATGCCAAAAACATGATAAATAATTTTTGGGACATGATCGATGAAAAACGATGAAATTGGCCTTTCGCCCATAGAGCCCAGAGCGCCCACAAAGTACATAATCAGCAACTTCCGGCTTATCAGTATTTCATGAATAACTCCTACACAATCAGTGATACAAAAATATGTTTCAACCAAAAGTTATAGTACTTTACATTTTATAAAACTTTTACAAATAATAGTATATACCTAAATACCATATTTATGGAGATATTTTGAAAACCGGAAATGAGCTTTGAAGAATTAAGCTCAACTTCCGGTTAACCGATTCACTCCAAAAACTAATCAACTCTAACGACACAAACCAAAATACTGTATATGAAGTTTGGTGTTGATCCGACAAATAGTTTTAATGTTAGAGCGCCCACAAAGTACATAATCATCTTCTTCCGGTTTATCAGTATTTCACGAATAACTCCTAATCAACCGGTTATACAAAAATATGTTAAATACAAAAGTTATAGTAAATTATATTATCTAAAACTTTTATAAGGAACACAATATACCAATATATCATATTTATGGATATATTTTGAAAACCAGAAATGAGCTTTACACAACGTACATAATCAGCAACTTCCGGTTTATCAGTATTTCATGGATAACTCCTAAACAATCAGTGATGCAAAAATATGTATCATACAAAAGTTATAGTAAAATAAATTTTCTACAACATTTATAAATAATAGTATATACCTAAATATCATATTAATGGAGATATTTTGAAAACCGGAAATGAGCTTTGAAGAATGAAGCTCGACTTCCGGTCAGCCGATTTACTCCAAAAACTAATCAACTCTAACGACTGTAATAAAAGTACTATGTATGAGATTTGGTGTTGATCCGACAAATAGTTTTCATGTTAGAGCGCCCACAAAGTACATAATCATCTTCTTCCGGTTTATCAGTATTTCACGAATAACTCCTAATGAACCGGTGATACAAAAATATCTTAAATACAAAAGTTATAGTAAATTCTACTATCTAAAACTTTCATAAGTAATACAATAGACGTATATATCATATTTATGGAGATATTTTGAAAACCGGAAATGAGCTTTAATGAATAAAGCTCGACATCCGGTTAACGGATTTACTCCAAAAACTAATCAACTCTGACAGCACACACCACAGTACTATATATGAAGTTTGGTAATGATACGACTTTTAGTTTTCGAGTTAGAACGCCCATTATCACACACACACATACACACACACACACTCACACACACACACACACACACACACACACACACACACACACACACACACACATACACACAGACATCATTCAGAAAATGGTCAAAACGTGTTCTAGGGACCCCAAAACGTGTATTTCCGTTGAAATCTCGAAGTCGAATTTTTTCATGAAAACAATACTTTCTCTATACTTCGTATATGGAGAAAGTAATAAGTAGAAGGATTTCAAGTACTCCATTATTCCCAAGTTCACAAAAACACAAAGAAACATATTACTCATCAAAATTTTTAAATTACTAGATATCGGTATCATGCAGGTAACAGGATAATTTCAATTCAATTTTCTTGAGCGTTTCCAGGTTATCCATGTATACTTCTTGAAGAAATACTCATAGAGCTGATTTTAATTTCTTTATTACTTTCTCGATATACGAAGTATAGAGAAAGTATTGTTTTCATGAAAAAATTCGACTTCGAGATTTCAACGGAAATACATGTTTTGGGGTCCCTAGAACACGTTTTGACCATTTTCGGAATGATGTCTGTGTGTATGTGTGTGTGTGTGTGTGTGTGTGTGTGTGTATGTATGTGTGTGTGTGATAGTGGACGCTCTAACGTGAAAACTATTGGTCGTATCAACACCAAACTTCATATATAGTACTGTGGTGTGTGCTGTCAGAGTTGATTAGTTTTTGGAGTAAATCGGTCAACCGGAAGTCGAGCTTTATTCATTAAAGCTCATTTCCGGTTTTCAAAATATCTCCATAAATATGATATATACGTATATTGTATTACTTATAAAAGTTTTAAATAATGTAATTTACTATAACTTTTGTATTTAACATATTTTTGTATCACCGGTTGATTAGGAGTTATTCGTGAAACACTGATAAACCGGAAGAAGATGATTATGTACTTTGTGGGCGCTCTAACTTAAGAACGATGCATTATATCAATACCAAATTTCATACATAGTACTTTATTTAGTTTCTTAAGAGTTGATTAGTTTTTGGAGTAAATCGGTTAACCGGAAGTCGAGCTTCATTCTTCAAAGCTCATTTCCGGTTTTCAAAATATCTCCATAAATATGATATTTAGGTATATACTATTATTTATAAATGTTTTAGAAAATATATTTTACTATAACTTTTGTATGAAACATATTTTCGTATCACTGATTCATTAGGAGTTATTCCTGAAATACTGATAAACCGGAAGTTGTTGATTATGTACTTTGTGGGCGCTCTGGGCTCTATGGGCGAAAGGCCAGTTTCATCGTTTTTCATCCAGCATATCCCGAACAACATTATTTATAATGTTTAGAGTTCGAAATTACTGTCGTAGATAAGTATTTACATCTTATATATGGAGAAAGTCATGTGCTGGCCACATCAGATTTTTTTTCATAGTAGAGAAAAGAAATAATACAGTATTGTTGGAAATTTCATTCATAGGATTGTTTTTATTGGCAAATACTATTTGTTGTTTGATATTACTTAAACATTAATTTAGTATTTCATCAGACTTTGACATTTTCAAGTTGAAGACTTATGTCATTATGTAAGTTACCTTAATTAAGTTCTCTCCCATGATTTTCATGAGATTATTCAAAGTGATGGGAGAAGTACTGAAAAAAATTTAATTGTGCTCAATTGCTATTGTACTATCAAATTTGTAATGAATTACAATTACATATTAATGTTTGAAATGTATTGAGTAGGATTACAGTTACAACTACCGTATATGCTGGCTTATAAGTTGACCTTTGAAGCATAGAAAAATCTCTCAAAAACCAGGGGTCGACTTATACGCCAAACTTATATAATTTAACCCTTTACCACCGAGGGGTAAATAGGTGATACTGCCTACTTTACACTTGTTGTACACAAACTCTTGCAACTCACCACAATTATATGTTAAGGAAACTAAGTTTTGGCAAGTCTAATTAACATAGATATCATCGAAAAAAAATTTCATCACGAAATACAATTGTGACTGAAAGTATGTTATGACATTCTCATAATAAATGAGTTAAATAAATAGACCATTTTCGTATCTTTAAAATAAATTTGATGCATATTTATTCTTCGCAAATTATATTACTTTTTTCAAATGTATTATTATTTGCAAAAATTTTATACACATTTTGATGCTTTCTTTTTACAAATGAAGATCAATAAGTACATCATGGTTTGTTTTTGTTTATATAATCGTTATGATTCTCCTTAGCGTTAGGAGTAAATGGAAGCTGTTTTAGCAGTGCCATGATTTGACATTACCTTGCTATATTACCATTATTTCTATAATAAATATTTAATACCATTGTGTTTCTTTTTCGTAACTCATTTTTATTTGTAAAGCTTGAGTGATATCAAGAAACTTATCTAGGCACTATGATTACTGTAGTAATCATAGTGCCTAGATAAGTTATATTTACGTTCTACCAGTATTTACACCTGTGGATGAGGATATATTCTATAATCAACATCATGCAAATAAATAGAAAACACTCAAACAATCAACAAATGCAAATAAAGTTTTTAAAAGAAAGTGCAGGTGGATTATGACTGAGAAGACAGAGAGCTTCCTTGATCATTTTGTGAGGAAAGTGCTGCTAAAGATCCTTACATCGACACCTTTCAAAATTGTCTGGTTGTCATGTAAACAATATCAATTGAATTGCTTACAGTAGCAATAATTTCACAATTTTCCAGCAGTTTTTTAACCCCTTAACCAGCAAACCCATAAATTTTCCAAGCTAGTTCCAAATATTCTTTTGTTGCCTTTAGAAAATTTTCTCTTTTGAATTTCCATATTTTCTTTTCAATTCACAATAGTTGGGAGTCGTTTTTCCCTTTGATTGAATTTTATTTAATAGTTAATAATGTCTTTTTATCATAATAATACTTTCTTACTTAAATAAAAATTTTTATTTCAATTGGTGAAATAGAGAGTCTTTTTTTTCTTGTTTTACTAACGAATATCAAAACAGAGCATGAAATTTTTTTAAATAAATATTATAAACACAAAGTTCTTTTACATAAATCCAACATGGATAACATGGAACTAACCCCAGCTCATTATTTGTTTTCTCTCCCTGACACAAAATCCTTTTGTGGATATTTCCTATATCTAAAATTATTATTTCTAGTATGAGTCACTCCACTACTTCAAAAAATGTGCAGCTTCTTCTCATTTCAAGACTCAGGTAGCCATAAAATAGAGAGTCCTCAAAGAATGTTTGAGTAAACACAAGTGTTTGCATCTTTGTTGTGTGGATGGCCCAAGCCTTTCTAGAAAATACCTAACATCTGGGATTTTTGCAAATTTTTTCTCTCTCATAAAATTGTACCCTATTATCGAAGTTTTCCCAACTGTAAACTTTCAACTGATGTAGTAAGTGCACTGAATGAACAATTGGGACCAGAAGAATTTCAGTTTTACTATGGAAAAGAGAGTGTGGGTGTGATTTTGGAGGGTTTAGATAATGGAAGCTAACTAGCTTGGTTTTTCATTGAGTTATTTAGAAATTTAAATTTTATTACTTATAGATTTATCTACATTATTTGAATGCTTATCCACATGGCGAGCAACAGAGATATAACTAACCAAAATATATATATCATGTAGCAGTCTGGTGACTTCTGAAACATGATAACTGTGGTATCGCTCTGTTATATCGATTTATGCAGGTTGCAGCGCAACTTCAATTGTTTTTTGTCTAGTCAAGGTGGCTCAATTATTACATGTGTTCTTATCTTGAAGTATAATGTACTGTTACTAAGTCCAGTCCATAAATTATAGTGGCATAGATTATACATGGCTTATTTATTGCACCTCCACGTTACAACAATTGGCAACGAGGAAAAACAAGGATGGTGAGAGCCTAGGTTGGATTCTAGTTGAAACCTTTTCATCATGGCTGAATCCACGGCGGGTCCAAGTCAGGTGAAATTTTTCAGTAATATTGGAACTATGCCTGAATTTGATATTAAAAGTGACTGGAACATTTACTACGAAAGACTGGAAATGTATTTTTTTGGCGAACGGTATTGATGAAAACAGGAAAGTAGCTGTGTTACTAACGGTCATCGGTGAAGAAGCTTTTCGAACTATTAGGAACTTATGTGATCCAGTAGCACCTTCTTCGAAGACGTTCAGTGAGTTATGCTCCATTTTGAAAACACAGTTTTCTCCATTTGTTTCCGTCTATCGGAAGAGGATCGAATTTTACAATTTGAAACAACATGCATCGGAATCGATCGGAAAATGGTTTGTATGATTAAAACAACTGGCAATGAACTGCAAATTTGGCAATGAACTGAACAACATTTTGAAGGACAAATTCATTTCTGGACTGCTACCTGGTGCCATTTTGGACAGGATTTGCGAGGAAGATGAGTCTAAAACTTTACAACGAATTCTCGAAATTGCAACAAAAAGGGAAGGAAGTTTGATGGAAATATCCAAATATTTTGTTAACAAGTTATAAAGAGGTAAGAGGCCCACATTTTGAGTAAGGTCTGTTGTAAAAGATGAAGTGAAACAATTCAAGAGTAATACTGGTATAAATTCAATAAGATCAATATCATTAAAACAATGTTTTGCTTGTGGTGAAGCTAATCATGATTTTATGAAGTGCAAATCTAAAACGTACAAATTTAAAAAGTGCGGTAAGGTAGGCCATTTGGCCAAAGTTTACAAAGTGGTAGATAACAAGTCTACAAATTTTATTGGATCAGGTCAGTCATCAACAAGTGATAATACTATTGAATTGTTTACTATAAGTGATGTAAATGTCAAACCACTCATGATAAATGTTGAATAAGGTGGCATAAAAATTGAAATGTAAATTAACACAGGTTCAGGTATATCTATTACTCCAGAGAATATTTATCATGCTTTATTTGCGAAGTTTGAACTTGTTCAAGCTAATGTGAAACTGAAAATGTATGTAGGTACTAATATTATTCCAGTTGGAAAGTTTGTTAGTTTAATTAAATATAATGGTGAAGAAAAAGAGGGTTATTTCACTGTCGTAAAACAAGGTGTTAGGCCATTATTTGGAAGAGATTTGATCCGTTTATTCAAAGTTAATGTTTTTGAAATTTGTAGTATGAATATTGATGAAGAAAAAGATAAGTTAATTAAAGAATTTGATGAATTATTTAAGAAAGAATTAGGTCATTATAAGTTGAGACAGATCAATTTAACCTTGAAAGATAATGTGAAACCAATATTTTACAAACCAAGGCAAGTACCGATTTCATTTAAAGCTAAGGTTGAGAAAGAACATGACAGGTTAGAGGCTGAAGGGTGTATTACTAAGGTGGATAATACTGAATGGGGTACACCATTAGTTCCTGTGCTTAAACCAAATTTTGATGTTCGATTGTGTGCTGATTATAAAGTAACTATTATTCGTGATCTTGAAGATGTAAATCATGTCATGCCAAGAATTGAGGAAATTTTTCAAGCAGTACAAGGTGGTGAGAAGTTTTCTAAACGTGATTTTTCCAATGCATATAATCAATTGGAATTAGGACAAGACACAAAACCTTTGTTGGCATGGAGTACACATAAAGGTCTGTTTGTGCCTAATAGGTTGCCTTTTGGAGTAAAACCAGTTTGTGCAATATTTCAAAAAGAGTTGGAAAGAGTGTTACAAGGCTTAAATGGTGTTAAAAATTTCCTAGATGATGTAATAATTACTGGTAAAGATGATAAAGAGCATTTAAATAATTTAAGATTAGTTTTTTCAAAACTTCGAGATGCAGGTTTTCGTCTGAATTTTGACAAATGTAAATTTTTTGAAAAAGAGATTTCATATTTAGGTCATATAATAGATTCGGTAGGAATAAGGAAGGATCCTAGCGAAGTTCGTGCTATAGTTGAGGCTTCAAGGCCTAATGATGTTGCTGAGGTGCGTTCTTTTGTTGGTATGTGTAACCACTATGGTAAATTTGTTCCACAATTGTCGAAAGTTTTAAACCCATTATATGAGTTATTGAAGAAAAATATTCAGTTTGTATGGAACAAAGATTGTGAAAAAGCTTTCAGGAAAGTTAAAAATATAATGTCATCAGATTTAATATTAGTTCACTACAATCCTGAATTACCAGTGAAACTAATTTGTGATGCTAGTAGTAAGGGTATTGCAGGAGTGTTGGTACATATATTTGAGAATGGTGAAGAAAAACCAGTATGTTTTGTATCAAGAGTTTTAACATCAGCTGAAAAAAAATTATTCAGTTATTCATAGAGAAGCATTAGCAATTTATTGAACTGTGAAAAAGTTTTCTCAATATTTGTTGGGTAGGAAATTCATTCTGGAAACAGATCATAGGCCTTTACTAGCTTTGTTTGGTGAAAATAAAGGTATCCCACTGATGGGTGCAAACAGCCTACAGAGAAGGGCATTATGTTTGTCTGACAATGAGTATGATTATGAAATTAAATATGTCAAAGGTAGCAACAATTTTGCAGATTCTTTTTCTCATTTACCAGTAAACGATTGTGATTCGAATGATGAAACAGAGAATTTTGTTAATGATTATGTAAATTTGGTAAATAATTGTGTGCCTATTGATAATGATCAAATAAGAATTGCTACAAGAAATGACAAGATTTTGAGTAAAGTTCTGTATTATATTAAGTCAGGTTGGTTAGAAATTTGTAATTCATCTGAGTTAAAGCCTTATTTTGTAAGAAAATCTGAATTAAATATTGAAAATTGTGTAATTAGGTGGGGCTACAGAATTGTTATGCCTGAGAAATTTAAATTTCAATTGTTAAATGAGCTTCATTCCACCCATATGGGTATGTCAAAGATGGAAAGCTTAGCTAGAAGCTATTTTTGGTGGCCAAATTTAGATGAATCTATTGAAAAATTTTATAAAAGTTGTAATGTTTGTATGTCTAATAGACCAAATCCAAAGAAATGTGAAGTATTGAGTTGGCCCGAGACAAAAGAGGTTTTTGAAAGAATTCATGTTGATTTTTTGGGACCAATTAAAATTAAGCAATATTTAATTGTTACTGATAGTTTTTCAAAGTGGCCAGAGGTTTATGAAATTACAAGAATTGATTCAGAAACGACTATTGAAAAATCGAGAGAAATATTTGCTTGATTTGGAATTCCTAAAATGTTGGTCAGTGATAATGGTAGGCAGTTTGTATCACAAGAATTTGAAAAAATCTGTACTTTAAATAAGATTATGTTGAATACCAATTTGCCATACATGTTGCTACATCACGCTTGGTGATGTGTTTTGTTTTAAAAAGAAGACGAAGCATATATAGTCTTTCTTGTTAATGTTAGAATGGCCTGATGTCTCTTACTTCTGAAATAAAATGGTTTAAAAGGAAGATACAACTGGAAGTTATTTACAAATTGGACCACGGAAGATACCACACGCAATATTGTTTAACAGGTTATGTGGCCCAGTGCTCCGTGATCTAATTTGAAAATCTGGAACGGAAAATGGCTGAGGATGGAGGCATCAGATACCACATACCATTATTCGATGGAACTAACTACAGTTACTGGAAATATCGGATGGAAGTTCTCTTAGATGAGAAAAACTTAATGGAATATGTTAAGGAACCATTGTCAACCAAGCTGGCACCTTTTGTTGCATCTTATGGAGACAGTGAAGCTGAAAAAGAAAGGAAGCAAAAAGGAAAGGCTGAAATAGAACAAAAAGGAAAGAATTGTAAAAGTCTAATTGTGCAAAAATTGTCTGACACTCACTTGGAATACATTAAAGATAAAGACACAGCGTTTGAAGCGTGGGAAGCCCTTCAGACAACATTCGAAAGGAAAAGTATAACTAATCAAATACAATTAATGAAGAAATTGCTCTGCATGAAGTTTAGTCCAAAGCAAGAAAAATTGGAAGCTCATCTCCTCAAGTTTGATCAATCCATCAGATATTTAAAGGCAGCAGGAAAAGCAATGGAAGAAAATGATATTATCTGTCACCTACTATTAACCATGCCGCAAGAGTATGATGCAGTTGTTACTGCACTTGAGACTGTACGTTGTGAAGAATTAACATTGCCTTTTGTCAAAGGTCGTCTAATGGATGAGGAAATGAAGCGAGAAACAAGGAAACACAAGCCTAATTCTGATGACTCACCATCTGTTTTTGCTGTCCAGTCAAAAGGAAAATATGCAAGTGGATATAAGTCAGGAAATAAAAATAATCTTCAAGGAAATAAACAAGTACAAGGGTTTAAAGGAAGGAATGATTTCCTACAGTCTGGTAATAAATCACCAGCCTTTCGTTTTACCTGTCATAATTGTGGAATTGCTGGCCATACAAGGGCTCAATGCAGAAAGCCTCAACAATCATTCAAACACTTTAGTGGTGGAGCACATCTGGCTGACGCTGCTGATCAAGAAAGAAAAGAAAATGAAAACTCAACTGAAAGGAATGCAAGTTATAGTTTCATAACTCAACAAATTGTGGAAGAGGAACCAATGCTGACTTTGAGCACAAAATATTCAGCAATGCATGATGATGATTTGAAGAACAAATGGTTTATTGATTCTGGAGCATCAGAGCATCTTACCTGCTTAAAGGATGAAGCCTTCAATGTCCGCAAGCTAGAATCACCAATAAAAATAAAGGTAGCTAAGAAAGATAGCTACCTAATAGCTGAAACAAAAGGAGATCTAAAGGTTAAGGCAAATGAGGAAGGAAACTGGAAAAATATAACTCTTCACGATGTGCTGATAGTGCCTGATATAGACATTAATTTAATTTCAGTGGCTCAATTAGATATGAAAGGCCATGAAATAGTTTTCAAGAATGGAACTGGGATAGGGGAAAATTCCCAGGGTTCAGTGGATATAATTGAGGTAATGCAGGTGCTCAAATTGCATTTAAGTGCCTGGAAGCAATTTGGACCCCCTGTGCAAATGTGGACTCAGAAAGATTCCTTTCCTGCTATTGAACTGTGTTATTAGATAGGAGAACAAATCTAAAAGACAACTTGGCCACGATGGCAATTTTTTTCATTTGAAAATACAGATGTTTAATAGTAATTTGTCTCTTTATGTAAGTTGAATATGTGAAGAATAAAATATATATAATGTGAATTCAGTCAATACTCCATGTTTATTATTGCTTAAATTATCCCTGGTCAATAGCATCCAAATGTCAGTGCAACGGGTGGTCCCACTAAAAGCATGTCACTCAATCAACATCAATTATTTTGTCATTAATATAACACCAATTTCAGGGTAAAATAACACCACTTTTGTAAAAAAATATCACCACTTTTGGCTATAAAATAACCCCAAATTTTGCATGACCCTACTCATATGTATGCAATATATTGTAGTATTTTAAACAATTAACATGCATAGTCCTCTATTTAATAATCAGATACTTCATTCTTAACCACTAACTATGGAATCAAAAGTAAAAATGCTTCATCCTAGAACATGTTTGGAGTTCTGTATTGTCTTAATATTAATCTTTCCTGTTATGCAAAAAATCACTTTGAATTGGTGTTTCCTCTGAGTCGGTGTGTGTTTTAACAAGAGAGTTTGTTGTAATTTGATGCCCAAAAAATTTTCCTATATGGGATTTCCCATCGATTACCCATCACCCTTTGCAACCTCTTTGTTTGCAGTATGGAATGGGTGGTTGGTTCCTAGGCTATAAGGTCACTTGTCAACCCGTTGACTATTCACTAGGTGAGACAGCAGTTCGGGTGAGTGGTTGTTTATGAGGGTATTTTATTGTCTGAAATTATATTGCTTGCCATTTCCTTTTTTATATTTAAATTTTATTTGATTATTTTATTTTTATTTATCATTGATTTTATTTTAACTTCATAAATTTTACAAAATTGGTCTGGAATGTAGGTGCTTCTCATTGTTTTGCATGACTGGAATTCTCGTCTTTATTTATTTTGGGACTGATTAGTGGCTGACACTGCAAATTTTTTGAAGGTTTCCCTTTACTGTTACTCTAATCTGCATGTTCTTATTGATTTTATTTCTTCAAGATCGATTCTCATAGCTACCTGACAAGCTTTGTAAATATTATACTGTAAGGAAACTATGGGTATCTCCTTGTTGTACTTTTCTCCTGTGGCAAGTGACATTTCACAGTGAACTGAAATCCTTTTTTCTACTTTCATCAAAATTTCTACTGTTCTCCAGGTTATATTTAATTATTCCAGCACACTAACCACTCCGCCACCAAGGTTGGTGAAAATGAAAAGCAGTTGGATGCAATGGAGAGAACATTTGCATATCATGGCATAATATGAAAATAATTTCACAATCAAATTTTCCTTAGTGTGGATTGTTCGTACAACCAGAGATGGGCAAAATACATTCCAATTTTATTTTAGATACAAAGTTCAAAATACTCTAAAAATGTATTTTGGATAACAAATACAAAAGGAATTTCAAAATACATGTTTAAAATACATTATGAAAAAGTAAAAAACCCTTGATTTCTAATGAATGAAAATGGAAATTCAATTTGTTGATAAGTATTGAGCAGTTTGAGTATTTTTACCACATATTTGCATAAAATATAGCTTATGACTGCAAGATTATGTGCAGGAAAGTATTTCTAAACCATGAATAATATAGCACATTTAATTCATTTCTATTTTTTTATTTTTCCTTGATTCCAAAAATATTTTTTTCCTTGATACCAATTAAAGAGCTTCATTTCCTTTTAACAACAACTCAAAAATTGTGTCAGAAAAAGTATGCCTGTAGCAGTTATGAATGAAACCTGCATATGAAAATAACCTCTCCACAGGAGCACTAGATGTGAGGCTTGTCTTGTAATGAATGAACAATATTTTAACTATTGGATATATACTTTAGATCGACGAGCACTTTGATTTGTCACCAGAAAATCTCAAAATATCTATTTCATTCCTGTTTACTTCAAGAAATGAAGAGTCACAATGATCAACTGCAAAAGAAAAGAAATCATCATCGGAAGAACCGATACCACTTGTAGAGCAGAAGGCTTTACTATAAACCTTTTTTGCTGCATTTACCAAAATCTACTGCTATGTGCTCAAAGTCCCTCTTTGCCATTAGGAAGCCACCTCAATCTAAACAAAGGATGAGTACTTGATGCCAAAATGACATCATTGACTTCAGAGCTATGACTATAGTATTTCACAAACATCTTCTCGAGGTTAACTTGAGAACTGTCACCAAAGGAACATAATATTGGAAAACTTTTTTTTCCATCTCCTCTAACATTCATTTGATTACAAACGAGGAAGACAGAAGCAAACCAAAGAAGCATTCATCTCCTTGAAGTTTGTCAATGCACAAGGCAATAGGAGTCTTGACTTCATAATATTTTTGTAGGTACTTCAGTTCAGCTTTTTTTATTAGGAATTTGGCCTCAAGGACATTAAAAACAGCTGGTGACTTATCTTTATGCTTCAATGGCTGACCAGTAGTATCATACAAAGAGTTCCATCTTGTTACACCAGGATAACTGCCGTAAATCCCGACGTATAAGTCGACCTTTGAAGCCTAAAAAGTCACTCAAAAACAAGGAGTTTACTTAGAGGCCGGACATATAATTTAACCATTCACTGCTAAGGGGTAAATAGGTAATGCTACCTGCTTTACACTTGTTGCACACAAACCCTCACAACTCAAAACAATTATTTATTACTTGAACAAAGTTTTGGCAAGCCTAATAAACGTAGATATCATATAAAACAAATTTCATTACAAAATACAATTGTGGCCAAAAGTGTGTATAGCTAATAAAAGAGTTAAATTAATAAACCATTTTCATATCATTAAAATAAATTTGATGCATATTCATTCTTCGCAAATTATATTCATTTCTTCACATTTATTTTTATTTTACAAAAATTTAATATATATTTTGAAGTTTTTTATAATGAAGAACAATATGCACTTCATGGTTTGTTTTTATTTTATAATAATCATCATTATCATTCGACTTAGCGTTATGAATCGATAGAAGATGTTTTTGTAGTATCTTGATATGATATTACCACTCTATATTACCATTATTTCTATAATGAATAATTAATAGCATAGCATTTTACCAAGTTTTTATTGGAAATTAGCAGTTAAGATGAACGATGCTAAAGGAATTAAGCGCAGCTAGGAATCATAGAACAACTCAGGTGGAAAACACATGGCGAACTAACGCTCTTTATTCAGAACTTCCGGTTTACAGTTAGGAGAAAACAAAAGACATAGGGAAATGAAAATGCGTCTAGCGGGAGATTACAAACTAGTAATTCCATTCCAACACTCTACCTTAATCGACCAGCAGCATTCTTTAGCAAATACACATTCCAAAAAGCATAATACACTTGCGATGAAAAGTAACATTAAGTGCCTTTGTGAATACATCAGCAATCATTTCATTAGATTCTTTATACTCAAGAATCACCTTTTTACATTTAATAAGTTCCCTGATGTGATGAAACTTAACTTCAATATGCTGAGTTCGTGCATGCAGAACATTATCAGAAGCTAATTTCAATGCACTCTGGTTATCATTCCATAAATGAATTGGACCCTCTCTACCAAATATTTCAGACATTAACCCTTTCAGATAAACTGATTTCCTACCAGCAGAGTCTATAGCAATGTATTCTGCCTCAGTTGAGGAAAGAGCAGTTACACTTTGCCTTCTACTCTCCCAGCAGATTGGTCCACCAGCATTCACAAAAACATACCCTGTTACAGATTTCCTGTTAACATCATTAGCAAAGGAGGCATCGACAAAACGACAAATATCATGACTTCCTTCAGTCTCTTTAAATTCAATACCCATGTCACTAGTTCCCCTAAGATATCTTAACACTCTTTAAACACACTGCCAGTGCTCACTTGTATAACAGTTATTGAACTGGCTAAGATAATTTGTCAGAAAAGATATGTCAGGCCTAGTGCACACTGACAAATAAAGCAGACTGCCAATCACTTGTTGGTAAGGTACACTTTCACATTTTGAGGATTCACACTTGGTCAGTTGAGTACCAGGAACCATTGGAGTTGACACAGGCTTGCAATCTGACATCCCAACCTTATTCAGTAAGTTCAGAATGATCTGAGTCTGGTCCAACTTAACTTTGCCATCACTTATTTGTACCCTCATTCCAAGGCAATCCACAACAGATCCTAAATCTTTTACCTTAAAACAAGAATGCAGCTTCTGTTTCAGTCTTTTTACCTGCACTACATCATTAAAAAATACAAAAAAGTCATCAACATAGACACATATTATAACAATGGATGTACCCTCTTTCCAAAAATAAACACAAGGCTCAAGTTGAGATTTCCTAAAACCAACACTTAACACAACTTCATCCATTCTTTCATACCATGAGCGTGAAGCCTGTTTAAGGCCATATATAGCCTTTTTTAACTTGCACACCTTACTTGCATCTGAAACAAAACCCTCTGGTTGGTACATGAATATTTCTTCATTCAAGTTACCATTTAAATCAGCTGTAGAAACATCCAAATGATGCACATGCAAATCATGAGAAACAGCAAAAGAAAAACATAACCTTAAGGTATCATGCCTCACCACAGGTGCAAACGTATCAAGATAATCAATACCATAACGTTGCGAAAAACCTTTAGCCACCAGGCGAGCCTTAAACTTATTCACTGTTCCATCAGCATTATACTTTAATTTAAAAACCCATTTGCAATGTACTACATTTCCACCCTTTGGTTTATCTACAAGGTCCCATACATCATTTTCCCGAAAAGAATCCATCTCCCTTTCCATTGCTTCCCTCCAGTGAATCTGATCAGGACCATTTAGGGCCTCAGTAACTGATGTAGGCTCTACAGTTTCATCTAATGCTAGGTACAGTTCAAAACCAGGAAATTCCTTTATCTGTCTATCCCTCAAAGGATATCTCCTTTCTTCCTCATGTGGAAGTCCTTCATGAGATTCTATTGGTGGGCAGACATCTTGACCATCTCCATCAAGGATCTCATCATTGAGGTCCTGCTCAGTTATAGGTAACTGAAATTCGGAATCCACAGACACAACCCCTTCTACACTGGCATTAAACTTTTCCTCAAAATGAATGACATCTCTTGCCCTACATATCTTACTTGATTTATCAGGATCAAAGAGTCTATATCCTTTAGATGACTCACAATAGCCAACAAAAATAAATTTCTTACTCTTTGCATCCAATTTCCTTCTCTTTACATCTGGTATATGCGCATATGCTTCACAACCAAAAACCCTCAAGTGAGATAAATCCACTTTCTCACCTGTCTACTTTTCCTCAGGAGTAGTATTTACCAAGGCACTGTGAGGAGACCTGTTAATCAGGTAGACAGCAGTGTTAGCTGCTTCAGCCCACATTTTCTTATTGCATCCAGCTTCCTCCATCATGCATCTTACTCTCTCCATTACAGTCCTGTTGATTCTCTCCGCAACACCATTTTGCTCAGGAGAATATGGGATGGTTAGCTGATGCCTAATCCCATTTAACTTAAGAAAGCTGTTAAATCTCTGATGAACATACTCTCCCCCATTATCAGTGCGAATGCACTTGAGGCATAATTCAGTCTCCTTTTCTACCATAGCTTTGAATTCCTCTAAGTATAACAAGACCTCATCCTTTCTCTTTATAAAGTACACAAAAATTTTGCGAGTGCAACCGTCCACAAAAGTTAACATATACTTGGCTCCACTCCATGAAGGCACCTGGAATAGTCCACACAAATCTGAATGCACAAGATTAAGTCTTAATGAAGATTTGTGACCAGTACTCTTAAAAGTGGCCCTACAGTGCTTCCCCAATACACATGATTTACAAACATCATTATCATCACTCTCATCAACAAAATAAATACCTGTGGCCAATCCATCCCTGAGTTCATTCATTTTGACTTTGCTTAAATGACCCAACCTTTTGTGCCACAATCTGTAAGAGAGTTTACTTTTAGAAGCAACATTTGCAATTTCATCAACAACATTCAAACGAAATACTCCACCAACGTTTGAGGCAACAGTATTTGTCTCTCCCTCAATATTGACATCCTCCTGATTAAATATTTTGCACCCATTACGATCAAACACAACAACATACCCTTTAGATATCAACATGCTAACGGACAAAAGATTCACTTTTAAATTTGGTACATATAAGACATTTGAAATGGTTGTGGCATCATCGTCACCATCAAATTTAACAGTCACGTCACCAATACCTTCAGCAGTGAGCTTTTCGTCATTCATCCACATACCAGTCACTGGAACCTGTCGAAACACCAAGAGCGACGAAAAATGCCTTATCTCTGGACTTCCTCTCGATGCTCTGCATGCCTGGCGTCGATCGTGCTGCTACAGAAGAATTCTTCCTCGGGCATTTTGGCTTTATATGCCCCGATTCTCCACAATTCCAGCAGCGTACGATCTTCGGAGTCGCCTTTCTTTCTCTCGCGAACAGGGCTGAGTCCGTCTTATCCCTTCCCCTACCCCACTTGTCATCCTGTAGTAATTTCGACTTAACGAAATCGCTGGAAATGGTTGCCCCCAAACTTTCCAAAGCCATCACCATGGGCTCGCAGTCATCTGGCAGCCCCTGTAACATGATTGCTCCGAGAAACTCGTCGTCCACGGGTTTGTCCACGGCGGCTAATTTCTGCGAAAGGCTCATAACTTCATTCACGTAATCCTCCATCGTCGTGAATTTCTCCAACTTGATGGAGCACAAGGATCGTAGCAATCGCAAGCGGCGATTCAACCCTTTGTCTTCGAAAGCTATTGCGAGATTCTGCCAAGCCTCCAACGCTGTATTTGCCGATCTAACGTGAGAATACACAGCAGGCTTAATCATCAGGCATATTTTTGCAAGGGCCTTCTGATCCTTCCGTTCCCTCACAGGCTGCGAAGTTGTATCCGCCTGATCGTATCCTTCAATACATGACCAAAGATCTTCATGTATAAGATACATTCTCATAGCAAACTTCCAGTCACTGTAATTTTCCCTACCTTCGAGTTATGAGATAGACGGCAGTGAAGAGTTCGTCGAGCCATTACCATGTGCTTCAGCCATTTTCATACAGTTTCTAAGTCGATAAATTGACCCTAAACAGAAACTAAACATTAAACTACACACGCTCAATTCGCAATACTATCTCACTATATCATTCTGGGCCCATAACCTATTGGAAATTAGCAGTTAAGATGAACGATGCTAAAGGATTTAAGCGCAGCTAGGAATCATAGAACAACTCAGGTGGAAAACACATGGCGAACTAACGCTCTTTATTCAGAACTTCCGGTTTACAGTTAGGAGAAAAAAAAGACATAGGGAAATGAAAAAGCGTCTAGCGGGAGATTACAAACTAGTAATTCCATTCCAACAGTTTTTGTGTTTCACATGATTTTTCTGTTTTGCAATGATTTTTCTGTTTTGCAATGATTTTTCTTTGTGTAGCCTGTGTAATACCCATGAAATATACTACCTTAATAGTTACGCAGAAGTAAGAAGTTTTGACATGGCAGCTGAATGAAACAATTCTAGCATCTTAATCTTATTCGGTAAATATTCCTTCAGCTATCGTACATTTATGGATACCATAGTTTTTCTTTCCATAAAACAGAGCTGGGGAAGTGGTGCTGTCTTATTTTTTGGGTTTTTTGGTCAATTTATTCGCTGATAATAGGTTTAACTGAAATTCACCTCAAAATTTTAGGGCTCGACTTATACGCCGGTATATACAGTAAGTATGTTATGTTCTGTCCCAGAACAGAAAATATCTTTTGAGCTGAATGTGGCAACCCAGATGCATTCCCAAAAATGTGCACTTCTCCAAGGATGTATGACGCATACGTGACAATGATGGAGATGTCATTATTATTTTGATAGCATCATCATCAGCATTCTTTTCACTTGAAAAGTCAGCCAAGATATTTGTGACATCTATGAAACATTGTATGTATTTTATATTTTCATGTATTTTCAAAATACTTATTCATATTATTTTAGATACAAAGTAAAAAATACTCTTACAAAAAGTATTTCAATACAAAAGTATCGAAAATATGTATTTCAAATACATTATTGAAAAGACTAAATACTACACTCTAACTAAATCATTGAAAAGAATCCACAGTGGTAAATTTTTATGCTCCAGGACCAAATGTGAGACCCTTCTTCCGTGGTGAGACCATTATTTAATCAGTATTTAAAAAGATAGTGTGATAAAATACTTACAGAAGACTTAGAAGCTGTTGCATTTGTAAAAATTTTATCGGATGCATTGAATCATAATGAAACTAAATTGCATCCAGTACTATATAGTAATACCATAGGCTAACTATACTCTCTCTATATATAATGTACTGTTGTACTATAGTTACTCTATGCTATTGATTTCCAAACCAAAATACACAATGAAACAAAAACCCAACTCTTTGAACAACATACTCAAATCAATTTGAGTTTGCAAACTCTATGTTCAATGAAAACAAAATATATATAAAACAAATTAATAACTCTTCCCTGTGCATGGAAAACTATTACACTTTCAAATTTAAAAAACATGAAAAATGAGATAGCAATGAGAGTCTTAACTTTTCACCTCCAAAATGAATTAATAAATATCACCAACATATAAGCTAAGTAATGCAATAAGAGAACAATAAATCAAAGGAGCAGAATATGAGCAATTATCTAAATGTTAAGATCATAGCATACCATGGCACATAATACCTAGATGCAACGAGATCCATTTCGGATACTACAACTTAAATCATCAAAATAATTTTATTACAATACATCCTATATTATATACCAGAAGAGTATGCTAGGATGGAGCTATAGTTAACACTTGCTCATTCTGAAGGGTTAATCAAGACTTTCAGATCTTGTATAGAGTGAGAAAATTCTCAATTTATCTACAACTAGGATATTTAGCTGTGATAGTACCCCTCTAAAAATCTAGTTTCTGTACAACATGCCTGTACAATATCAAAGATTGTGCCACCAGAATTCCTTAATAATGGGAACCAATAAGAATCAACCATTTTTTATTACCCTAAATTATTTGAATTTTGTTGCATGGGATCCCATGTTAATATTTGTTTTGCAATACCAGGCATCTGGAGCAATTACTCCAGAAGATTAAATCTAGAAAACCAAATGATTGACCAATACATACACCTTAAGTGATTGTTGTAACAATCATTGAACAATTATTTTACATTTACAAACATTTTGAAATTCAGGAACACTTCCAGTAAAGTATACACATCCTTATTTATCCTAATACAAATTAGGCACTGACCAATGACAACATATTTACATGAGAGGTATGAATAGATTGAAAAATTTGTGTTGATATAACAATGTTTCTAAACAAATTCATTAGAAGAATCAATATTAATGTAGAGATTACTTTTAGTTCCAAAATAATACCACACAATTCACAGTTTCTCTGAGCCATATTACAATGTATTATATTGTATTTATATTAATATTAAAATAACGAAGTGTCAACGTAGGAAAGACTGATCAAGACCAAACATTACATTTTAAGAACCAGAGCAAAATCGAAAAGACCAATATCAAATCTCTACAATGCCCCTTCCAACACGAGGCAAGGTGTAAACATAAGTAAAACCACTTTAGGCTATTATTTTGCATTCTCCATGGAGAATAAACGACCTGTCCTACCACCTATTTCTCTTAATTTATGCTCATTATTGAATCGGCCAAAGTAGTGGGGGAGGGTGGAGGCCGTAAGATAGTGGTTTTATCTTACACAAATGCTCTTCCCTGAATTTAAGCAATCTCTGCCTAACTTCACTCCTCTCTTTCAATCATTCCTAACTCATGCAATAGTATACAATCAGAGAGAATGATGCATAATTTATTAACAGCTAGAAAAAAATCAATAATGGTCAGCTGACCAAATAATATCAGATTTACTACCCAAGTCTCCAAAGAAAAGGACTGAAACCAACAAAAAGCTAATCAAGAAACAGTGAAAGGAGAAATAACCTAGGGTAAATAAAAGGAGTCCCAATAAATTTATGAATAGTCCTGCATCTATACTGAAAAACCTGTAAGATATATTGCTGTAATAAATATATATATATGAGTAGACTGAAAATAAAAAAGCACTGTTAAATTCAACTGAAGAACAGATTCACATTTATGGAAACATGTAAGGAATGGAAAAGAATGTTAAAAATATAAATTAAAATGAAATATAAACAATGCTAATCTGTAACAGGAACTTTTTGTATAGTTAAGCAGGTCTTGCTATACATTTGTATGGCTTTAAATTGATCTGTAAGAAAAATAATATTAAACAAAATGACCATAGGCAAAACTAATGAAACATTTGGACGAAGACAAATTACTAAAATATTGTTATATAACTTGTTTTAGTAAATAGTAATAATAGTAAATATTGAAAAAAGTAGTAATAGTAAATATTGAAAAAAGTGATTGCTAAAGTGCATAAAAAACTGAAATTGAATATAGGGGGCCCCCAAGTAAAATATCGCAAAAATAATTTTCATATGCATAAAATTGTAATGCATTATGAGAAAGAAATATACAAGCACCAATATAGATTTGAGCCTTGCTATGAGAATGAAAACTTTATTACTTATGGTGATTTAAAATACTAGTACCTGTGAATATATGAGACAATTATCTTGGTAATACAGTTTCCTGAAATTTTGTAATTCATTAAGGCCAGGAGATAGGAATCAACTGATTGATGCTGCATTGCTGGAAGAATAACTTCTACTCTACATGGTGTCTTTAATTTATAGTTCAGCCTATGGATGTGGATGAAACTGAATTTTAAAAATTACATGCTATTATTTAATTATATAGGTATTCATATTAAAAATAACAGCAAGAGAAAGTAGTAGTATAATAATTCAACAGTATGTTAAAGAAATTAACAAGAACTATCAATATTTATTAAAATCAATCTTGAAAAAGGAACCAGATTACATTGATTGTATAAACTCAAGATTCTATTCTGAAAGTACCTTCGAGAATATGACAAACTCCTATGTATCACCATCATTTCCTTGATTTTTTAAATTTGTTTGTAACAGTGAGCATACTGTGAAGGCCAGGATACAGCATACACCAAAAGGCTGCTGATTCATGCTCTAGAGCAGGAGGAACAACTTTTATTAACAAAAAATTTACATATGTATTATATGATTATATAAAAAACAGCAAAAGCAACAAGTAATACAATGAAAACCACTATGGTAAAGAAATTAATAAGGTATATACTTAATTACCATTCCTTTACCTATGGATATATATGTAATTCCTGTAACACATTTTGTGCAATTTGTTGAGAACAGCAACCATCCTTCCACAGCAATTGACAGGAGGGCAAATTCACCAAAAGATGTTGATTTATGCTTTATGGCTGGATAAACAACATTCCTCTCTTCTGAGTCCATCCATCAGGAGGTGAGCTCTTTCCCAATAGACTCCGACATGGATGAAAGTTTATAAAAACATACATTAATATGAAAAGCAAAAGAAAAAAGTAGAACACAATATCTCTATTATGAACCTCTGCTTAAACATGAATAAAATGAAGGGGAGAGATGATCTGAACTTACTAATGGTGTGTAAATACTGAGTTTAATGGTAGTAGTAGTCTCCCATTCTAATAGTTTCACACCTCTGGGAGTTTGCAGGTTAAGGCTTATAATACTTAGCCCAACAGTATGAATGAAGGTAGTGTGGCCGGCACTACGCTTCTACCATCTACTATTGCCCAGAGTTTTACCTCCAGTACTCATTTTTACACATTTACAGGCTGATCCAATCTGTGGCCTCCCTGAAAAATGCTGGCAGGTAATTTGCCATGGCTGAGGATTGAACCTCTGAGTTGCATTTAATAATTTCAGAATATCCAGTGCTCTGGAGAGAGTCGAGATAAAAATCTTTATTACTGCAATTCAAGTAGTTAAGCCACTTAAATCGTTTAATGTCTGTCTATATGAAAAAACAGGGGCCGTCCCTCCAACCCAACGGTTCTGGGTTCGAATCCTGGCTAGTCGGATTTTTACGGTTAGGGAATGGTCTTGTGCGATTGTTGTTGTTAATACCTTACTGTAAAAGTCCAGAAAATGGGGTGAGGTATATGAAAAAAATAAATAAAAAAATTGAAAATAAAATAAGACCTCTCTCAGAGGCTCACTTTTCGAATGCACCTTAGAGATTGCTTGTGGTTATGATGTCCAGGTAGTTTAACTACTGGTAGAGTCTCTTGCCAGATAGGTATTGATTAACCACCTGACAAAGAGTGCCTCACAACATTAGGGCAGAGAGGACTCATAGTTTAGAAGCTAACTTCTAGGAGCATAAACCCTGAACACAAATCCTGGTCTTCCAGGATGGGGGTGAGGCATGGGGCTAGCAACTTCACCCTGTAACAACCATAAATATGCCTCTGATGAATCATGTTGGATTGTTAAGATGTCAAACTGACAAACTGACACATTCATTAACTGTATATGAAAATTAGTGACTTTGAATGTAAGAACCATGCTGAAATCAGGATAGATGAAAGAAATTTCCAATGAAATGTTTAAATATGGTTTGTATGTAATAGCTCTCCTAGAAATGAGATTTGTAGAATCTGTCAGAATTGCAAAGATTTGACAGTAGTGTACAGTGGTTCCAGTTATAGAACTGGATTACATGAAACATATAAGGAGTAATGTGATAAACCTTAATCCATAAGCAGAGTTGCTCTGGAAATCAATCTCAAAATATTGATATGTCAGCACTTTCTCTAACAGAAGATGGTTCAGAACAAGAGAAGCAAGCATTTATGATAACTTTGAAAGAGAATGCAAGTAAACATCAAAATATCATGCATTCGTTCTTGTAGACCTCAATGAAAAATTTGGCGAGGAAGATTCTTTACATAATACAGCTGGAAAGTACACTTTGCTTGATGAAACAAGTGAAAACAAGGCTATTCTCTCAGTTAGATTTTTCACACACTTATTATAAAAAGAATATGTATTTTAGCATTAAAATATTCATCAGGGTATCTGGGAAATGCCAGGAAGTGAAATTGTGAGACCAAATAGATTGTGTGATTGTGTGTAGGAAACAAATTGACCTCCAAATTAGGCTGCCTTGGAGAAAGCCAATGGTCCTAGAAGACAAATGGAACTCAAATTTTAAAGGATCCAGTGCAAGCCCCTTAAAGAAAATTTTAAGTAGTAAGTATGACAAATGTGGAAGGAGGGACATGAATATCCTGTTGAAATGCAATGGATAAGAATTAAGAGGCTCTTATCAACAGCAAATGATACAATTGGGAAAGTTCAACTAAAAAGTTATGTAGAATGGTTCTATTGCAAGTACAAAGCTGCAATAGATAAAAATAAGAACAGATACATTATGCTTCAAAGGTAGATCAGGTTGAGGAGACAAAAATCAACAGAGTAGGATGATAATACTTCAATGAAAGAATAGGAGCATTTGAAAAATATTATACAAACTGTGGAGCAGCTCAGCAATGAAAATGAAAGTTTTATCAAACAGTAAAACACACTTGCAAAGCATAGCATCCAAAAGTAAACTCTCATAAGAACAAAAATGATGAAGTCTTAGAAGAAGAGTATCAGATAATAGAATGATGGTCCAATTCTAGAATTAGGGGGAAAGGTGTAGAATCAGGGCTGCGAGTGCGTAATTTTAGTGAGAAGTGAGAACGTAACGTTTGTCACTGGATGAAAAGCGATGTCGGAACGATTTAACCTAATATCGCGCCGTTCTATTTCGGTGACATCTGTTAGGAACAGCGTTGCCAAATCATGCACAAAAGTGGGCGGAAGTCGTCATAGAAATGTAATTTTCGGCTGCTGTTAGTAGTAAATAAGGCATGAAAGTCAATTAAATTTCTACGATTTACCTGTATTATGCAAATGATATGCGTGATATGTGTAATACGGTAATTATATAGGCATTAAACCTTAAGAAAATAAGTCAATGTGTTCTGTAACTTATGTAATTACCTTATAACGAGTCTATTTATTTCTCTCCGTGTAACAGTTTGAGTAGACAATTGGATTTGAACGGAAAAGATCGGTTTTTTACGCATATATATTAGTCTACCAATTATTTTCATGTACACCAACAGTAGAATAGGTTAAGCTTTTATCTATAATGTAGTAACAAATGTGAAGTAGTAAGTTTTGAACTATACAATATTTATACGAAATTCTAAATTAGTTAGAATGTTTGAAAGCGAGGAAATGAGCTGGATTCATTGTGTTTATTTGATCCCATGTAGATTTTGGTCCATGTGTCGCAAATATTTGTGGAGGAAGGTGCTAATTGTAAAAACACAGAACTAGATAGATTCACAAGAATTAAGATATCTAATTCTCACGACAAGCTTTCTTTCAGTTTGGCAGGATAACCTATCAATGTAGCTTACCAAATAAGTGATTAATGCTGATAGAATCATTAGCTTTCTTTAATTTTCTATATATAGCATCCACCTGAACACAATCTTAAAATGTTTTCAAGATTTACTATGATATGTAACCAGATTTTTGGTGATTGAATCATGTTGAATGGCCCAGGTGAAAACAATCCTTTTTATTGACATTAAAGTGTTTGGATGTGTTTAATAATCAAAGGCAATAATTAAGCTAGACAGAATTAAAGTTGAAATTGGTCTATCATTCAAAACATATGCTACAAGACTTCAAAATAGGCTCAACATGGTTGATCCCAAGGGTATTAGGAGTTCAGGCATTGTTAAATACATTAAAAGTGGTATTCATTGCATACTTATGAATTGATGTCTTGATTTAGAAATTTATTTTACCAAAGTTAGTACTATTAATGTTTCTCATGAATATAAAGATGTATATTTGTATTATAGTTTCTTCTTAGCTCTTAAGTGGGCATATTCTTTTTATATATGTAAGCGAATTATCAGCTTCTTTAGATGTATATCTTCTTTGTGCATAAATCGTTGAACTGCTCATGCTTTGTGCAATAAAAATACATAGATAAATAAACTAATAGTATTAAAGAAAGTATCATATCAGCGGTGGAATACACTACTTTCCCAATCAAAGGATAGGAGATAGAAGATTGTCATTCATCTTAGAATGCAATGTATTTATGATAAAAGTATCTCTTTTACACCTTTCAGTTATTTCTATCAGTAGATTCTCACTAGTTTTTCACATCTATTTTATTTGTGACAGGGTTAATGCTGTGAATAATACATATTTCCTAAGATTCACTTACGTTTTTTGTATCCACGACAAATTTTTTCCTTTTCAATATCAAATAAAACATTATTTATGATTATTATTTACTAATAAGATTAAACTGGTGATGGTTTGAATTAAAAAAATATTCATAGCTTAAATGTGTAGAAAAACGCCTACGAGAAGAAGAGTACACAAATTTATGGTAAAACTATTGTTTAGGACTGTTTGGGAATTTTTTTCTTTTACTAGAAATAGCCCGATTTCCGATAATTTTACCCAAATTTTCACCAAAGCATATACTAATAATATTAAATTCACTCTAGTGCGACACACTTAAGGCAAACACACTGATTCAAACGTGAATTACAATCGTCTATTAATAAATTACTTGGCTTATTACTCGAAGTGTTTTGATTTCACAATGTATAAGCAGTTAGTTCAAAAATCTAAAGATTTAACACTGACAAATACCCTAAGATATTGATTTTAAGCTTACATTTATGTCAAGAATGAACGATCTTAAAAACGTTTTCACTGATAAGATTCTAAATGAAAATTCTTAATTGTAAGGTGACTATTTTATTCACAATTAATGGCTATTTATTGATTCTATAAAAGTAAAGCACCGTGTGTATTTACTAGAATATGTGGAAGTATTGACGTGCATCTTCGAGCGGGCGGCAAAGAATCCGATAATTCCTCAATAACTTTAGGGATGCGATATAATTTGATAAAATTGCTGTCCGCCACATCGAAGGGATTGTTACTGTCTATCTATGCTATCAATCTCCTTCTCGTTACTCTTAAATAATTCCTTTTCCTACGTCTCTCCTCCAAAACCGCAGCCAAAATAAGATGCCTGTCACTGCCGGTAACGACGTAACTACACCTTTTTTGAGATCGTTACGTTCTCACACTCGTTTCGATACTTAGTGAGATCTAAAAATGCTTTTTTGAGATCTCGCGCGTTACTGCGAAAACATGGCCGACTTCTCACTGTTTTGGGACTTCTCACTCGAAGTGATAGTTACACACTCGAAGCCCAGAATGAACTGGGAAATAAATTGAATATTGGAAGAGAAGGATATAGTTAGGTTCTCCAAGTCAATATGACTGTAATGGATGGGCCATCTTGAATGGATGGAATAGTGCAGAATGCCAAAATTGTTAATGAGTAGTAAGTTGATAGGAAGAAGACCACACAAACTACAAGATGTTGATGAGGGCCTGAAGACAATCGGAACTGGAAGATTTAGAGAGAAAGCAAAGAGTAGAGCCAAGAGTAGGCACATAATGGAAGCCAAGGCCCACACAAGGCTGTAGAGCTATAGATGAGTGATCACAATTCAAGAAGTTAGGTCAAATTGTTTAATGAGAGAGTATGTGAGAAAATTAGAAAATAAAAATACTTAGTAATGTAAGCGACCATATACTAATTGAATACAACCAAAGAGGGATGAGGGTACTTTATTTATTTTTAAATTCTGTACCATTTATCAAATCCTAAACATAACCAAAATGTACCTCTAGAGCAGTAAGTCTACTTATAGCAAATAATAAAAATTTTATAAACAGATTAGATCTAGCCTGCTTATAAATTATTTGCTATAAAGGATTGTAAAGTTCAATGAAAATGTTACTATGATTCAGAAAACAACTCCAATAATTCGCTTTAAGTTGAAATATGTCCAGTGGAATTGAATATTTGAATACTCAAAATATATAAATTTAAAAGTATATTCTATAGAAAGAAAAATTCATATGATAGATCTAGATTAATCTCTGTGACTTCATCCAATCCTAATTATTTATAAATACCATATTATCAATATGAAATAACCCTAAATTATCTATTGTTGGACTGAATAGATAATATTACATAAATGAAAATATCTAGTTCATATTTAAAGGACAAAGATAACTGATCGTTAACTGTTAATTACTCCCCAATGGTATATCAGTGTAAATTCAAGGGGGAATTGAACAAACCAAACAGGCTATTGTGGAAGATAGAAACGTGGTATTACTCATTCACCAAGCTATAAGGAGGCTGACAGTTTTTGAGCTAGCCTTTCTATTAAAATGACAAATGACTTTGTAGAAAATATAAGTTATAAAAAGAATAGCTATATTATCTCTATAAAAATTAAGTGAAATATTTTAATGAAATTATCATCATGTCCTCTTCTCGAGTAGAGCTATCTACAGAAAGTTATCTAAGATAATTATTAAATTTCATATAATTATGACATGAAAGTGATTGAATAAATATGTACGAAACCATTCTAATTAAAATTAAAATGCATTGCCTTATTGGTTATAGCCATCAAATAAATACATCCAAGTACTATGCAAGAATAAATATTTTGACTCATCATAATTTAACTTATTTCATGAATATGATGTCTTTTGCTTTACTGAATGATAACCTATTTACAATATTACCTCGCAGAATGAATGAGATATTTGGTACTTTTTCCACAAAAAATTCTGTGAATTTTATTCTGTGAATTTCAATATTACCTCATTTACTGGAATCTTTAATGCATATGAAAAAATGGAATGTTTAAAAATTAAATTAATTACTTTTTTAAATAAATTAATTAAAAAATGTTGTTAACCTCTCCTAGTCTGTAAGCATAATATCCAATCAAGAAAAGATAAATTTTAAGATCTTTTTCAAAAATTGAATTGAAGTTGTTGATGATTCTAAGATGATTTCCACATCTTTATATTTTGTATACCTTCACATGAATGTGATGCCTCAATTAGGTACCACAGTCTCACATAAATAAATAGAACAATAAATTTATATTTATTACCATAGAAGTTATGTCTGAGAAAACCCATACGCAAGAAGATTTAGGTATTTAGATGACTTTGAAACATTTTCGTATAATTTCCACTTTCTTATAACACATTTATAAATTAATATTTCTAAACCAAAGATTAATTACAATGTCTCAATTAGTGAATTCTTTCATTCTATTGTCCTCAATAATTAATTATTTATATTTGTGCATTTTTTATATAAGCTATAATACAATCTATTGCTATTTATTTCTCATGAGGTGGAAACCATAGCTTTCTTAAATCAAAACCCTTAATGTAGGTAATTTATTAACAGAGACTAAGTGGTATATATAGTAGCTAAAATAATCAATGTGAATATCAAATTAGCATCAAAGATTCCCATTCAATGTAACAGGCATATATTTAATTAAACACCTATTTTAGAAATCTCATTTTCATAAATGATAAACAAAAAAGATATCAACAAAAGTGTCTGAATTAATATTTAAAGCACATTATATACCGGGATTTTTCTGAATTGACAGTTCAAATTATTCTTATAAGTGTCAAATCTAAACCAAAAAAGTTTTGTCATCTATGAATGTCTTCCAAAGTACCTTGGATTGACGATTACACTGATCTGATCTAACTGATTTAATTTTAAAGTTTTGTTCTTGATTTTATTGAATTTGACAGATTCAGTTATTGGCATAGAAAGTTTTGCTTTCAAGTGAGATACTTTATCAAACTAATAGCCTGGTGCCTCGTGCTTGCAAAATTCTGACTTCTATTTTGCTGAAAAGAATTGAAGGTACAATTGAAATAGTAATAAATAGTAGTAATAATATGATCAATTCGGGTTTAGAAGAGAAGAAGTTATACGTGAAGCTATTCTGGCTTTCAGACTTTTGGTGGGAAAAACATAAGCAAGGATAAGGCAACAAATGGATTTTGTATACAAAAGCCTTCGATGACATAATAAGTTTTTGGAAGAGCCAATGGAAGTGCTAATGGAAATGAAAAAGGAAATTTGTATAAAATTTAGAGAAAAAGGACGATATACAATCTATTAAACGATGAGAAGGGTATAATGAAGGCCGGAACTTACGAGGAGGAAGTTAAAATAGAGGAAGGATTTAAAGGCAAGGGTGCTCGTACTCACCAAAGCCCTTCAATGTGTGCAGAAAGCAATGGAAGAACTTCTCGAACGGATAGAGGATTTCAATGCTTCGTTACTCTGACGGTAAATATTCTAGCAGAAAGTGAAGAAGTATTAATTCACTTTCTGAAATTAACAAAATTCTCAACCGTCCAAACCATAGGTTCCCAACCTTTTTTGAGTCAGCGCCCACTTTTTCAGTCAATAATTTGTTAGCGCCCCCCTTAGGTTAACTACATTGTACATGCTATATATTGAAAACAAGAACAAATTTTTAATTTTCTTTAATCTTAAGATAATGAAATATTGAAGTAATGTTTACAGAACGATTAAAATATGTTATTAATAATTAATAAAATATTATTGAGACAGCTGAGCTTGATGCGATGAAACTAATTTATCAATATCTGGTGCCATTTTTGTCATTAATAACCTTAAGTCACCGCGTTCCACTATTGACAACCTGTTTCTTTTCTTAGTTTATAGATTGGTCGCCATGCTAAACCCTCTTTCTGCTAAATACGTGGATGGAAAAGCAATTAAAATTTCTTAACTGCAGCCCATAAAGCTGGATGTAATATTTTAATTTGACGTTGAAGCCAAAATTCTTGACAACCATTTTTTAATTTAAATTTCAACTCTTCATTTGTAGACAATTGCAGTGATAATTTTTGATTTCTAAGTTAGAGGATGGTTCTATGACTCAATCTGGAATTACCATATTAAGTAAATCCTCAAATCTAATTGTAAAGTCTTCTTTTAGTGCTTCCAAATGCTGGCAGTAAGCGAGAATGTCGTTATCATTAGTTTCCATTGAAGAAATATATATCGAAACTGATAAATAGTGTTCTACCCAAATTTTGTTTGTACAAAGCACGTTTTAACACAAACGCAGAGATAATTGTCTTTGATCAGATTTAAATCATTCCTTTACAGCTGAAAGTTTGTTTCACTAAATTTGTTTTATAAATCCGTCAAATAAGCAATATCGCTTTTACATTTCAATAAATGCACTCATAATAAATCATCTTTGCTTTCAAAAAACTTAGTAACTGCTTCAAAGAGTTCAAAAAATCGTTTTAGACAAGTAACTTTTGACAGCCAACGAGCTTCTGTGTGCAATAGTAACCGATTAAAGTCTTCGTCGTTTTCATCACAAAGCTTTCTAAATAATCTATCATCGAGAGCATTGCTTCTGATCCTATTAACTGCAGTAATTACATACTGTCGCGGTGAAGACGATCACTAAGATGTTTTGCTACCAAATGTTGTCGATGAATTATACAATGCACGGCGACTACATTTGATACCGCTCTTTTCAAATATGAAATAAAACCACGGTGACGTCCAACCATTGCCGGAGCACCATCGGTAGCAGCAGACAATATATTATTTAGAGGAATTCCTTATTCTACAAAGTAGTTTTCTAAAAAAACGTCAAAAACAGATTTTCCTTTAGTGTCCGTTTCTAACGCTCTTGCGAATAATAATTCTTGACAAATGCTTTCATCTTTTATGAAGCGAACGTACACCAGAAGTAAAGACTCGTATTTTGGCAAAGTAGATTCATCAAGCTGTAATGAAAACTCGGTAGTCTTCAAATAATCAGCTAGAGAACTCTCCACATCCTCGGACATTTCATCTATTCGCCTCTGCACTGTATTATTACTCAACTGATTTTTTTAATTATATCAGAAGGTGGCTTATGCAGCACGGTACGCAGAACTTCACTCAAAGCTGGAATTATCAATTCTTCGCCAATTGTGTGTGGTTTTCCCGATTTAGCAATGAGTAAGGAAATATTATATGACGCACGTAATCCATCATTTTCTTCTTTTGATGCGGCCGAAAACATATCACCCAAAGTAGGACGTCTCGAATGTTGATCGCTGAGCATTTGAAAGCGAGATATATTTTTTCTCAGGATGTATTTTGCTTAAGTGCTCTTCTAATCGCGAAGGTTTCATAGCTTCATTGGAAAACACCTTGTGGCAAATTAGGCACATTGGTAATGTCTTGTTTGTTGGCGATTGAATGAAACCATATTTTAAATAATCGACATTGTATTGTCTACATATTTTCTTTGGTTCCGACATGGATCTATATGTGGATATAACACAATAATATGATTATTACAAGATAGATATGTATGGAAATATTGTAATTATAAGAAAATATGTTTTGGAGATAAAAATTTCTGTATTTACTTATTTAAAAATCAAAGCAAGGTGAATAATTAATTTTCCAACAATTTTGAAAAATTAAAAGAACCGCAAAATAGCGGAAATTTAACCATTACTGCTTATTTTGAAAGAATACCACAAAAGAAATATAATTCGTCCAGACTGGGACACGAACCCGGACCCCCCGATATCGTGCCAAGTAGTTTAATCAGTTAAGCTAGCTACCTTGACATCCTTTTTCCTCTGGTTTTCTGGGGCTTAAGAATGACTACATATCATAAAGAACTGCCGTACAGTCAATGTGACCAATCAGTCTTATTCATGCTCTTTACGGTACCATCCACGTGGTTAACTCCATCTTTAAACACGGAGGTCTTTACTTACTATAACGAAGGGACCGAGAACTGGCACGAGTACGGCACGCTTCCTTAGTTCCCAGAAGCTTTTCTATTGACGCGTTTCAGGCAGAGCTAAGGGCTTACGTGCGTAGACTTTACGTGTGAACTGTTCTCATAGGTGCATAGAATCTATCTACTCGAGGAAAACACTGACTAATAATCTACGCAAGGAAAACACCGACTCGCTATATAGTGTGTAGAAATGAATACCATGAGACTGGGATGCTGTCATATTCCTGAGCGATTAGGTAGGCGTTCCTAGCTAATCTGAGCTCGTAATGTCTAATTCCGCATTCTATTTTCTAACCCTGTCATTCTTGAACGTATCGTATTTTCATTGCTTCAAGTTACCTGATTATTTTATATTTTTAATTATAGGCATAAATTAATTCAATTGAAAGTTATTCTTATGTTTCATGGTAAATGCTAATTACATTTTTTCTAACTAAAGTTGAATACGGCAAGTAGGGACTGCAAGACAGGATAGTTCACTCCTTTGTGGTACTTTGGGTTTGGTTTCAGTAATTTGTGCCGTAATAATTGGACATTTAATAATAACTGCACGAAAGTTCACTAAAAGAATTAGCAATTTCACTATTCAGAGAGGTCTGTAAACACAAACATATCTATCCGTTAAGTTGGAGGAACGGTATTGTAAGATAACGAGAACTTATGCTCGATAATCTGTAAAGCTATAATTTTTCTCACTGATAATGTAAGAAAGTAGATATTTCATGAATAGGAACTGTTTTTAAATGAATACCCCGAGTAACTTCTTGTCAATTATTATGGATTGCACTTTAGTGATGATTGGGCGCGTTAGAGCAGAAATCATAAAAAGTTTTGTTATTATTATTTTCTATTCTCTGTGTCAATCATTGTCAAACTTCATTAACCAAACTACGAGTAAAAGCCGATGATGTTATCACACTGTATCAGTGTTAACCAAATGCGATATAGTTCACTGATATTTGAAAGACTTTTAAATTAAAACAATGATGAATAAAATTGAGTCCGAGTCCCAGTTTGAGAAATATTTTTTCTCACAATCAGTGGTAATATTTCAAAATACTGCTATTTGATTATGCGACCGATGCACTTATAATTTGTAAATTTAGTGACAAAAGATATATTTTTTCCTTTTCTTTCTACTTTTACATGCCTGCTGACAGAGATGTCTATGTCCAAAACATGTCGTTTTTATTAAAATAAAATTTCATGTATGCTAAAAGCTATGATGTATGCTATTTTAATTTAATTAAAAATGATAATCATAAATACATTCTTACCCATCTGATAACAATTATTGCGCCAAATTGCACTTGCACTGAGGAAATTCCGAAACTATCAGGTATCAGTACTACAAAGACGACACGACGGGCGATGAATGACTGATGAATTTAATCCTCACTCAACTTCTCACATACAAGCTCGTGGCAGTTGCGCAGAGGACGATCTGCTGGCGGATATGTCCGTTTTCTAAAACCCAGTCACTGCGGTTGAAAAAATAATGACTATATGCGCCCCTTCCTGTTTGTCTCTTCACTGACTTTATTCTAATAGTACAACGCGATACGACGGTAAGGTGTACATAAAATTTTAAAAAAGTTTTTGATAGGGTAATGTCATCAACAGAAAAAATCCTTGGGATTACTATATATATTCCAAAGTAGAGAGATAATTTAAAACAATCTCTCGGGGATATAAGTGTTTTTTAATCGGGTTGAGTTTTAGTCTCCTTTTGCCAAATAAACTTAATGCAGAATTTTAACGGCAGTTATAATGGTGGGTGAGTTATAAAATGAACTGCTTATTAGAACCAGGCTTAAAAGTTGAAGAATCGAAACAAAGATGCCAGTAATGCCGTTAGTGACCATTAAATATGCCAACTGCTCAAAGGGGCGACGGCTGGACCTCAACGCCCCCTCAATATGACTTGGGCACTGAACGCCCCCCTCAGACTTCTCAGCGCCCACTGGGGGGCGAGAGCGCCCCCCAGTGGTCCACACTGTCCAAACCCAACCACTGGTCCAAACTATCCGAGATTGAATAAAAAAGAAAATGCTCATCAGCGGCGAAAAAGATACTGCTGACAGAAGAATTTGGCTGGATGGAGAACTTTTAGAAAAAGTGGACTCTTCCGATAAAGTAACCCAGAAGTATTACCATTAATTCGACGGGGAGATTGTAAAGTTCTACCTTAAATTGGATAAAAATGGGAAATTAGGTATTCCTGAATGATAAGACAAACTCCCAGAAAGCCCTTTGGGCAATGTGAGTGGCTATGGTGAAGGTGGTCCCGGGTTTGATTCTGGGCAGCAGCACATGTGCTGCCAATCAACAACAGGAATGTCACAGGAGGAACACTTCACAATGAATATCTACAGGGTGGGGCGTAATGGAGTCCATAGTTACCCACCTAGCTACCCAACGAAATCAGGGATTTCATTACGCCCCACCCTGTATATCTTCTGTTAAAATTGATTCAGCGATACATCATAATTAAATAGAAATAAGAAAAGAATATAAGAATTCAGGCTCACCATAGTTCGAATACCCGCGGTCCTTCATCGCAATTGGAACCTCGCGCTTCTAGGCACGGCTACACTGGATCGATTAGAGATAAATGCGATATGCCGTCAATGGTGTCTTTCTCCGCTCTATAAATGAATGAATTAGAAAGTTACCATTCCAGTCTCAGAAAAGACAGCTGCGAACTTCTAATTCTAGGAATTTATATTCTAAAAATTAATCAAGAACTACCACATTACCAAAACAACTATCGCACGAAACTACCCTCCCGCAATGAATGCTTAATAATTATGAAGGTTAATGGTAGTTAAGCGGAGATTATACAGCTACTCTTTTTTAGGTAGAAATTTCGAGGGTCGTCGTCCTAATCCGGACCCTTAGCGAGACTTGGAGTACCATAAAAAAACTGACCGCGTGGAATACTATTTAAGAAGTTATAAACAATTCAAATGAGCAACAATTTATTATCTCACTCGTACTGAAAGATATACAAGCTTCTTTTGATCGAGTTCTACGATGAAAATTAAGAATTTACGAAATTCGCCTTCACTCTTCGAATGTTTAGTGCTTCACATTTCTACTTGAGAGATGGTTTTGTAGGAGCTATGGTTGCCTTTCTTCTGATGAATGAATTCATTTTAATGGGAATAATATAAAATCCAACACTTTGTGCATATTTTTCCACCAAAGGATTTTGAATTTGGCCTTATTCATCGATTGTAGGATGATTGACGAGCACTTCGAAAGGTTTCAATGTTTTATTCTTGTTTACGTCTTGCATGTTTATTTGAGAAACCGAAGGATCTAGTTTCCAGACCTCGAGCGACAAGACACAGCTGATTGTGAGTGTGATTACATCGTATTTCTTTTTCTATTTTAAAAATGAAATTCCAAATATTTTCACTTGATACATTTAATTGTATTGTTTATTCCTCCAATGATTGAGAAGACTTTAATTTAGGAGGTTCTAATTGTTTAATTTACGTTAGAACATTCATTAGTCCTTTAGTACTTTCGGTAGGTTTATGTACAGTCCTGGCCAAAATTAACGCAGCACCAGCCGTAAGAATCGCTGGCGAGGTGCTGCGTTGATTTTGGCCAGGAGTGTACAATCAAAAATCCCTATTAAGCGCCATCTCATTCATTTCATTATACATTTCCCACCCCTTATGTCATCCAACATCTTTTGTCTTCCCCTCTGTTTTTCCCCTGAATCCTACCCTCAATTAGAACCCTTACCAATCCCTCTCCCCATCCATTTCTTCTGACGATCACGCCAATTAATGCCCTCTCCTCCCCAACCATCCATACTTTATAACACATGCTCAAAAAGAATAATTTCGTAACGGTTGACCTTTCTGTTCTATTGACAGAAATTCCAATAGTTAGTATCATTTCTTAACCAAAAATACCAAAACCAAAGTATCAAGGGCGTTATCTCTCCAGGTACTGACTCTGAGGCATTGACTAATAAGCGGGCGGAGGTGAATATTTCTGATTCAATTGTTTCATTTCGTCACAATGGAATTCCCATTGCGCAAATTGGTTCTCACTGGATCCGCGTTAGTTTACATGGATGAGATAAATTATGCAAGAAACCCAATTTTACTCACTTTTACGAGTGAAGTGAAGCTCTGAAACGAGGTCCCGCAGAGTTGCCAAATGGTGTAGTAGCCACTGCATTCCCAACTGCAAGCTTCAAGCAAATGGTAATGCCTTCTTCCAGAGGCAACGCAAGTCCGGCAACAGATGACTCATACTAGCCTCCGCCGTCGCTCATTTATAATCCATGAGTTGCCCTGAAACGTAAAAAAATTGAATTTACCATAACATTTGGAAGGAAATTGAGGATCGCTACTCTTGTCCCATACAGAAATTGTTTTTCATTCAATTCCCGTAATACTAACTGTTTCTGCTTGGATGGGAAACATGGAGCTTAAAAAAAAGAGAATAAATTAGCGAATGTCTTTATTCTTCGGTAGCTCGAAACGTACAATCAGCCCCTGCATAGAGCATGCAAAAACAAAAAAAGGAATGAATCGAAAGTCTTCGAAAGACGGCGCCAACATACCGCCCCCCTTGGAACATCTGCTTCCAAAAAATTATACTAGTCCTGGTAACGGACAGATTTTTAATATCGGTCTTTTGATATTACCAGTAGAGGTTTTTTATAAAACAACTCGCACTTTTCCATCACTCCCTGTGTACACTTCACTTATAAGTCCTAGTTGCCATTTCAAGGGAGGAAGATGATCATCCTTCACTAGAACCACCAGGCCGGGATGAAAATTCGGATGCGATTCCCGCCAACAACGCCGTTGCTGAAGTTCCTGCAAGTAGTCCTTCGACCAACGACTCCAAAAATTCTGCAATCGTTGCTGCTGTAGCTGCCATCTGGATAGAGTATTCACTTTCAAGTCAGAATAATCAGGGGTAGGGAGTTGGGTTAAAGGTTCACCAACTAGGAAATGAGCAGGAGAAATATAACTGATGTCATGTGGTAAATTGGACATATAGGAAATAGGTCGAGAATTCATGCATGCTTCAATTTGAGCCAATAAAGTGGATAATTCTTCATAAGTCACAATGTTATCACCTAGTACCCTTTTTAAGTGGTATTTCATGCATTTCACTGCAGCCTCCCAAATCCCCCCAAAATGTGGAGCATAAGGAGGTATGAAACTCCAAGAACAATTCATTTCTGCAAAAAATTCATTCAACTTTCTGAAACATTCATTAGATTGCAAGAATTGATGAAACTCTTTAAGTTGATGTGCTGCGCCCCTGAAATTTGTTGCATTGTCAGATAATATTTGCGAGGGTATACCTCTTCGTGCTATAAATCTTCGCAAAGCTGCGAGAAAAAATTCAGTGCTTAAATTTGTGACTGCTTCCAAATGTACAGCCTTTGTAGACAAACATACAAATACTGCAATATATCCTTTTATCGTAGTTCTGCTGCGAGGACCTCCAGATCTCAATAGCACTGGGCCAGCATTATCAATCCGTGTTCCAAAAAGGTCTAGTAGGTTGTACTCTTGTAGTCGGTAATTCTCCCATCAGCTGCCTTGATGAATGCACCTTGAAACGATAGCACCTTAAACTTTCATGAACAACTCTGCGTGCTATGTTTTGAATGGATGGAATCCAAAATCTTTGACGAATAGAAGCTATCAATAGCTGCGGTCCAGCATGTAGCAGTCTTAGGTGTTCAGCTTGTAACAGCAATTTGGTGAAATGATGATTGGCAAGTACAATTAATTGATGGATTGAATCATACTGTGAAAATGATTGTTGTAATCTTCCACCTACTCTTAATAATCCTTGATGATCCAAAAAGGGTGTGAGACTTTTTAATTTGCTTTTATTGGACAGTTCTCGTTCATGGTGAAGTTCCTTGATTTCCTGTTGATAGGAGATACGTTGTACAAATTTAGTGCAAGCTAACAAGGCACCATCCAGTTCCTGTGCAGTGATGAATGAGGTTTGACGATTTCGTCTGATCGTTCTAGAATTTGAAATAAATCTTCTGCAGTAGGCCATAACTCTGAGAAGCTTGCGTAGTCTGGAAAATCTTAGAGTCCAGTCCTCCAATTCATCAACCTTAGCAACATACAGAACCCTACTTTCAGGTAACAAACAATTTGGTTCTAAATTCAATATTGGCCAATATGTGGCTTCGAGCTGAAGCCATTTTTGACCATTCCACCAGAGTCCTGACATGGTGAGCTCAGTCGCCGTTAATCCCCTGGAAATAAGGTCTGCCGGATTATCATCCGTTGGGACATGTCTCCAATAAGCATTCTTAGTCATTTCTTGAATGATGGAGACTCCGTGGCCCACAAAGGTTTTCCATTTATTGGGAACTCCAGATATCCAAGCTAGAGCAATTGTGGAGTCACTCCACAAAAAGGTTTGATGTACCTTTAGATTGAGAGCAGATCTAGTTTTCTCATAAAGTTTTGCCAAGAGTAATGCGCCACATAACTCCAGATGGGGTAACGTCAATGTTTTGATTGGAGCAACTCTTGACTTGGAACGCAACAGCTCCATCCAGCATACACCTTTACTGTCCACCGATCGAAGATACAGGCATGCCCCGTACGCTTTTTCACTGCTGTCACAAAAGCCATGAATTTCTATGTTGGGTTCAATAGTACCCATGAGGGTAGCAATATCATCAGGTAGAACCTTGCGATTTACTCTTATATCACTTAAATGCTGCATTTGTTGAGACAGCTTAATCCAACTGCGACATAATGATGGTGAAAGTAACTCATCCCATCCTATTTTTTCTAGCCACAAAGATTGAAGAAATATTTTATAAGGTGTGACTGCTGGACTGATCAATCCAAGTGGATCGAAAATAGTTGCTATAATAGACATTACTTGTCGTTTGGTAATCGTGGAAACTAAATGATTAAATTTATGATCATGTGATATTGCACAGGCCTTTATCTTAAATTGATCACTGACTGGATCCCATTTCAACCCTAATTCAAATTCAAATTTTATTACACCGAAGGACTACAAAGTAGTATGGGCATTGTCAAACAAATAATCATAATCACAATTAAAATAAAATCTCATAATATACAAAGTAATATACAAATCAATAAATATACAAAAAAAAATATATATAAGTTGTCAAAAGAAAGTGAAATAAAGTTACCGGTTATCACCAAGATATTCTTGGATACTATAGTAGGCCTTTTTTGTTAGAAGCCTCATTACTTTGTTTTTAAAAGATTTAGCAGTCAAGCAGTCTTTGATGGATGTAGGAAGTTTGTTATAAATGAGAGAGATAGAGTGATGTGGGGCTTTAAGGGAGAGGGTAAGTGAGTGGTCATCTAGGTGAATATCCTTATTTTGGCGAGTATTATGGGTATGGATGACTGAGTTAGATGGGAAAAGATAAAGATTATTTTTGGCAAATATGGCACAGGAAAGGATATAAATACAGGGAAGAGTGAGAAGCTTTAAATATTGAAAAAAGTGGACGTCCAGGAGTTCTGATGGAAACATTTAGGAGAGCTTTTATGGCTCTCTTTTGTGCGGAGAAGGCTTTAATTGCGGAGGGAGAGTTTCCCCAGAAAATAATACCATAAGATAGATGGGTAATGTTGTAATGTTGTCTTCCCCAAATGATAAAGGAAGTTTTGTTTCTCGTAGATGTGAAGGGATGTCTGCTAACAGCTCATGTGAGTTAGATGACCATTTTCTCAGAGGAAAACCAGCTGTCTTTAATATTGATGACAGTTCCTGATAAATTTGCAATGCTTCTTTAACTGTAGAAGCACCAGTAAGTAAATCATCCATGTAGAAGTCTTCATCAATAATCCTTGCTGTGTGAGGAGAGATTTCTTCATTTTCTTGAGCCAGTTGTTTCAGACATCTCATGGCAAAAAATGGAGCAGAAGCTGTACCATATGTAACTGTTGTAAGTTGATATTTCCTCTAGTGGAGATTTCTGCCACAATATTCTCTGCAACTTCCTGTCTTCAGGATGAACCACTATCTGCCGATAAATCTTTTCAATATCTGCAACCATCACCACCTGGTGTGTACGAAATCTCAATACAATACAATACAATATAAATCCTGCTGAATCGTAGGTCCCACCATTAAAATATCATTTAATGACAGACCTGAAGATGTTCTTGCACTAGCATCAAATACTACACGCAATGAAGTAGTTGTACTGGAAGTCTTGAAAACAGGATGATGTGGTAGGTAAAAACATAAGTCATCCAACAAACCCTCACACTGTTCCATGTGTCCCAGTTCTGCATACTCATTTAAAAATTCCTGATAATCTTTTAGAAGCTTAGGATCCTTGCTGAGACGTTTCTCAATAAGAATCAATCTTCGTTGTGTAGTGTGTCTGGATTTTCCAAGTTCATTGGGGTTCAGCTTGGTAGGAAGTCTAACTACAAATCTTCCATCAGCCTGGCGAGTGGTATTAATTTTGAAATGTCTTTCACATTGTTTTTCTTCTAAAGAAAAAATGGGTTGTTGTATAGATTCAACACTCCAAAACCTTTGCAGTAACTCATCTAACGATGGCTCTGATTGAAGACAATGGGCTACAAGTTGTGGTGATGGAGTTGATGGTGTTGTATGTGTGATTCCAGCAACCGTCCAACCAAACAGTATTTCCTGAAGAATTGGAAATTTATCTGATTTCTTTAATTTATTTGGCATAAGTGTATCATAAAACACTTGAGCTCCTAACAGTAAGTCAATGTGATTAGGGTGATTAAAATGTTCATCTGCCAGTTTTAAATCCTGTGGAATATCCCAGTTAGCAATATCCACATGAGCATTTGGTAGTAAACCTGTTATCCGTGGAAGTACTGCACAATCAATATCTGAGGAGTAATCACTAATTCGAGATTTTATATGCAATGACATCCTGAATGTGGTTTCTGCCCTCACTCCATGAATACCTTGAATGGGAGTATACTGTTTAAATTTCTGTAATTGTAGTTTCTGGACTAAGTTTTCAGTAATAAAATTAACTTGAGATGCTGAGTCCAGCAAAGCTCTACATTGCACATATTGTCCTTGTCTATTTCTAACTAGAATAATAGCTGTAGCTAATATTATTTGTGAGCAACATTTAGTTTTCAAAGCACAATAACTGCTACTCGATGGTATTGATGAGGTAACCATTGATGAACCATTAGTAGTTGCATGTTCTGAAGTGTAGTTATTGCCATTCTCACCCTTAATTGACTGTGAAATTGGATTATCAAAATGTAATAAAGTATGATGTTTCTTATCACACTTCCTACATTTAAATGATGAGCACTGATGATTAGGTGAATATTTGTTCAAACAATTAGAGCATAATTTAAATTGTTTAACTAGTATTCTACGTTTATGCACTTCCATCTGTAAAAATTCTGGACATTTATACAAATGATGTGCACTCTTACAATTAACACACCTCATGTTAACAGCTACATATGCATGTTGCAGTTTGTAGTGTGATTTAGAACTCGCATTAGCACTATAGGTTGACTTATCAGCAGCAGTACTGATACTTTCCAAAGCCTTGCATTTCCTTTCTAAAAATTCTAATACCATTTTCAAGGTGGGCATCTCAGCTGATTCTGACTGCAATTCCCACTCCTTTCTAGATTCATGATCAATGTGATCCAGAATTATTTGATTAAGTAACACTTCAAACAAGGGAACTTCAATTTTCAAGGTATTAATTGCATTAACATTAGACTGGACATGATTTATTAAATTCCTTAATGACCCAGCACTATTCTTGTTAACAGTTGGGATGTGAAGCAGTTGTTTCATATGTGTAGAAACTATTAACTTCTTATTATGATATCTATTTCTTATTAAAGTCCATGCTACTTCAAAATTATCGTTAGTCACTTGTAAATTTTGAATAAGCTCGTGAGGTTCTCCTTCCAGAGATGACAATAAATAATGAAACTTTTGCACAGCAGATAATTGAGAGTTATCATAAATTAAAGCTTCAAATGTATCTTTAAAGTGCAACCAGTCATTAAACTCCCCTTTAAATTTAGGTAATTCAATCGTCGGAAGTCTAATATGACCACTAGGAATGTTATCATTAACTGAATGGATTGAAGCCGAATGACTTGAATTTACTTCACTTCTAGGATCGAGAAATTTCAGGTAGAGCGCTTGAACTGAATAAAACTGTTCTTCAAACGTTTCCCGGTCCAATGAATGATCGTCATCACTATCCTCCAGTTCTAATTCTTCTTGAATAGTGATGTAACTCTGGTAGATTTCCGGCAATTTATCTTGTCTTACTCGTAACTCAAATATACTTTGTGAAGATTCATCGAAAGTACTAATGAAATTTTGTAGTCTTGTGAAACTAGCCTTAATTATCCCCCTCTTTTTAATAAGTAAAATTTTAGCCTTAGAATCCATTTATTTGGCTCAATGCAAGCATGAATAAGGGAAAGGTATAAGGTATAATAAGTATGGATTTATCTGACCTTTGACTCAAAAGCGAACACGAACCAGTCAAGCGCCGTCCAATAACCCGTTGAGCTTTATTAGACAAGAAGTCCAAGGTAAAGATTTGGCAGTGGAAGTAGAATGATCAAAAATGATGACAGGAAGTCTACGATGATAATCCAGTGTAGAAGTAGAAGAATCAAAATGATGGTAAGATGATGTCTACGCTGAAAATCCGGTAGTAGAAGGACCAAAAATGTTTCCGCTTGGATGGGAAACATGGAGCTTAAAAAAAAGAGAAGAAATTAGCGAATGTCTTTATTCTTCGGTAGCTCGAAACGTACAATCAGCCCCTGCATAGAGCATGCAAAAACGAAAACGCCGCCACACGGCGCAAAGCAAAAACAAAAAAAGGAATGAATCGAAAGTCTTCGAAAGACGGCGCCAACACTAACAATAAGTTGGAGTTATTTAAATGTATCCCACAACTCTTCGCTTGTCACAAACATTTGAGGAAAGACGAGTTTGCTTTCGTGAATGATTCTCCTACTGCCACTAAAGTGGTCCCTATACTTAATGGAATGTATTTCTCTATCTACACTGCACTTCTCTAAGTGTTGCCGATAATCTGATTCACTTCACCAGAATAAGTTTCCAAACCTCTTTCGAACACATTGAATGACGAAGAACTGTGTAGCTGCAAAAATGCTACCGATGAAAATCTCGTAAACGGCCGAGAATGGGTGACGGTGTTGGACGATTAAATTGTCTGTAGTTACGAAAATAATTCTTTAAGAGAACGCGAGAAGTCTATGCTGAACATAGAGATGCCTAAGGCAGCCGTTTTTTTGCACGCACGTGATAACTAGTGTACATGAGTATCTCTCAGAACTGCTCGCCGCAAAATACGAAGAATGGATTCGGCTTAAAATCCGTCACGAAAATAAAGGAATGAGAGCCCTTTGTAAGGCAAAAGGTCTTTGCCAAGGACGAAGGTAAGGGAAGCATTGCAATGTGAACGACTCAATTCTACACTAAGTCCAAGACTTTGAATCGATAAAAAGAACTGATAAGCCCTTAAGTGTGTTATTTTTGGTGCTCTGAAAATGTTTTCTGGTAGAAACTGAACCGTAATTTCCTTTCGTCCAATTTACGCGGGAAAAATCATCCAGCGGGAAAGTTTGAGAAAATGGTGACTTTATTTTCAACTCATATCTGAACCCTTTATGTTTACAAATAACTTAAGAAATACTATTTTTCCTACGGGAGAAACTCATTACGCAACACCGGTGTAGGAGTCGAGGAGCACTTAGCGGACGTAGTCCACTGCACAGTTGGCCTAGCCTAGGGCGGCGTTCAATGTACAGTGAGCGTCTCATAGGTTGCGGCCACTGTACAGTGCTTCCTGCCCGCCGGGCGAGGCACACGTAACCTGGGCGGGAGTCACCTGACATTTATATTTTAAAAGTAATCAAGAAATAAAAACCGAATACAATTTTTATACATACATACCACGTTTAGACATTATACAATATGGAAAAATACGAGAAAATTGTAGTAAATACTCAGATTTTAAAATGAGAAGAAAAAGCTCTAATAAACTCAGCAAGTAAAACACAAACTAACCAGATAAACACATATGGGATCCGGCAGATGAAACGTGTGCCCACGAACTCGGGAAAGTGCAGCGTAAAGCGATCCGTTTTGTTAGGAATTCTAATGTAAAAAAAGCGTCCCTCGCCGTCGTCCCACGCCGACGTCCCTCTCCGTCGTCCCACGCCGACGTCCCTCGCTGATATCCCACGCCGACGTCCCTCGCCGTCGTCCTATGTCGACGTCCCTCGCCGACGTCCCTCGGCGTCGTCCCACGCCGTCGTCCCATGCCGACGTCCTTCGCCGTCGTCCCTCGCCGTCGTCCCACGCCGTCGTCCCACGCCGACGTCCCTCGCTGATATCCCTCGCCGACGTCCCTCGGCGTCGTCCCACGCCGACGTCCCTCGGCGTCGTCCCACGCCGACATCCCTAGCCGTCGTCCCACGCCGACGTCCCTCGCCGTCGTCCTATGCCGACGTCCCTCGCCGACGTCCCTCGGCGTCGTCCCACGCCGTCGTCCCATGCCGACGTCCCTCGCCGTCGTCCCTCGCCGTCGTCCCACGCCGACGTCCCACGCCGAAGTCTCTCGCCGCCCCATCGCTGCCGTCCCACGCCGCCCTTCTTCTCCGCTGTCCCTCGCACTCGTAGTCGCCATCTCCCGACTACCTCTGCAGAGGTAGTCGGCATGCCATGGCCGACTCCCTGGACGCCCTCTACCCCGACGCTTTCCTCTTCCCCGGCCGACCCCCAAAAACACATGGTCCCCTCGATCCCTTCTACCAGGCGCCCTCCATACCAAGACCATCTCCCTGGACGCCCCCCCCTACGTCATCTTCCCAAACGACTTCCCCTATTCAATCCTACGACTTTACTTTTATTTATCTTTGCCGGGGGCAGGTGAGGCCTGATGGCCCCCTATTCCTTAAAAATCAAACGTCTTTACTTTTATTTATCTTGGCCGGGTGCAGGTGAGGCCTATTGGCCCCATTTCCTTAAAATATCCAACGACGTTACATTTATTTATCTTTGCCGGGAGTAGGTTAGGCCTACTGGCCCTCTACTCCTTGCCCCAGAGATCCCTCTTTTGTTTACAGAAATTTTACATGTACAATATAAATACGTAATACCCGAAACCCTCTCCGGTCGAACTCTCCGGAACGTCCCCAGAGGTCCCCTCGAACCCGTCTCCCCATATGCCACTCTACGCTATCACCGTAGACGCTCTAGTCGTCATCACCCCAAACGACCTCCCCTACAAAGTCCCACAACTTGGCCTTTATTTATTTATGCTAGCGGCAGTTGAGGCCTACTGGCACCCTATGCCTTTCCCCAAAGATCCCTCTTTGTTTTACATATATTTTATAAGTACAAGATAAATACTTAAATAATTACATACATAAATAATTGCATTACATAATCGTTATATAAATAGATAAAACACATATTTTGAAATTGTTAATAATCAGATAGATCGGTGATACTGAAAAATATATATACTGTATAAAAATATTCATAGGTAAATCAATAAACAATATCTTTAAATATGGAATTAACACTTAATAGATACATTAAAACGTCAAAATGCAATAAAAAGTTGCTAAACGTGGATCACCACAAGTCAGGAGGAAGATTAAAATTTAAAAAGATTAAAATTGATCAAAAAGATAAATATTCACTGAAATGTTCAATAGATGATTCAATAAATAGTTCAGAATGAAGTTCCATATTTGGGATGTGCACTTTTAGGATTAACATAACTTCATTACAAGTTACGGAGTTTATTTCCTATGGAAGTGTTTACTTTATTCTTTTCCGGCTAAAATTCATCCCGACGTCAATCCCTGCGTAGTCGCCAGACGTAGCCACCCGACGCCGACCTTCAAGAAAAATAATATGTATATTAATTACCGAAATAGTAACAAATTACAAACATTCGCGTATAATCCAGTACTTAAATCCTTTATCGCATAAGCGGAGTCTCCGCACAGCACAACGGTATGTTATACCGCAATATTATTTATAAGCTCAAAGAGTAAAAACTGGGTGCCTCTTAAATTAGAGAATCACGATATTTCGCTATTATATTTCCACTACTAAATTCAGTTTTATAAACACGAATCTTTACTGAATGCTCTCAATAATGTTACATGCATTGAACCGATTTTAAGAAGATCATTATATTAAATTTCACACAAAAAATACGAGTGTTTTAGCGAAATAAATTAAAGCTACAGATATTTGTAGTGGATTACAATGATGTAATAAAACTAGCATAAAAAACCATCCCAGATTTTCTTTATGTATTAATTTTTAGAATTAATTTTTTTCCTAACACTTCACGAAAATAAACTTAACAGCCTTTGTTACATTTTGTCCGTTTAGCACTCCACAATGTAAACATTTATAATGTGATCAACGGCATATCTAACTACTCTCTAATAAGGCGACAAGGCTACGCGAGAATCTAAGAGAGGGAACCTTTGCAATAAAATCAATAATACTGAGAGTAGACATTAATTGATGACAAATCTTTTGAACTGCATTTTATTGTTGGAAAACATTCATTTGGACTTGAGTGTTTACCAAGTAAAGTCTGCTTCCAAATAAAAAACTCATCAAAAATGTACAATTGTTACTGCAGATGAAATCCGATCTCAATGGTTAAAGAATTATTGATCGTCCATTGCAGTAATCTTTGCCTTCTATGCAATCATTATCTAACTAACGAATCAGGTACCTTTAACTTAGATGGGAATTACACATAAGGTAGACTTCTTCATTGTCGTAGATCGTTTTTTCTCTCTATAACTTTATTTAAGAATATAATACAACGAAATCGGAATATACTAGGAACGTTTACATGGAATCCTAATTATTCATCGAAACTAGTACTCTTATAGAAATAACGAGAATTACACCCTATAAAACCTGAGCTAGCGATTAATAATCAACCTGAAATTAATAACCAACCCAAACGCTAATGACCCAGCGAATTTTTCCATTTTACCAGTCATTATTGCTTACTATCATTTAAATCTTAACAACAGTTTTAAAAGGAACATTTAACAAACTATTGCCATAGCCGAGATGATTACTAAGCAGTGATACCAGATCTTAAGCTTGTGCCAGCGATTTCTTTATGATGACTGAAAATGGTAAATTATTACTCTTCGTACGCTATCTCGTAAAAACGAAGTAAATTTGTTAAAATGGCCTAAGTTTGCTTGAAAAAAACGTGAAATCGCTGAATTATCAAAAGCGTTGTTTTGCAAGGTTAAGCAATTCTTTCGAATCATGAAATCTTAAAATGTATTTCCGATAGTTAGAGAAATGTTCCAGAAGCACCAAAAGGAAAGTAAAACTGAACGACGAAAAAAAAGTCATAATTCATTCTCTCATCATTCTATCCGCTCTCAATTTTGTATGACCTAGCGAACTAAGTAAATTGTAAAAAAATGAAGCCTTTGAAATGACTAACTGTTCATGAATAGCATATGGGAAAGTGTCGCCATAACAGCAATAGAAAGCAAACCATTATGCAAATAAATGGTATTTTACATGCTTCAATGGAGAGACATTCAATAATCTTAACACGGATGGAAAAGATGCAAAAAAAATTTGACTCACGCATTTTGCTCGACTTTTTCCGTTAATTGTATGATATTAATTTCAATTGACTTTTCTAAAACAATTTTAATAGTCCTTTACGATACTCTAAATTGAATGTTGGTCTCTACAAAATTTGTTCCAACCCCAATTTTTCAGAATATATTTACATCGATAAAATCCACATTTTCGGAAAACTCTCAGAAGTATTTGAAACTTTTATAATGAATTTAAAATTAACAAGTACCTTATGCGTAACAGAATGTAATAAGAAGTTCTATTTCAGACTGAAACTGATACGTAATTTCGAAAATCCAACTAATATAAATTAAAAGTGAATCAAATGTAATGCACATCTTCTAACATGGAGACATTGAACGAATGAAGGATATCGAAAAAAGGGGAATTTGCTAACTAGAACTAAATTTATTAATAAAAAAAATTAATAAGTACTTACGGAATTCAATGTTCCATCAACGGACCGAATAACTCTCCTCGACATATTGCGCTCCTACTCTTGATCTTCAATGACGGAGAGAGGTTTTCAGAGTGTCACTGAAGAATAAATAATAAAAAATAAAATATCTTTTTGAAGGGATGAAACCCTATACTAATGGCAAAATACGCAATATCTATAAAACTTAAATAGGTATAGCAAAAGCACCAGTTCTATATTATACTCACTGTATTGTGTGTTCCAGCATTCGGCAAATAACTCTGCTCATCATACCTGTGCTCCTTCTTTTGCTCATCCATGTCGGATAAATGTTCTGGGGGTAAAACTGATAAATAAACTGATGAATAATTTATACTATTATAAAAGTAGTAGTAGTATTGTTAAAAGTGCTTCGACAGCTTAGGTCATTTCGCACATTGGCTCCCACCGGGAATCGAACCCGATACCGCTTTCACCAAAGGCGAACGCGCTGTCCACATGACTATCCGGGAGCCTACTATTATAAAAATTCGCCATATCCATCACACATCATTAGGTATAGCAAAAGCACCAGTTCCAAATTATACAAACTTATTTGTGTTCCAGCATTCAACCAAATAACTCTCCTCAGCATAATTGTACTCATTATCTTGCTCTTCCGTGTTGGAAAAATGTTTTGGGGGTGAAACTGAAAAATTAAAAAAAAAGTAAGTATAATATATATTGGAAGACATAAGATTTAATTAAGTATAGCAAAAGCACCGGTTTCATATTATACTAACTGTATTATGTGTTCCAGCAATCAACCAAATATCTCTGCTCACCATAATTATGCTCCTTCCTTTTCACTTCCATGATGGATATATTTTTCGTGGCTGAAACTGAAAAATAAAAGAAAACATTAAGTAAAATATCTTTTGGAAGACATAAAATTTATACTAATATAAATATTCACCATATCTGTCACACAACATTAGGTATAGAAAAAGCACCAGTTTAGGAATCCCGGAAAAATAATACTACTGATCATCGCAAGTAACATTCATTGAATTACCAGGTCTCATGGAAGAGTTGTCTTGAAAATCTCTCTTGTTTCCTTTATATTCTGAAAATATCATTTCAGGAGAAGTGAACAGCATGGGGTATTCTGGAGACTTTGCTTGATAATCCCGTGTTGAGCGCCCTTTCAGTATCACACCGGAGACACCAAGAAGAATCATCCTAAAGCAGGAGAATTCACTTCCTCCGAACTCGAGAATAGAAAGAAGCACAAATAGATTAAGTATTTACATAACCTATTGTACGATGTAAGTTTAAGAACGGTAGATCATTTACCTTTTTTCAAAGGAGGATTTCCTTTTCGACGTCGTAGGACAAGGTCTGATGCCAAATCGAAGATGTTTGGGAGCGATTCCTTCGTGATTAAATAGAATCAGTTCATAGTAACTCAGAAACAGAGATATGTTATCTGAAATATACCTTATGTATCCTATACAAATACAACAGACGACTCAAAGAATTCGATTTTTGAATCTCAATCCACTAATTATTCTCAAGGGAGACGAAAATTTAATAGTAAATGAATATACAAGATCTTAAAAGCGATAACTATTCGTCAATTAAAATTCGAATATTTTTCAGGACCTCCGTTACAAGAATAGTAGAAAATATTTACTGAAGTAATTAAAAGATTTTAATTAAGATCATTTCCAAAATTCGACTCCAGTATTTCATTCTAAGACTAAAAAAACTGTGACTGTAAACAGGATGACGTTATAGTTAAGGCATTAATATTAAGTATTCGTAACTGATAGATATTCGTGATTCTAGGGTAAAAATAAAAATATACTTATTCAGAAATAATCCGTCTGTACCTATTATTCAAGAATTAATTGCAAGGTTAATTTGAATCAGATATTTTCAGGAGAGTTTGCAAAGAAAATATTTCAAAGATAACTGATCGGAATCGGAAAAAACAAGTTATGTTTCAAATATAAGCCGGGATGATATGTCATCGGTTGAAGATATATGTTACTAATCCCAAAATGTTTCCCAAAAATATTGCTTTACGTACTCTATCCCACCAATATTATTATTTAAAATTATTGTAATATATCTAATTCTTAATATAATTTCCCCATGAAAATGAAAAAACAAATACTGCTCTTAACATAAAATTCAAACGTTTTTCCAGATACTTCCACTAAATGATCATTGAAATCGTCGACTAAAATTATCTGGTAATATTACCATTAATTATTCCCGATGTTCATCTAGGGTTGCATCAAGAAGAGGAACGTCACAAATCTTAGACTTCCATTGAATTTTAAAATTAAGACCACTAAATTGAATTCTTAATAATTAAGAATCGAAAACAAGAATATGGATTCACTAATTTGGTGCAAATGAATATCTACCCATTATTCAAGTATAACATGTATGGCGATTTTGAATCCAATTATGAAAGAAGAAAAGCGCAATGGAAATCCTCCTATTAAGAGATGGATGATAAAATAATGATGGACGGTGAAATCAAATTTTAAATTTAAATAAAAAAACAGTCGATTTGACTTCAGTAGATATTGTCCATTACTGACTTATAAATATTGGGAAATAGATGCTTCAGGAATACAGTCCCGCTGCAACGTATTTGATTACTCAAGATCGATTTTAAAAATTACTACTCTCAATACGATTTCTGGTGAGAAAAACTACGACCCTAAAGAAAAAGATAAAGGACTAATGAAATTCGAATTATAGAGGTTAGCTTAACTGTAACAATAGGTCAAAGACAAGAAAAGCTAACATCCACACTAGAAATAGCGGACTTGACTTTCAATGTCACAGCTACAAACACTCCTTCTGTTAACTCGCAATATTCGTTTACCATAAGAATCTAAATAATATACTATGGTCTCAAAACCAAATAATATCCTTAGAACTTAATTCAGATTAATTCATGATGATGCACATAGCACATACTTACCAAAAATATCGCTGACGAAGTCCACAACATGTTGACGGAAGGAAATATCCTCTTATTTAATGAATATATACTTCTCGAATGAATATAATCAAACAATAATTAAGTTAAACTTGGAAATTAGTTAGCTTATGCTCAGCTTCGAACTTATTGCTCTTCTACAATTCAAAAGTTAACGTTTCCTTCGAAACAAAAGACCGGCAGCAGCTCATCACTAGATGACGTCTCCGAAGTAAGTGAAGTTTAAATCTTTAGAATGAACGTTGAACCGAATGCAGCGCCGTGATTGGTCGATGTTTCAACTGACAGTCAACTCACCTGTTTCCCTCTAATTTTAATACTTTTCATCAATTATATTCACCACTGAGATAAAATTTACTTTTGCGCGAAATAATTTAAATCAAAATTAAAAGTTATTGGAAAATGAATTTTACTTTTAAACTCCTCGATTATAATCCGCGTAGATTTCCCGTCTCCACTGGGATACATCATGGTTCAAATTAAGAACTATCAAAGATAAATTTACTTATAATTATTTTGTAGAATGAACCGATTGATAATAATATGTACTGAATATCGTATTACATGATGTTAAGTTTTGGCGTAAAGTGACGGGAGAAAGCGAGTATCGATGTGCGAATTTAAATTGGAAAATAAACTTTTAAAACAAATCTAAAGCAGTTATGTCCCTAAAAACGTAAAAATTCATCGAATTTGCGAGTAATATTTCTTTTAGACCAATAATATATAATATTACATTTAATTCTTCGCTGCAGGACTTCTCTTCTAGGTATATACGATGACATAATTACATGAGTAAAGATTTATGTGATGTTATGAAGCTAGCAATAATCTAACTGTTATAAGAGTTATCATTCAAAAGTATCGTACTTTGTATCGTCTTTTGGAGAGTGATGCAATTGAATTCCTAAATGCACTCACGTCATGTAGTGATAAATTATTTATCTCGAGGTCAACAATAACATGAGAAACATGGATTACCAGTCAGTAATATTACACATAGGCATTATATCTAACATCATTTGTGGTTAAATTCTCAAATTCATCTCTTTACAATTCCTCTATAAACTCATTATAACTTGCTAAATCTTCCTCTGATTAATAATTTCTCCCTCATTTACGATTCGGGCTTTTGAAGTAAATTACATGACGGATGGCCTTCATTGCATTCTAAAGTAACTTCCCCTTCGGATATTTCTCAGCTGAGCTTATCAGTCCTAAGTCGTAAAGACTCATTGTATATCCACAAATATTCTTTGCGAGGAATTTAAAGGTTAGATAAAGACCTCCATTGTGAAAAGAGGACAGAACAATCACTTGCAAAACTTGAGCCCATAGGTCTGAGAATGATGCCTTTTGAAATGTAAAATAATGAAATGATATTGTGGTTTTAGTAGACCAAAGAATATTATTCAAATGCTACACATATTACGCTACAGAAATATTACGTTACTAAATCATTGTAAACTCTTCATGGAATATTTTCGTGGATGAAATCGCTTGAATCTTTAATAAAGTACCACACTCAGTGATGTTTAAAACCCTTGAATCTATCACATACAAAATCAGTGAAAAAGATAAGTTATGGCAATATAATGTCTATTTGTAAACCTATGGATAAAATCGATAGTCTCAGATTCAATTTTACAGCAATGAAACACGTCATACAGATATTCATATCTCTTATTCGTTACATTCTTCGGACCGTTTTCATAGATTAACATTACCTTTAACTCCAGCATAAATCCATTCTGAGGCTTCGATTCCTTGACGATTCGTTCATCACAGTTGAAGAATTACACACCTTTTCAATCCAATCCAAGGATCAGAGCTGATTTTCAGCTGTTTTGTCGACACAAAGCTTTTAACTTGATTATTGAACCCTTGCGTTGTACTTGTGACACTCTCACTGTGTAAAAGTAATCCAGGAGTAAACGTGATCTTGTTCACAGCCACTACAGATAATCCTCATTTGTAAAACATTTTAGCACTTGAAAATCACCAGTCTTTAAAACACCTCTTCACATAAGACCTAAAGGTAAGCACGAGGCTTTGGCGTTTTTGCGCGCTTTAGGGATTTTACGATCGTCTTCTTTCGAAAACTGAACTACGTGAAGGCGTCCAAGAGCTATGACTAATGTCAGGTGACTGTTTTCTCTCGTCATGTTTTCATTATGGAGTCGTTATCTAACTCTTAAATTCTTTGTGGTGAATTCTTGTGGATATACAATGAGTTCTTAAAACATCTGAGGGATAAGCTTAGCTGACAAATATTCGTAGCAAAAGTTTCATTTGGTGTACGAAGGAGGCCATCCATTTTGTGATTTCCTTCCTGCATTATGCAAAATATAACATCAGTATAAGTTTCACGCGTGACTTGCGTTTGCAGCAGTAGTTTTAAATGTTAATATTTGTTGAAATTAAAGGTAAAAGCAACGACAATCAGTAGGATATTCATAAGGTGGGAAGAAATATAGAGTATGGAGGTAATCTACATATTGAATGAATGATAGCACAGTGGAGGAAGCATTTCAAGAGGAAAGAATGAAGAGGTAAGATAATTTGGAGTCAGACCCGTGTGAAATGCATTTCTTGTCACGAGATATTGAAATTTCGCTTTAAATAATGTCGTACTTCTTTAGAGTTCGTGCCTGCTAAAATTTTATTACTATAGGATAAGGCAACAATTAGAAACCATTTATCAAAATTGAGATTAAACGTCAATCGAGTGAAATGTATCCAATGTGATTGTAATGTACGCTTTTGGTATCGTTAAGTTTTCAACCTAGGGAATTAGTGAGGATCCATAATAAACCTTGTTACATTTCATATAACTTCCAGAAATTTCGATGGAGTTGTTCATGCTAGAAAGGAACCGTAATAAATATATATATCATAGAAAGATTGTGATTAATATTTTCCTAAGACATCGATATCATCGAATTCCGGGAGAGTTTATTTTTAAAGTTATAGTAGATTTCATAAATTACAATGCGTAATAACAAAGTAAACGTGTGAGGTAGGGAAATGCGCTAATCGCATTCTTTTGCAAATGAAAGATGGGAAGTTACGAATTGTGATAATTATGGTATAATAATACGAAATACGAAGATTTAATTTCCTTAAAGACGCTATCCTATGTAGAGAAAAATATATTTTTAATACGAAATCTTTTTTTATTCTAATACTTCCCCGTAATTGCGAGCAATGGCTTGGTACCACGATCCAATTCATTTAGTGGAAATATGTCCCTTTAAAGCAAAATTTAATGTTCTAAAGAAATATTTAGTTCGATAAATATCTATAATCTAAGTGAATGCATATTTAATTATCGTATAAAATTTACGAAAATTAAAATTAATAGACTTGGGGACGGTGCGACGGACATAAATTTTAAAATCAACCAATCAGAGAACAGCAACATTGTTTTAACCGAACATCCAATTTATTTAGTGAAAAAAAGTGACTTTAAAGGAAAATTTATATTCTTAAAATATATTAATTTCTAAAAATATAATATATCACATAAGTAAATAAATATTTAATTACAATTATAATTTACGAAAATTAAAGTTAATAGGCAGGGCAAAGGACGTTGAAAACAAAATTGACCAATCAGAGAAGATCATCATTGTTTAAACCTAGAAAGACGGTTGAGTCTTCAGTCGTCGCCGAGATTTCTTCCGGAGTAGTCACTTGGTAAGTCTTTAAAAATAACCGTTGCTGATTTGAATTTACTTTCTTGTGTTAACATGGTCCTGGTGAAGATGTTGGTCGTCGCGACCCATGATTAAGCTAAATTTCATAAAATATCTTAAATAAATTTTTCTTGCGACCATATTATGGAATAATTATTAGAATTTCCCGTACAAAATTGTTCTCGATGCACACTATTAGTCCATATACTTCATGTAAAATCTCAGTTATGTTAGGTAACGGTAGGAGCCAACGTCTTACATCGCGTATTTCTTTGCAATTTAGCCAGAGGTTATTTTGCAAATGTCATTCGTTTTAGTTGTCATTAATTTCAAGTACGTGCAATTTTTTCTTAATTTCGAGAATGATTTTCGAAAAGGAATCGAAGATAATTCCACAAGGATTTGCAAACGAAATTTGCGGTAGAAAGTTATTTAATATTTCGTTAAATGCTTAAACATGTTGCACGATGTATTGATTATAGCTGATAGTGCTAGACATTTCATTTCCGTTAAATGCAATCCTTGAATAGTGTTAGTGCATGAGATTAATCGCCTATGTCCGGTCTAATTAAATTCCTTTTTCTTTTCAAACAGATGCATGCATAATATCTGTTGTTTGTTCATTTGCTTAACATTAAGTCCTGTTCTTGGTGTTAATAAGTAATGATAGTAAGCATTGTTAAAAGTGCTTCGACAGCGTAGGTAATTCCTCACTAAGGCTCCTACCGGGAATCGAACACGGGACCGCTTTCATCGAAGGCAACCGTAATAATAATTAAGTTTCCGTTCTTAAGCTCGAATTTTATAAGCATAAGTTTAGTTATCTGTCACAAGAATAAAATTTAACCCCTTCTTTTGTAGTCAGTCGTTTCTTTTTTTTCAAACTGGGTGTCATGAGGCATTGTGGGTAACGGTTGAAGCGGTTTCGTAAGTTATCGATACAAGTTCATGTTTGCTCATGGATGTAGAAGATGTTAAAACGTGTACCTAATTGAATTTATATTTTTTTAATGTTTTTGTTAAATTTTTATTTCAGATTTTAGAGCAATTTCAATTTCTCTGATTTCTGTAGTGGGCTGCCACATAAGTAATTTTCCTTTCGATAGAAAGGGACTGCGGGAGGATTCGTCCTTGATGATACCCGATGGTAGCGAAAGACTGGATCTCTTAAATTAGGTAAGCGGAAATTTTATTTATGGGCCTCTACACATTCTAATTGAAAATTTTTCTAGGTTGGGGTAAATTTTCCATTCCTTTATTACGTGATTTGTGTCCGACAATAAAGCAAAAATTTTCTTTCTTTAAAAAGGAAGTTCTTACTTCCCTGTGAATCGTAATGAAAATCGAATGTCACGGAAGCATAACGATCTAAAACCATTGTAGGTATGATTAAGATAAGGATGAAATTCTACTTGCAATATTACACTATTATGCTTTTTAGGATCACTTTCTAAATCAATATTTTTGGATTACAAAAGTTGGCGTAATCATATGCCTTATACATACTATGAGAATTAATTTATTTTTTTTCCCCTTGAGTAAGATAATTTGTTGTACCTTTACTGATTTTAATTGATACAATGCAGTTGTTTTATCATTGAATCCTCTCTGCTAATTAGTCTCTCAATTTTAGTTATATAACAGATGCCAATTTAGACTCTAACGATCATTCATAAATCCACGCGTTCTTTGGCATTAATAATCAGAGCTCTAAGACTTCACAGTGTTGGACTATCTTTTCTGTAAAAATTTGGGCATTACGTCTCGTCTGATGCACTTTCGCCCTCCAATTAACTGTAAATTACTGTGAGCTGGTGAAAGTTGTTTACATGCATATTGATCTTTAGCTTTCCCTATTCTCTGCTCTCAATGCATTGTTATGGCCGAAAGGTTAGCTGAGATGCTAATGATTTCCTTAGACCCAAAATCGCGTACCAAATTACTTGAATTCTTTATCCTCGATTTCCGAAGGTCAAAGTGTCGTCCTTCCAACTTCATGCACTATGTATGCCTAATTGAACCTATTTCATTAGGTTGACGTTTTAATTTTTTCAGATTTGGGGAAAGTGAATTTTCTCGGATTGCCATAATCTCGACTCCTGGATAAGCCATACCCGTTTCGACAGAAAACGACAGCAAAAGGATTTGTCATGTAAAGCTATCCTATTCATAATCTTATTTGTTTCTTTACAAGGGAGCACCTCATCACCATCTACTGGTCTCGAGACCAATTCGTGAGTATTACCAGTCCTCTCCTCCCAGTCCTATTACTAAAACTGCATCGCTGCCTCTTTATCATTGAAATCATTACATGTACTATGTATGCATAAGATAAGAGGCATCTTTGATAGTAGTCTAATGAACTAAAGCATTACAAGATACTCTTGTTGTAAATAAGTTTTTCAGTTTCTTAATTTAAATTCGTATGACCAATTTTTTATGTTTGACTCAATTATTTGACTTATTACAGTACATTTAATAAATTATAATAGTCATTCAAATATTTCTTTGAAAATATTTTGTTTTCTCCATAACATTTCTAGTCAGATGCTGCCAATATGCACTGTGACACAGTGAATTCAGTGATTGGCAGCTGTAATTTTTTTCAGTAAACTTTCCTTTTGATATTTTATTCAAATTGACTTTGAATTTAAATTTGGAGTATTGGTACTGACTCTCTTGGTAGTATGTAACTTTTTATGCTCACCCTTGAATCATGAATGGATATCAGTTAGGAATCTCTCAAATTCGCGTTATTCTAAAACGTTTCCTAGCACAGTACTTTGTCTTTAACGGAATTTCTTGGGTTATCATTAATAACATTTTTTAATTCCATCAAATATCCTTCTAACGCACGTTCGGAATAGATTTTGGATTTGAATTTTCCATTATTTATTATTTAAAGGTATTTGCTTTATTCGCTTATTATTAATTATAGTTTCGCTTCAATAATTTTTTTGGAACCAAATTCAAATTCTAAATATAAATTAAATAAGTAATCAACTACTAGTGTTTTATTTATGTATATTAGTTAAGATATCTTCGAGTTTGAGGTTGAATTAATTAATTTACTGAATGCCTTTTAGATAGTTCCTTAACATCTTCTATTTGGAATCTCATCGTATGACTTATAGTTAGCTGCTGATTATCTCTGATAGTTAAAATCTTAACATCTTCGATTTTGAATCCAAACTCGTCTAACGAGTTCGTATTGGAAATCCTACTCTGAGCAAATGCTACTAGTGTCAGATAGCACTTGCGGATGAATCGTGCAATATTTTATGGAAATAATTAATTATTACTTCATTAAAACCTTAAATAATTTTTAATACAACTTATTAAATTTTGCCTTTTTCAAGTTTGATGAAGTGAGCTCTCTCGCATATGGATGATTCTTTTGTATGTCTTGGGTGTGATACCGAAAGTGCGTTCAAATTAGGATCATCAAATGATGTATTTTGTATATAAGATACAGGTTAGCCATTTTATTATGATATTTTCCGACATTTATCCTTTCTGATGTTTAATAACATAGCGTAGCATATTTTTTATTTTTAACGGGCAGTTAATATTGCTCTAACAAAATAATTTGGCTTACCATCTTAATTATATATTTATATTCCGATTTTGATTATTTTATATTCAAGATGAATTGTGGATGTTTGCAATGTCTGCAGTCTGCAATGGATGACTCTAATGTCTTTGAATTTCGCGTTAGCTGTTTCAAACGCGGAAAACTTGTAGCCGTTTTGAAAGGGGATTTCATTAGGTCGATTTGATTTCCCTTTGTTTCGTCCTTTTTTTCTCCAGTATCACCTTCCATTTTTTCTCAGTTACTTAGAATACCTTACTTTCATTCTCTATTTTTTCTGTAATTTGAACACTAGCAATTAAAAACAGGAAAAAAGGCATTATCTCAAGGTCGTGGTTTCCTAAAACCACGTCCTTGTCGTGGTCGTGGTTATTTTTGAAATTAATTATAAATCTTACTTGGTTGTTCGAGTAAAATGCGTAATATTTATGGAAATTTCTTCGAAATTACCTGGATATCATAAACTTATGACATATCAACGACTTTTATATTTAAAATTTAACTTTTTTATTTCCCTAATAGACATATTTTATTTAACATATTTCTTTATAACTCCCTATAATATTATATTCACCTATTCCTTGCATTCTAATCATTATTAGAGGGTAGAACTAATTATCTCCGCATACATATTTTTTAATTCTTACCTCGAAACATGAATTGCTATTTGTTAGCTATCTTTACATTTTAAATTAACTGGCCTTGGTGGCCGAGTGGATAGCATGCCATCTAAGCTATCGCTCCTACCCCAAGGTCCCGGGTTCGAATCCCGGCTGAGTCGGATTTTTCCGATTCAGGGAATGGTCGTGTGTGATTGTTTTTGCTGTTGCCTCGGTGAAGCACCTCCTGAAAAGTTCAGTAGAGCTTAGGGGTACTTCACCGGTGAAAGGCAACAGCAGGTAAGCAATTAAAAAAAAAAAAATTTAACGTTAGTATTAGATAAGCTTTCACAATTTATCGTGATCAATGGAATTGCATGATTGAATTCCGAGAATGATCAATAATGATTTTATCATTTCAGTAGATACTTTCAACTATCCTTTTTACGGTCATTCTGAAAAGAATTTGTGTTTCAATTTACGAACCTTCATCGTTTTCAGAATTCTGCTTTGCTCATTTAAAATTTAACTAGCGGTTTATTTGAATTTTATTATTGAATTCAAATTTTTAAATTGATTGATACTGGCAACGTTAGTATTTTTATTATATACGTTTCAGTTAAGTCATCTCTGTTTTTGAGGTTGATGAATAATCGAATTGAATCCCGAAGCAATATTTGCCAAACATCTTTGATGTCGTACTTAACATCGTTTAACTAAGTTGACTAAAAAATACTAGTTAGATTGATTGGTACTAAGATCTGTTCGATATAATTCATGCAAATTTTATGGATATAGTTAATAATTGTGAAATTAATTTGTGATTTTTTTCTTTTTTCAAGTCTTGAGAAAGTCAATTCACTCACTTTTGAATGATTCTTCGGGATGTTTTTCTGTGATAGCGAAAATGCCATAAAAAGGAAGGATAAACAAAATGATATCTTCCGGATTCCCGATTCAGGTGAGTTCTTTTGTAATGATATTTTCTGCCTTACTAGAATTTTCGCCGTTTCTTTCATTACTTTCAAATTTTATACAGTACGAGTGTAAGATATTTTATTGACGCAGTACAAATATTCCAAAAGCTTTTTCTTAATAAATTAATTTACGTCTTCATACATTATTTAAGTCATCCAGTTGAATGTTATTTTCTTAATATTTGAGATAAGGTCAGAACGGTTCATTGATATAAAACAAAGCGTCCGGTTTGTATTAAAACATCATTAAGCATCTTTAATGTGAGAGAAATTTTTTATAATATAAATCAGTATATAGATATTTGAAGTTACAAAGTTCGAAATAAGACCATAGTATGTTTATAAATAACATCAGTTTTCGAGATTTAAAAGATTATTTGAACGGGACGTAGTATTTCAAGTTAATATTATATTTTCGGTATCATCCGTCGGACATATTATTCAACCCTTTCGTTTTGCATAGATAATCACTGTTTTCTGATAAATATTTTTTCTGCAATCTATTTAGCACTAAACAATTTCCCCATTTATTTTGGAATACAGCTATTAAAATCAGACTGAATACTGAATAATAAAATATACTGAAATGCATGTCGATTTATTCTGTTCCATTTTTGATTTATGTGACGATTATACACAAACTATTTATATACTTTCCAATTATTAATATACAATTTTCATTCTGAAAGGATTATTTCACATCTCTCCTCAAAAAACATAGTATGGATAGACAGTCATTAGATATCAGATGGTTTTATATAAATAATAACAAGTGTTTCTATCAAATTAAAGGCGACACTATCCCAAAATTCCACATCTACAAATCATGAATTCTAAAGACTTGATTTCATTTCTCGAAAATAAATTATTCTTTTCGCGAGCTCATATGAATTCCAGAGCGCATTAAACAAGAAATTTTGTTTTAATTTTAATACACGTAATTTCCATTTTATCTTCATCTACATCTACATTACATATCCTACAAGCCGCCTTACGGCGTGCACTGCAAACACCAGTTGAATCTAAACTATTTCCTTATTCGGTTATTGTCGCGTATCGTTCGCAGAAAGAATGAATTTTTAAAACGATTCGCCCTAGCATCTATTTCTCTTAACTTACGTTCATTATCGGATCAACCGAGGTAGCAGGGGGGTTGCATGATACCGATTGTATCTTCCGAAAATGTAGTTTCCCTGAATTTTTTAAGCAATTGCAGCCTAGCTTCCAATCTCCTTTCTTTCAAGGATTCCCAACCTACATCTGAGAGCATTTTTGTAACGCTTGCTTTTTTATCGTAGCATTTCTTAACAAAACGAACCGCTTTACGCTGCACTTTCTCGAGTTCGCGAGTACACATTTCATCCGCCGGATCCCATATACTTGCCGCATATTCCAGAAGGTGTCTGACCAAGGTAAAATAACATCGCTCTCTCACCTTTTCATCGCATTTACCGACAGTGCGCTTTACAAAGCCAAGCCTTTTACTTGCTTTGCAGCAGATTTTTCGAATATGCGTACTCCAATTTAAGTTATAAGTAATGTTGATCCCGAGATATTCAACTGAATCTACTACTTTGATATTAATTCCATTAATTTTGTACGGGTGATTTGGACGCAATTTTTTCTTTTCGAAGAACTTAACCACGGAGCATTTACCCACGTTAAGATTTAATTCCCATTTTTCGCACCACCTTTGGATGAGGACTAAATCGTTTGAGAGAAATGTTCAGTCTTCCCCGTTTGTTATTTCCATATATATAACCGAGTCATCTGCAAATATCCTCACATTGCTAACTATCTCCTCACTCAAGTCATTGATATAAATCAGGAAAAGAAGAGGTCCAATTACACTACCTTGAGGTACGCCAGAGGTAACTTTGACTCTATTTGAGCAAACGCCATCTAGTACAACTTGTTGTTCCCTCTCGTAGAGAAAATCTTCGATCGAATTAGGATTATCTTTTATATCAAATTCCAAATTATTAAGTTTTAATTCAGGTATTAGTAGAACTCAACTACTAGTATTTTATTTAAGTATATAAGTTAAGATATATTCCCCATTGAGGTTGAATTAATGAATTTACTGAATACCTAAAAGATATTTCCTTAACCACTTCGATCCTTAAGTATATGATGAAAGGTGATTACGTTATTTTATTGGAATATTTTATAAGTTTGTTGCTAGTTTTTTTGGGATTCTTAGTAACTGCTTTCCGATCTATTAATCAATAGTCTGAATTATTTCTAACCGAAGAAACCGACCTCGTCATGCTGTTACTGACAAGGAGACTACACAGTGTCGGCGCCGATTTTTTTTATGAAAATCGGTCAGTTGATAGATCTCGAGTTAAGAATAAATAATTACTACAAGGTACTTCTCATAGGTGTTCGTTAGAAGCTTTCCAGATTTCGTGCACGTCACAAATATATTTTTATACTGACTGGTCGCTTCCTCTACATCCCGAGACACTCTGGGCCCAAACACACCTGACACTTCTTGAAGTCAAAGGAAAACCTTTGGCAATAACTCACCCGAGTAGGTCATGCTATACTGCGCGGTGTAAGAATGCGTCAATTTGTTCATTTGTCGTATGCCCACCTCCGTTAATTTTTCACCGCGATGAGTAAGAGTACGTTTTACATCCACTCTATACTGACAACCGGTTTGGTCCGTATTTATAACATATAATGGATCGAATTGAAGAATCAGTTTCCTACACTGCTCCTGGAACATAATCGCTGATTTTAAAATATCTTCAGCTTGAACCCGATCACTTTTACTGACATATCTATTCACTTTCCTTTGCCTAATCTTAAACTTGCTCTTGAATTTATTAGCCCACGACACTGATGCTTCAAATTTAAAACTGTCATCGAGAAACTGAAATGATCCAGCCATCGCCCACTTCTGAAGCATTCTGGTGGTAACAAACTCTCTGTTAGCTCGTGCCTCGCAGAAACGGTCATATGTCCATCTTTCGATCATTTCCCATTTGTCCTTCTTCGTTACGCCAGCTTCAATATCCTTCTGCCATACAGCAACATTTGAAAGCTTTTTTTATCCGTCGCGTTACACAGGCACGGAGTGATTTCACGGACCAGGTTGGATGCATTTTTGCCATTGTAACGGCTTTAATTTTAATGTCGATAGGAATCCTTGCTCTCTTCACCGGTGAAGGATTATAGCCTACCCCACTGGAACTTGAAGTCTTGCCGCAGGACTCGTCTTCCTCTGTCGTAGAAGATTATGAATTTCAGACGTTATGAATTTCAGACGTTATGAATTTAGTGCCCACAAGCATAGGACTGAAGTATCTGCACGTAATTGATGAAACGAGAGCCTCGCAGGGGAGAAAAATAGCTTACATAAAAATTCCCAAAGTTTTGGAAAAAGCGTAAGAAAGTCACAAATAGAAAAAAAGAGGGATGGATGAATATAAGGATGAAAATTAGCAGAGAAAAAATGAAAAAAATATTTTCTCAATATCGGGATCGAACCCGGGCCAAAATAATGCGAATCGAACACGGTACCGAACTCCACACTATCATTTGTGATTATTTTTAACTTAATGGTAACAATGTAACCTTAGCTGAATTTTCAAAGTCTATTTTCAGGGAAACTATCACTCATAAACGCCTACATGTGGGGTAATTATTTATTCTTAACTCGAGATCTATCAACTGACCGATTTTCATCAAAAAAATCGGCGCCGACACTGTGTAGTCTCCTTGTGAGAGATAAGTAAGGAGATACCCGGACGAAGAAAATGGAAAAACAAATGAGAGCAGATAAGCCATAAGTAAATGATAAAACCTATTAAATACTTTATTAAAAATGTCATATTTTACGTGCTGGATTTATGGGATTCTTAGAAATTGCATTTCAAACTATTAATCAATTTTATGTATTATATCAAACCGAAGGAATCATCCTCGTCTTGCTTTTACCGAGAAAGCTGTAAAGAGAGACTCGGGCGAAGAAGAATCTGCAGAGAAGAGCAGATAAACACTAAGTATATGATGAGTTCATTACGTTATTTAATGAAACATACCAAAAGTTATTAGCTAAATATTTTGTGATTCTTAGTAATTGAATTTTGATCTATTAATCTACTTTCAACCAAATCAGTATTACTTTCAACCAAATCGATCATCCTCATCTATCTTTAGCCGGAAGAGCTGTAAGGTGAGACGCGGCAGAAGAAGAAGGAAGAAAAAAGGATAGTTAATAAATAATAAGTATATAATGAGAGTTCATAACGTTCTTATGTGAAATTTTAAAGTGAATCAATCATCCTCGTTTTGCTTATACCGAGAGACCTGTAACGAGAGACAAGGCCGAAGAAGAAGGAAACGCAAAGAGGAACAGATAAATCATAAGAATGCGACGAGAACTAACTACGGTATTTAATGAATCATATCGTAAATTGTTTTTTTTTCAATTTTTTGTCATTCTTTGTAAATACCATTCGAAATATTTTTCTATTTTCTGCATTATATTACAGCAAATCGGTCATCCTCGTTTTGTTCTAACAAGAGAGATGTGCAAAAAGACAAGGACGAAGAATTAGGATGAACAAAGGAGAGCAGATAAATCATAAGTATATGCCGATAATTAATTACGTTATTTAATGAATATATCGTTAAAATGTTTTTAAAGTTTTTTGTGATCCTTTGTAATTGCATTTCGATCTATTTATGTATTTTCTGTATTATTTTACAGCAAATCGGTCATCCTCGTTTTGTTCTAACAAGAGAGCTGTTAGAAGAGAAAAGGGCGAAGAATTAGAAAGAGCAAGGACAGGAGATAAATCATAAGTATATGCAGAGAACTAATTACGTTTTTTATGAATCATATCGTAAATTAGTTTTTAAAGTATAGTCTTATTCTTTGTAATTGCTTTTCGATCTATTTATGTATTTTCTGTATAATTTTACAGCAAATCTGTCATCCTCGTCTGTTTCTATCGAGAGAGCTGTGAGAAGAGACAAGGCCGAAGAGTTAGGAACAGCAAAGGAGAGAAGATTAATCATAAGTATATGCGGAGAACTTATTACGTTAATTAATGAATCATATTTTAATTTCGTTTTGAAACTTTTGGGTCATTCTTTTAATTGAATTTCGATCTATTAATCTATTTTCTGTATTATTTTAGAGCAAATCAATCATCCTCGTCTTAGTTCCCCAGTGGGCAACGATGGAGCACCACAGCGGGGGCGACGAGGGAGTACCCCGGCTGGGGCGACAAGGGAGGACCCAGGCGAGGGCGACGAGGGAGGACCCCGCTGGGGGCGACGAGGGAGGACCCCGGCGAGGGCGACGTGGGAGGACCCCGGCGAGGGCGACGTGGGAGGACCCCGGTGAGGGCGACGTGGGAGGACCCCGGCGAGGGCGACAAGGGAGGACCCCGGCGAGGGCGACGTGGGAGGACCCCGGCGAGGGCGACGAGGGAGGATCCCGGCGGGGGCATCGAGGGAGGACCCCGGTGGGGGCGACGAGGGAGGACCCCGGCGGGGGCGACGATGGAGGACACCGGCGTGGGCAACGAGGGAGGACCCCGGCGAGGGCCACGAGGGAGGACCCCGTCGAGGGCGACGAAGGAGGACCCCGGCGTGGGCATTGAGGGAGGATACTGCCGGGGTCAAAGAGGGAGGACCCCGGCGAGGGCGACGAGGGAGTACCCCGGCGGGGGCGACGGGGGAATGCTTCTCGGGGGAATTCCCTCTTTGCCCCCGCTGGGGTCCTAACGCGACGACTCCGCATAGCAAAGCCTCAGTTATTTTTAACCAAATATCATAGAATTAAACGAGAAACTTAAATTAAAATATTAAGGGCTTATATACATCAGTTTCCAAGAGTTCAACAAAAGAATGTCCCTCCATATGACCCTATCACTGCGAATTCTCTCTCTGGACACGAATTTCGATGTCGGATAATCACGGTACTAGAAATATAGTAATAAATTGATTTAAAAAGTACATAGGTACAATTATGTTTAACCAAGTATCATCGAATTATACGAGGAACTTAATATAAAATTATTCCGGGCTTATACTCATCATTTTCCAAGATAGCATTGAAGCATATCCTTCTGGATCATCCTCATCAATGCGGATTCTCTCCATGGACACGAAGGGTGGATTGCGATTATAGATTATCTTGATACTAAAAAAATAGTTGGAAATAAATTGGAAGAATTATATAAGCTCTATTATGTTTAACCAATTATCTGCAAATTATACAAGAAAATTATGATAAAATTATTCATGGCTTATACTCATCTTTTTCTAAGATAGCAACAAATGAATGTCGTTTCGGATCATCCTTACCATTGCGGATTTTTTCGATGGCTCGAAGGGTTGATTTGGATGTCAGATAATTACGGTACTATCAAAATGGTAAGAAATCGAAAAAAAAGTATATCGACTTAATTGTGTTTAACCAATTATCCACAAATTATACAAGGAACTTAACATAAAGTTATTCAGATCTTATACTCATCAGTTTCCAAGATTGTCATCCAAGGAACATCAAAAGATTGTCCTCCTGGAACATCGTGTGAATGCGGATTATCTCCATGGACTCCAAGGGTGGATTTTAAAGTCAGATATTCACGATACTAGAAATTTTGTAAAGAAATCGATTAAAAAAAGGATACAGGATTATGTTTAACCAATTATCAACAAATTTTAGAAGGAACTTAATATATAATTATTTAGGACTTAAACTCACCAGTTACCAAAATATCATCAAAAGAATCAAGAAAGAAGAAAGAAAAGAACGCTTTTGACTATTTGCCGTATTCAGGACTCTGTATCCAGGCGTTGTCACCCTGTTGGTACAACCTCATTCTTTGTGATCGATTGCCATGGTGCTCCAGTGACACATCGAAGAGAAATGGGTTTACATTTAAATGAGTGTTTAAAAAACCGGAATGACAGAGTATTTATGCTTCATGAATTACAAAGTTTATAACTAAGAAGACATTTGTTTTGAGAAATAAATTATTACTACGAATTAATCCTTAGTATCCCTAGTACACGAATGCGACCACCTACAAATGAAGGAATCGTATTCTTCGCAAATGATTTTTAGATTTAAATTTACATCATACTGAATATTATTAAATAGAACGCGATGAAGTAATCTATTTGACAGGAGTAAAACACACTAAGCTTCTGATTTATAGTTGTGAACATTGAAAGGTGAATACTAAATGAAGCAATAATTGATATAGGATTTTAATATTTCTTCACCGCAAATAACGATCTTGTTTCTCCAAGTCTCAACCAATTTCTAGAAAAATTACAAAATTGTTTGAAAATAATAATTACTTTCTGACCATAATACTCCCACAATAAATTCATTCATATAAAGGGGAAAATCGATGTCATTATACGTGTATAAAGAAAATCAATTCAGTATTAAGACGAAAAAGAAAATATCATCTTTGTGTCATACAGAATAATTAACTAAATTAAATCTGATCGATAAAAACGGAAAAGAAAATAAACTCTACAAGATATTCAGCATTAAAAGTCTTACATATACTAAGGTTTGTTTGTTCCATAATGCATCAAATGCGATAACATTTATATTAATATTTATTCATTTAAATTTTTATTTTAAACAGAAGATCTAAAAATGTATGATCTCATTGTACCTACTATCCTACCCACATTAAAACACACCAAACTACGATACACGGAGCTGAAGAGGGTATATTTTAGAATTAATTTAAGTACGAATCGCGAAAGATGGAACTTCGTGAACGGTTGCAGCCAAGAAAATTGACTTAACTTAGCAACAAACATATCAGAGAAATAGAAAATATGGGTTTTGCTCTGATAATATTGACATCTTTGGCAGTGAATAGTTTCAGGTACACAGGGATACTCGTTTCTATTGAAAGAGAACATAGTCTACTGAATGATACGATAAAGGATACAATTGTGAACCAAATTTTGAACCAAAGGGTTAGTTTTCCATTTTAGCGTAACTTATTATGGCAAACGCACAGGGAAACAAAATTATTGAATGTTTAGGTAGGCTTAGCGTGATAGTAAAGCTTCTTAGCTGTTCTGAATTCTTGCAAGACAAATAAGGATTTGATATATATGATGTCTTGATAATACTTTATATTTTTATACTTGCATAATGTTGTTTTATTAAAGTAATTGAAAATTTGGAAAATTAATTATTTTGGCACAAGCAACTGTGAGCCTCTGCCCAGTGGTTTTTGTCATTGAACTTCAATATTTATTTATGAGTCTCAATATAAATTTATCCCTTAAAATATTTTAACTTTCGATGTAAAAACAGGATGAAGAAAATTGTGTATCAATCTCCTTCAGTGGAAATAAAGACTGCAGATGGTCTGTATTGATCTGAATTTACATTCCTAGTTTATTATTTATGCTAATTACATAGATGTATTCATTCTTAACTCTCAATTTCCAAATTAACATTCCTGGTTTTACTATTTATGCGATTTGAATGGATGTATGCCTTTTAAACTGTTAATTTCACATTAATCCGCCTACAGATCCTTTTTTTCTTTACTTTATTAAAAAACAATGTATTTATACACAATTTACTAGTTAGATCTGAGCTATATGCTTGTGGTAATCAGTAAAGACGTTAGCACAACAGCTAAGATGGCAATAAGTTTAAGCATTTGTGATAGAAATAAGGTTAATGGCAAGGTATGACTGCAGATCTTTACGAATTGTAGGATCATATCAAGTAACGGAATAGAACATTATATGACAGCTCTTCCTGATACCATACCAGTGTTTTAGGTAATGATTTGCGTAATATAGGAAAACTGTATTCTGATGAAATCGAGAGTTAAGAAAACGAGTATACCTAAGTGAGCCGACATCACGCAGGTAGAATCTATAATTATGAATGAGTAATCTGTGAAATTTATCGTGGCTTTTGTGACACTGATGATCTCACTTGGATTTGAAAATAACACAAGCAATCTGAAGTCTGAAAGACAGCTTCTTCGGTCATGTTTTTGCTTTAATGTGAGTTATTAGCTACTTTCATTTAATAATATCGATATTGCAATTGAAAAATGGAAAAAATTTCATCGAATATAAACCAAATATAACACTAATTTAATCCAACACGATGCGCTAAAAATGCTTATAAACGGAAAATAATTTTAATACAATTTCGGTGCACAATTATATTTTTTTTAACTCATTTAAGAAACTAATGATCTCTAGAATATTCAAATGTATGTACAAGATAAGATGTCAAACAAATGACTTGATATTTAATTGAGTTTCAATGATAACACTGCAGTTTACATGTATTTTTGAAACTGTATTTTCTCTACTTTCAGTCCTCGAAGATTAAAATATCGTAAGTTCATGACACCATATTGGTGTGATTAGAAATCAATGTTTAAAGCGCCAAGTTGCTAATAACAATGACTTTAAATTAGGTTAGGGTAATTCAAACCTACGTTTAAATCCTCCTTAAGCGGAGCTTACGTTATCATGCTTCAATAGCATAAATGAATCTGACGTTGATTACCAATAAACATACTAGTACCTTGTTACTTGCAAAGTCCATACATATGAAAAACCTTTCATTAGAAAGTAAGTTTTCGCTGCCTAGTTCCAAAATCAGTTACCCATAATCCCTTATCCCTGACCGTAATCCTTTGAATCTAACCCGAGTTCATTTTCGACTAAGTAAAATGCATATAACCACGGATATTACGTCTTCAATCATCATACAAGGTAACCTTTTATCCTATGTATCCTCTTAGAAAATGCAATTTTTTCAATTTAATCAGAGCATATTCCTTGCAGTAGATTTTGATAGACCGGTGTCGAACGAAAGATCATTTTAGGCGATGAGTTTCCACGAACTGTAGCGCAAACGCCAAATCAAAATATTCATAGAATTTCAGGTCGATATTCATTGGAGACGTTGCAGAAAAAGCGTTACAAATTTGCATTCGTTGTAAAACGTAACGTAGCTTTCATTTCAATAATATATAATGATATTGAGGTTTCGCTTGAATATTAAAATATGCCAAATCAATTATTTCAATAGCAATGAAAATCACATGTTACTTCTGAGCAATGCGCATGAGAGCTTCCGTACAATCATGAGTAACAAAAAGAACGCTTGTATTTTAAATACATACATTACTATTAACTCGCTACGCAAATTCAAATGAATGCGTAGTTTAGGTACCATAGTGTAGAGATTTAGAGATAGAGATCTCATAAGTAATGAATGGCCGGAGAAAATCAAGTAATTGGAACGGAAAAAGATATCAGTACTATAACAAATCGTCATCACCTTTAGAAATGGCATAGTAATTCTCAAATAAACTGAATTGTATTTAGGGATACATACTACTAATCTCCTTCTCAAAGGAAACGCCGTGGGTTCCCGGATAGTCATGTGGACAGGGGGTTTGCCTTTGGTGAAAGCGAACCCGGGGTTCGATTCCCGGTTCGAGCCAATGTGCGAAATGGCTGTCGAAGCAATTTTGACAATGCTACTTATACTAGGAAACGTATTTTTAAAAAGGGAAGTAAAACGCATTTAATTGACAACACCGATTCACTGAACGCCACGCAACGCCTATCTTAAAAGGGATGACTGGTTTAAACCGAACTAAGTTAATGTGGAAATATGTACGCGAAATTGATTCGAGGTTACGAATGGAGACCTTAAAAAAGTCTATTCTGTTTTAAAACCCATGCGCTCCTCTTTTATCAAATGTATGTCCTCCATTTTCAAAAGAACAAAACTTGATTTCAGTTTACACCGTATGGAACCTTGGCCATACATTTAAGTTTCTAAGTGCATGAAGATTCAAGAAACTACTTTCTAATAATGCACAGTAATGTATTTACAGATATCAAACTAATGCAAATATGTTCTAATGAATCACTTTGAATCCCTTGGTTGTTCGAAAGCAAGTGAAAGATCACCTTGAACTTTGAAAACCGAGGCAAAAGCGTTGAAGGCCGATACTACCCTATTTCGGGTCCAAAGAAAAATGTCTCGAATATATTGAGACTAATTTCACGAGGACACAACCGAAAGTGAAACCAAAACAAGCTACTTCGAAATCCCTATCTGTGTATGTGAATACCTTTCTTTCATGCCTACAGAGATTAAGATTAAAGTGGAAAAGCGAAAGTGCGTGTTAGGGCAACACCGCCGCACCGGAGTAAATAAATAAAGAACAAAAGTAAAACTGAATTTAAATACAAGTTTGGAATTATAAAGTCTTACAATTTTAAAAGTATTGTAAAACAAAGACAATCAATGAGTGATGCTTTGAAAATTCGAAATTAGAAAAGAGTTAACGGTGCAAAAGAAAGTGCATCTTTGTGACTCACCAAAGAAAATGCTAGTATGTAAAAAAGGAAAATAAAATTGATTCTACAAGCAGTTCAGTAAAATTTACTCTTACAATTTCGGTACGTAAAATTCCAGAATGATATCCCACGAGCGAATTTTATAATTTAAATATCCAAATATTCAAACAATAAAATAAAATCCAATTATAGATAGCCAGACAAGATAAAATTATGTAATATTTTGGCTCTCTCAAGCATTGTATGTACTGTAATATGTTTATTATTTATCTTTTGTGAATGGTATTTTTGTATATGATATAATTGAAATATATATTCAATATTGAAAAATGGAGATGATTTACCGTATCAGTGCATGTTTCGATATTGGAATAATATTCAATATATTAATATTTTAAGTGAATGAGGAGGCACATTAAAAACAAACTTGACATTGTACGTGCGCATAATGTCATTGATAAATACCTAATATCCACATAAATACGAACGGAAGAGAAGGGTGTATGATGAAGTTCAATGGACCATTACAAAGTAAGGAATTGATTAACACGCAAAATTAAGATTGCATTACAAAACTGTTAAAGTACACGTGAATTTAAACATTAAATTTGAAATTTCTCTTCAGTGTAACAAGGTGTTCGGTACGCCGCACAGTGGGCTAGAATCGAAAAAACCTGGACTAGGGGCTAAAAATGTTTTTCTGAGTGCGGTTATTGAAACTTGGCATAGTTATTGCAAAATGATTGAATTTTATGTACCCGCTCGTCGTATTTTAAAATTTTTAGGCGTCAAATAGATACAGGGCGTCAAACTTGAGAAATGTTCACGAAAACGGGAAGTTTCGGATTTTTCGGAAAAACGTTCAAGTTCGTTGATATATAGTTGCTTTTGAGAGAAGCTATTGGAAAAAACAACACAGCAGTAATCTGGAATTACTCATTGTCTTTCAATTCGCTGAATGTTTAATGCTCTAAGATGGTTCTTTGGTTATTTAAAGCAACCAAATGGTGGACACCTTTTTCGGACAAATTTCGAGATAAAGTAAGGAAATCAACTAGGTAAACAGCAATGGACTATCAAGTCTCTTATACCACGCCAATTTACAAGGCTTCTTGATATGGAATCTGAAGAGACTGTTTCATTTCACCAGCTACCCCGTGATTGCGGTGGACTTTTCCTAAGCGCTGCGCGGTCCGGCTGGGCGCCTTAGAATCCCCAAATCCTGTTTCGGTGTCATTTTGGTTAGGTTGAGTCGAAAATTTGGCTTCTTTTATGTTTAATTCTGGCAAACCATATTAAAAACTTATTTTAGTACACTTTAAGATATGAGTTTGAGACCATTACTTTAGATAATAAATGCGGAATTGAGAAATTTTGGCACATTAGAGACATTGGTCTATATTATATTTATACCAGTAAAAATAACTCTGGCGAAATTTATATTTTCTATACTGGTCGAAAAAAATGTTAACAGAATTGAGAATTCTTCTCATCTGCCAATTTTAGCTGGCCCTTATTTTATGGGCCCTGAGTTAAGTACGGTTTACGGCACTCTAGTGCAATGCCAACATCCTTACGCATCCGCCCCTTTGCTAGGGCTATTGGGCACGTGCCTTCGGAGTTGTTAGGAAAGAGAAAATAATTTGGAAGTTTCAGTTTTAGTCTTTCTTTGAGGGCAAAAAGTTAGTTTCTTGTGCTTTTGGTTTTCGGATATCCTGCCACAGTATTTTGGCATCAAGGGACTCAACGAGATACAACGACGATCCGTTTGCCCTGAGGCTGTTATTTGGATATTTCGAGCTAATCCATCACATAAAGTATGAGCAATTTATTAAAATAAGAAAAATATGGGTAGATGGGGTCTAAATAAGATTTTTATAAACTCTGATATTTTTTTACCAAGAGTGATAGGAATCTTAAATGTTTTTATGCCGAAAATTGCGTATCTAAGTAGTGAATTGGGTACTTTTCATCATTCAAAATGGAGACTTAAGCTTCAGAACCTTATTGATTTCTATTTCTTCAACAGGCTTTTACTTGACGTTTATTGAAACATAGGATTGTCTTTTGTGAAATGCATTTTTCCGAAATTACTCGATTGGTGATTCATCAAGTAATTATAAAAGTGAAGGAAACCTAATCCACCTTGGATCGAAAGAATCATCTGCTGAATTTTTTGATTCGCAAGTTGAACTTGAAAGATTAAACTCTGATGTAAATGATTCTCTTAGGTACTGCCTTGCTCCATATCCAGAAGGGATTTCCGTTTCGGGAGAGACTTGCGAAGTGAATTTGCAATCTCTGCTAGCACATACAGCGTCAAGAATTGTAGCTTCAATTTCAACAGTACAAGCCTCAAAGCGTAAAATCAAATGCTCTCTAACCTGCAAATATGGTTTCGATGGAAGCTCTGACCATTCACTATATAAGCAAGGATGGCAACAGGAGGGAAAATCGTACGAGTTCTTATTCGTAAGATCTCTCGTTCCTCTCCGTTCAGTCAACGATAATACAGATGAATAGCACCAATTCAGCGTTTTACTCAAACTTAAACATAAAAGAAAGACAACTTTCATCTAGTCATTTCAATAATTTTGGTTATTATATTACATTGAGGATAAATAATATGGTCAAATCCGCGGCCATCCTCAACATGTTTTGGCAGCCAATTCACTTTCAATGGAAAAAGGAGACGAAGAGCATTCCGAAGATGGAATAAATTTTCCATTTTTTCAAGCTACTGCTGGGATACTGCCTGTCTCTACGTAAATTTGGATCATTGATACTATATGCCTTCAACAGAACATAAAGTACTTATTCACGGAACAGGAATATCAAAACATGCGATTCTTCCTTTGGAAGAGCTATCATAAGAAGCCATGGAAGCTAGAAACAAAGATATCAGGAGGTTTCGGGTAAGATTCACGAGGAAACACTCGAGAATAGCCACTAATGGGGATTTAATAAAAAGGCTGCTGGTAACATAAAATGCCAGGTTTTCAATGTTAGGCAAATTGAAATCCAAGAAGAAAAGGATCTTAACATCAGAGTTAAGGAATCTCATCATCGACGACCGAGAGAGTGAGTTATTTGAATCCGAGGATTCAGACGAAGAATATCCTGACGGCTGAGTGGGAGGCACTTAATAAGGTAATGAAATACGTTAATTAAAATTAATAATTGAGATGTAAGCAGCCCTTCCGATAATTAAGGTAATATGTATAAAATTCACAGGAATATTAACAATTTAAAGAGTTTTTATACGTATTAAACTAACTAACAAACAATTTCCCCAATGTGCCAAAATTTCTCAATTCCGCATTTATTATCTAAAGTAATGGTCTCAAACTCATATCTTAAAGTGTATTAAAATAAGTTTTTAATATGGTTTGCCAGAATTAAACATAAAAGAAGCCAAATTTTCGACTCAACCTAACCAAAATGACACCGAAACCGGATTTGGGGATTCTAAAAGCGACAAAGAGCGCCAAGAGCTTTTTAGGGGTGAGATGAGGAGAGAGATGGTTTGGCCTTGCTTTCCGCATCAAGCAAAAATGCCAGATTATGTTCGAATTAGATCAAGCACAGGACTTTACCTTTGAATCTTGCTTTCGGGAACCAAAAACACGCTTTCTTATCGGATTCGCTTTCTTTTCCGTATCTTCCTGTAAGACGGCGGGGGTGTGGTCTGTGGTGGTCTGTAGGTGGTCTTCTTGCCGTTCGGGATGGTATACACGGTTGGTACGCTTTTATCAATTTTTCAGGAAGACACTGCGCCGCATACCGATTCGTTTCACAGGTGGAATGCCCTATCACTGCTTCATCAAAGAAAAGTCCTAAAAAGTGTAGAACACTTCCATCCGGAGCTACTTCAAAATTCATCGATGACTCTCCTTCAAAGTGGAGTCTTGTTGAAATGTATCCTTAAGATGCTTGAATCCAATACGTAGTCTTCAATGCCTTCATCTTCATCCACATCAGACATTTCACTTTCGTTATCACTTGCCATAATGAACAGAGGAAATAATTTACACCAGTTACATAACGATGTATAACGAAGAGAATATAAGAGCTTCAGGATTAGGAATCTCTAATGGCAGAATGGAAGCGCTATCAGCAAAGAAATGTAGAATGATAGACGTGTACGCTCGAGCGGACAACGAATAACTAAGCATTGATGCCGTTTTGAGAGCAATTCTGTATTTCCCCCAAGTAGTGAATGTTCCCGACGGAAGGAATTCTTGAGGTAATAGAGAAAGCGTCCGAGGGCCTGCGAAAGAGATAAAAACATATGGGCTGGGCAAAATGACAAACTTTCATTGTTCTTCACACGGACCTTTTACCCGTACTTCGCACCGCGTGTCCCTCTCCAAAGGGATTACTCCGCATGCGACTGGTATTGAGTTTGGTGTGGTTGAAGGACCCTTGGGTTGTATGGTGTCCCGACTCAATAGAAAATAGAACGGAATGTAATAAATAAGGTCAAAGAAAATTTGCGAAGGGCGCCGCGGAACAGAGTGAACTCCGCAAAATAGAAAAGTAAATGCCGTGTCATCTTCTCTCTGTTGTGCGGCGAAGCGAAGTGGGCATCAAGCTGAATCCATCAGGAGAGAAGGAAACTGTACCTGCATCATATTTCACGATTTTAATGTTAAGGAGATAGTTGTGGTGATCCATGAATTATAATAAGAAAAGAGACAAGATTCTTTTATATCTATAATAAAATTCCCTTTCTATTCTTTTAATAATAATAATAATACTATTCTATTCTATTCGGGCGAGATTGAGACTAAAATCCAACTCATGTTCATTTTTTAGTTCAATGACACGTAGATACCATGTATTTTCTTAGTGCCCGATTCTCACAGCCAAAGTGTGGGTAATATTTATCTTGATTTATATTTAACATGACTTCTCTAATTTCCTATGGATTTCACCTAAAGATTAACGAAACCTACGTTGTTCTTATTAAAACATTCTTTTGTGGACTCTACTAAGTGAGTTTTACTTTCTATATGATTGATTTATATTGATTAATGAACATAGGCTTCATCATGAAATGGATTTCATCTACATACTGCTTCTGAAATTCATAAGAAAAATTAGATACATCACATAATATTCCAATGTGAAAACATCAGTCTGCGCTTATGGAGGTCGCAGTAAGTGCGAGCAAAGAGAAGAAATTACATAAAATGTATCGATAAAGAGGAATAATATAGAATTAGGTTGTACATACGGCGAATTTGTAGATCTCATAATCCCATTAATAAATCCCACATTTTTCCAGAGAGCAAATAACTAAATGGTATCTCATTAGGGTGTAACTTATTACGCAAGCAAGAACTTATACAAAATATTATAGCTAACACCATTAAATTGAGTCAGATAATTTTCAAAATATCTACCTACATTTTTCTTTATCCTGTACCAAATGGTAAATAAAAAATACTTTATTTATCAGAATAGAGTAGCAGGATTATGATCTCTATCTTAAATTTATTCTCTACTATAAAAATTAGTTCTAATGATTATAAAGATATGCTGCTTCTTTAAAAAATAAAAGAAAAGTAATATGAATGGAAGCAAGTTATAAAATTATATATAGAATACAAGAATAAATCGTCTTTTTACTTAACTGTATTCACCCATGATTCTAACTTAAATAAATGAGAGAAAATTAGACTACGCAAAGATAATATATAGAAAGCTCTTGTAATGCTATCTACCTAATATATTGTATATAGTTACCTCCTAGTGCAAAGGAGTCGTCTATTTATTCGGAAGCTTTGAAGAACACATATTATCACCTGTGTTGAACTTCTAAGATGAAATGTATGTCAAAATTAAATTTTAAATATAATACAACATATTCTTATTTAATTAGACCTTATACCTCTATCAATCTACCTTTTATTTTATAATGCAGCTAAGATTTAAAGTTCATATTAAAAATTATAAAATTAAATTGAATCGCAAAATTTAATTTTCAGTATAAATTTATCAGTAAATTATATTGTATTTATATATTAGGGTCATTCCACGCCAATTCGACAAGAAAATCGGCAAAATTGACCCTTGAGGTGACCGATTTTGACCAAATTTCGCAAATCGCCTTGATTTGATAAAAAAAATGAAGACCCTCTAACCGTTTTGTAATTTACGCAATTGTTTACGAAATATTGCAATGTTCAAAAATTGTAATTCTACGAAAGTGCCTTCTCATTTGAGGCCATATCTTCGGTAATATAGAAGCTAAAAATACTCAATATAGCTAAATTTAAAGGTATTGCGTTAGATAAGATAAATATAGATTTTTTTATTTCAGCAATTTCATAAACAAATAAGGAAAGGGTTTTGGTTACTTTGCACATAAGGGCGTGCACCCAGGAAAATTCCCAAGGAAAAACGGACTTGAAAAAAGTCTGAGAGGGCCGGAAAGCCTAGATGGTTAAGGCAGCCTCCCGGTTAGAGGAAGATCCCGGGTTCGATTCCCGGCCCTGTCAGATTTTTTTCAAGTCCATTTTTCATTGGCAATTTCATAAGGTTAATAAAAATTTTAAATTTTCAAATCGATTTTTGACTATGTACATACCCCTTCGATTTCTCTAATTTTTTATGTTGTACATAAAACCTTCTTCTACAAATTAGAACAAATTGGTGAGGGTTATATTTCATTTAAGAAAGAAAAACATTTTTGAGTATAGGCGTGACGCTCGCATCGCCGTCCTGCTCGCGAGCCGAAGGCTCGGTAGTCGGTTTCCTCAGATCTCAGCACGTTTATTCTTCCATCCGCTTTTCACCTATTTTTACTCTTACCGACCCTTTCTCTTTACCCTTGCCGTTCGCCATTTGTTTCCCACTGAAGTAATCGCCGCTTTAGCATTATATTAGCATATATATATATATATATATATATATATATATATATATATATATATATATATATATATATATATATATATATATATATATATATAAATATTTTTAATCTTTTTTCATATGTCAAAAATATTTATTTCCTTATACTTACATATATGTATTGGGAATGTATACATTCAACAATCACATTATTTAAATTGGTTGTAAAAAAATAAGAAAAAAATAGCAATACCGAAAAATTTTATCACAGGTAACATCACTACATCAACAAACGACGTTTCATACAAGTAACTTTTTAAATTGAAATTTATTAACTATTCCAAAGTCATATATCGAACCAGTGAGTTAGAAATAGTTTAAGGCCGCAAATGTTAAACGCTAAGGAGTCCAAAATATCGCAAAATAAGAATCAGTGGAAGGGTAAGAGCATAAATATTCTACCTGATATGTTCTATGAGCTCATCGAAATCTAAGCAATTATAAAACCTTAGGTGCACTTGCTACAAAGAGAGGCATTCATGATCAATAATACGCCCTGGTGTCGCTACAGATCGGTGAATACGTAACGCAAACGAACTACGCTGAAGATATTTACCATTTTGGGCATTATTTACGTCAACAAGACCTTGAACTTGCGGAGGTGAAAATGGCTCAAACAGTGAACTGCCTCTTTCCAAAAACATAGCGGTGGAAGTGATTTGAGGATACTTTTAGGTGATACATTGATCCTTTACTTATTATACTTGAGTAATGATAAGAAAGAAAGAGAAAATGAAAGTATGGTAATCTTTATAAATGGGGAATATAAAATCACAGCGATCAAATAGCTAACTACGCAATGCTCAAAGTAAATAAAAAATCTATTGCAGTTATCTTCGATATAAAATGAACAAATAATCTTGAATTTAACCTAACTAAATCGGAATAAATGTTTAAAAGATAACCCTTATTATATCGTCGCACACACATTGAAATTACATGTATTATCAAGATCAACATTTGCATTCCTCGTCTTTTAATTCTGTCCCGAATTCGTATGACCTTGCGAACTTGCTAATTTACTCTTGAAAAATTAAATAAAGCCTTTCAAATTTATAAACTGTAGATATGAACTTTATGGAAAAGTTTCGCCATGGCTATGTTAGAAACGCAAATCATTATGTTTATAAATACTATCTATGTTTTTGACAAGAGAAGCATTAAACAATCTTTTCAGAATGAAAAACTTAAATTATTTTGTTAGAATCTACTAGTATACATTCGTCACATAAATAAAAATCATGAAATAATCAATAAAACAAAAACGCAGGTAAGTAATTCTCGGTCTGATTTTTACAACTTAGTTTCGAAATAAATGGTAAAAATCTCCAGATGTCAATAGGTGATGTGAAAATATTAGAAAACAACAAAGGCCTACTATCTTATACGCAAGGCTTAATTAATATGTTAGACGGGCGAGGAATGATATAAAAATCATATTAACTTCAAATACTTGGTCCCGTTGAAGTAATCTATTAAATATCGAACACCGTCGTTATTAATTTAATATTCTAAAGTCTTATATCGAACCTAGTAACGTACAAATATCTGTATACAGTGGTACATTAAAATAGATTTCCTCTCTCTCTACAGATGTTTTAAGATTTTATTAATACACTTCAGACGCTCTGATTTTGATCAAGTAACTGTTCTGGCCATTCGAATAACGCAGAAAATATCATAGTAAATGAACAAACCTGAATTAGGAACCCGGAAGACAATCTTTTGATTATCCTTCTTTGGACACAGTTTCGATATCACACCCAGAAGAGTCATCCAAAAGGGAGAGAATTTACTTCCTCAAGACTAGAAAATAGAAAAACACGAAGTAATTTCTTAATTAAATAATTATTCAATATGATATAGCATGAATCACAAGATCGCATAGATTTTAGTAGCAATCGCAAGACCTGGTATTTCCCATACTAGATGGCTAGACAAGGTTAGATACATAGCAATTGTATGGTAAATATCGCTTCGGGATTCACTTCAATTATTCATTTAATTTCAAAAACAGATAGGTCTTAACAGAAATATATGTTATAAAAATACTATAGTTTGCTCATTTCGTTTGATTTGATTTATTTATTCGGAGACAAAGAAAAAATTGAATCAAAACGGAGATGCGATGAAAAATGATCAAAACAAAAAGCTGGTAACCGTAACTAATCATAAATTCATATTCATATTTCTATTCAGAACCTAAGTAAGAAAGATACATGAAGGTATCTACTAAATGATATGATTATCCATGATCATTTCCGTTGAAGTCAAAATCCTGTGATAGATTCAAGATTTCTAATAGAAAGCAATTAGGGATTCGACGGTAAGAATAAAAATATACATACTCAGAGATAATCATGAACACCTAATAAAACCTAAAATCCAAGATGAGTGGGCAAGGAAAAATAGAATTTAATATTGAAATAAAGGCTTAAAGAAAACCATTAAATAAAAGATGACTGATAGGAAAATAAAAATTTCAAATTAAAATATAAACCTCGTTAGTGTGACAACAGTAGACGATACACAGGTAGTCCCGAAATAATTTACAAAGATATTACTTTAATTACTTTAATCTCTAATTTCGCAAAGCCTCGTGAATATTGAATCATCCATTGCTGCAATCTTTTATGACAAATCAGCAAATAATTTTGTATATAAAACAAACAGAATCAGAAATTAGAATAAAATATAAACGGTAATATAATTATACATAAAAACATTTATATGATCATCTCAGGAAACAACACTCTACTTGAACTACTATGTCCCATGGAAGTATACTTTTAATCTACAAAAACCTTCATTATTTATTTACGAGTGAGTTTCTGAAGTCTTAGATTGAAGCAGGTAACTTCCAAATAACTAACTACTGTAGAATATTGTAAAATTAAAATAGATTTCTTTGTAAATTACAGATGAATTAAGATTTATTTTATCTGCAGCATTGCTTTTGTTTTATAAACTACTTTTATTATATTTCTATCTTTTAAAAAAAATTTCAGTAGATAAAGTAAAAAAAATGCTGGAAAGTTCAAATTAAATAATTAACGATTTTAAAATGAACCGAATCGATATAAATATAATAATATATAATTTTCGAGTTATGAAATATCAGAAAAATTATTAGAAATAAAAAATCATTATAATAAAACTAACCTGTAACTATCATCTGGAAGACATCGTTTTATAATCTTACGTATACCGCTAATTCGATTTCACACCACGAAGAATCATCCAAAGAATTCATTTCCTCAAAATATGAAAAAGAAGAAGCAATGTGAAATTAATTATTTAATTAACTATTTCGATAAAATATTGTACGATTCATGCACAAGAGCAAGCAGACTAAGTACCAATCGCCCACAACAGGAACTCCAAGCCAAGATGTAAGGGAATTATCGTATAGAGATTCAGTAAATGAATTTATTCAAACACAAATATCTTGGTTCCTATTAGTCAAGATTTAAATGAAAGGTCGATTTGAATCTAATATTAACCGGAAAACTAACAAAAAGAATTCAATTAAAAGATATCGGATAGGAAAACCAAAAGTTGAAATTCAAGTATATACCTCATTGATACGTCATCGGTTGACGACCACCAGGTAATCTCGTAACAATTTTCACAAATTATAAATAAGCTTAACATAGCCCTATATTATTATTTAATATAAATTGTAAAAACTACACTTCTCAATATGTTTTCCCGATGAAAACTTCAATAAAATATAGTTTAAACGTTAAACTGTGTTGTAAACTAAAGTGATCGATCACTACGCGTAAAATATAACTCAAATGTATAAATGGAATCTTCAACTTTATGGCCGTTGATAATATCCGCAAAAATAATCAGGCAATATTAACATTGCCATTTATTAATTTCCATTACTTATCTCGGATTAATTACACTCAACCATGAATAAGAATATAACAATTCTTAGATTTTAACTAAATTTTATTAGAAAACGAAATTAAAAATACAGTAATTCTCCACAAATGAAAAACAAACCCATTCACAAGTATGGTAATACATAATCAAATTTTCAACATGCAAATTTTCCAATTCAGAGATGGATGATAAAATAATGAAGAACGGTTAGGCCATTTTTATATTTCAAATGAATCTTCAGATGATTTTATTTCCGTAGATAATATAATTAAGGTACCTCTAAAATTACGAAATAATTGCTTGAGGTACGCAGTTCCGCTGCTATATATTGAGTTTCCGGAATGAAATCACAACTATCAAGCATTTCTGGAGACAAAAACTTCGTGCCTAAAGACTAAGAGTAAGATGGTTGAAAACAAGTGGTAGTGGAGTGATGGAATGTGAAAAAAGTTCCACTGAAATCAAGGTAAAGAAAAAGAAAGGTTATATTGAAAGCAGCTGATTGTCAAGGCCGTAGCACGTCCTTCACATAATGATTAAGCATAACGATCGAAATAATATTTTACTCCTCAATACGCAAATTACATCTTTAACACTAAATATAGAGTAATTTATACTGATGCAAATACTCACCAAATAAAGGAGATCCCAGACCAAGTCCACGACAATCTTGATGTCGGGAAATACCCACTAATTTACAAAATATATAGTTCTCGAATGAAATTAATCAAACTGAAAAGACGTAACACCTTGAAAATTCCTCGTATACTCTCGATTTTTTATCCGTGGTACATCAATGATTCAAAAGGTAACGGTTTTTCGAAAAAAGACCAGCAGCACCTCCACACCGTATGACGTCTGCGCAGCAACTGATGTTTAAACCTTTGAAATAAACGTTAAACCAAATGCTGCGCTCTGATTGGTCGGTGAAATGGAAATTTCCATAGAACTATCTCTTTTATGTAAATTTTTTACGTAATATATAATAAACATCGAAATAAAGCTTATTTTAGCGCAACGCAATTTATTTGAAATTTAAAGATTTCAATTTACCAATAACTGTTTTATAAAATTACCAGATTGAAAATAAAATGTTTTTGAATAATATACCCAAGCAATGTAAATAATTATTTTAGATATATAAATCATAAACAAAGTAATGAGAGTAACGATCTGAGTTTAAATCGGAATATTACCTACTAAATATAGTTACGAGTAATTTAATGAGGTAGTTCTAGCTAAAACGAAAATAAAATATCTAATTTGGGAATTACCTTTATTTAAAACCAATATTAACTCATATTACATTTACTTTTGCAAATGTAATATGTAAATATTATGAACTTATCAATAATGCTGACTCATCCAAGAGAATCTCTAAACTAATAACTTATCTCTTAAAAGGGAAAACAAAGAAAGACATTCACATTACCTGAAATAACGTCCTAATATATAACTTATCCCATTGTCAACAAAAAGCTAAGAAATATGGATTACTAGTCACCAAGATTAAAAGTACATATTTTATGCAACTTAAATTTGCAACTGTGTTATTCGTCAAGGAATTCTGAAATTCTTTTCTTTACGATACCAGCCGAAGACAATTGATGTTTCTAACTCCAAATTCCTTCGGTTGCCTCGGGTTCGGACTCGTCATTCCTATTCAAGTTGTTGAGAAACACAAAATTTCCTTTCTACTACATCAAAGTTGGAAAAAATGAAAAGGTCACTATAGATTACAATTTTATGTACAGTTGGGATGGACGTTCTAAAATATTAGACAATTGTTGATGATATGGATGAGTGAAGAATTCTTACGATGGTCACTGAAATATTTAATCCTAATGAGAAGTATGGATAATTGATCATCAAATTAACATACTAGTATATCATCTTTAAAATTACACTTACGTTAATAAAAACTATTAATTGTCGTTTCATCTAAATTTCAAATGATTGGTGTAGTTTTCTTGAAGTTTGCTTTCGTGTTTAAATCAACCGGAATAGCCAGCTTATGTTACTATAGAATAAAATCCAAAGTTGCAACAACTTACGTTTCTTCCTTACGCATTCTCTCGCCAAGATTCACTAATTCTTATAACTTCCCCGCCGTATTCTTGTAGAGGATCACACTTCTTGCATCCTGCATGAAGCTTAGAGATATATGCACAGATAACACTGACACATTTATGGACTTAGGTAATAAATAATTCTAATTCACATTTATATCACTCCACCTTCAGTAGAAACAATTTTACACCCGGGGCAAAAACTGGAAGACTCCTTCTAAACTCGAGCACATGTTTTTCAGACAAACTTGAGAATGGCGGAAGTCACGTAATCAGGTGACGAAGAGTGCCTTTTCGCTATTCAGAAATTTCTAGACCATAATTCCTCTAAATCGTTTCGGAAATGCGTCGCAATGTCCCTCGTGGACTTTATAGGAGAGTTACTTTGATGTGAGCGAAATTAAAAAGGAAATTATTAATCATTGGAATAAAAAAGAGTTCTAGAGAGTTCTTAGGATAGTGAAATTGCAACGCCTGAGTGGGTGGATTAAATTAGTTTCATTATTGTCTCTGAATTTCGTGTTGAAGCAGTTTGTACGAGATGAAAACTTAGCTCTATTACAGTGCCATTTTTAAAAGGTTTGATGAAGTTTCTCAGTGATAACGGTGCTGCGTAGTGCTTAGTTTAATAGCGTTTCCAAGCATAAGGGTGCTCGAAAAAAGTAAACAGAAAACAATTTTCCTTCCGTTACACCCAAAATCTATCACTCAAGAATGGCAAACCACAGGAACAAGATGGACGATCTCCGTGTTGGATGTTAATGTCCGCGGGTTTTCACAGCAAGATTTATTACTGACACTAGCATTACAGTAATTACAAGGTAAGTGCAACAAGGAAGTAAACTTGTGGTGCTATTTTCTTTGTCCTAAGTATAAAAATGAGTCGAGTGGCTACTCTTCATAAATATTCATAATAATAAGCTCTGCATCAACTTTGAAGCTAAACTAAAGTTCCATCAGTTCAACTTTAAATGCAATTATATGTGTAAATCTCTGAATCTATCTTAGATATCTCTGATTCTTAACCATTCGTCATTGAACGATCTCATTAACTCTCAGTAAATTCATCACTGCTAAGGCAACATGAATCATTTGAAGTCCACACCATTAGCCAAAGAATGTTTGAAAAGGAACAAGCAAGATAAGCTGTTTTCCTTCGTAACGAGATAAAGTGTTACAAAATGAAATGGTGGTCTTTGTAGAGTTATTACTATTATTAGGAATATAATATTAATTGTATCTTCACTCATATCATAATTTGGAGATATATTCTAGCGTTTCAAAAGTAAATATAATTTTAGTTATTATTAGTATTCAATAAAAATTACTCGCTAATTCGATGATTTTTTAAATTTTTTACTTTAATTACATAAGAATTTTAAAAATATTAGTAAATGTTGTGTTCCTATTTAAATTCGCATATCAATACTCGCATTCCTTCATTTCATAATCCCCAAGTCTGAACGAAATTAATGACTTGACATCAGTATAATATTTAAAACATTTTAATTTTTTAGTCGTTACGCAAAATAATTATTGATAAATTGATATTTTTAATAATCAGTTTTTTAATTTGAAGCGTAACGTAACCCAGTGGGGGCGTGAAATTGACGAGGATTATTATAAAATATTTTCAAGTCAAATTATTTTTCCAATATTTCCTAAATTTAAAATAAATTGTGTTCAGCTAAGGTAAGTTTTATTTCGATGTTGATTATAATATATGTAAACTATTACAATTAGGGAATGGGACGGAAATTTCCATTACGCCGACCAATCAGAGCGCAGAATTTGGTTCAACGTTTATTCCGAAGGTTTAAACATCAGTTGCTACGAATACGTCACCCAGAGTGGAGGTGCTGCCGGTATTTCTTTTGACCAGCCGTTAACTTTTGAATTGTCGAAGTACAATATTTTCGAAAAAGAGTATATGTGAGCATTTAGCAGAGTGTAACTCAATAATAGTTTTTTAAATTTCATTCGATAATTATGTATTAGCGTAGAATATGTAAATTAGCGGGTTTCCTGACTTCAAGATTTTGGTGGACTTGGTCTGGGATCTCGTTTATTTGGTAAGTAGGTGCATAATGATAAATTAATCTAGTTTAAGTGCTAAAGCTTTATTTTTCGTTTTCAGGCGTAAAATTCGATCCTTACGATCAACATATTTTGTGAATTGCTGGATGAAGTCTTTCTTGTTGCTGCATTGACAGTTAAGTTTGCTACTTTTCGTCGTATATTGACTTTAGTTTTCTTTTACCTTGAATTTCTTTTAAGTTAAGTTTTACGGTTCAATTCCATTCATTCCTTAGTTATTAATGATCCTTCTTTCAGCCTTTAGGCTCGAAGTTCTTGTCACTGGAAATGGTATTAGGAGCTGTTATGTATAATATTGTTTCTGAATACTAAAATGTAATTAAGTGGAATTGTGAATCTAAAGCGACAATTTAATAATATTCAACATGTTATCGCGTATCTATTAAAGGGAAAACTTCCAACTTCTTAAAGTTCTTTCATAATTCAATCCAAAATCACAATTCCTGTAATTCTTGAATAACAGGTAACTAAATTCCTATTTTCGATTCAGAGTCAAGTATAGCTACATTCATTTATTAATTCATAGGAAATAAGAGTGAAGGTCTTAAATTTAAAATTTGACTGATTTCTATGATATATATCGAACCTGTTCTTGGTTCAATAAAATAACCCGTTCCAAAAATATATGTTGGAAATTATTTCGTGATTAGTACCGAACACCGATGTCATATCAACGGGGTTTATATTTTAATTTCAACTAGTTTTTTCCTATCACTTATCTTTTGTTTAATTTCTTTCTGTAAAATTTCCTTCTGATATTAGATCAAATTGACATTGATTTTAAAACTCGAGTTATAGAACCTAGATTCCGATTCTTTCGGTGTGTGTATCTTCTTATGCTCACCCTTGAATCATGAATGGATATCAGTTAGGAATCATTAAAATTTAAATTCACGCAATTCTAAAACGTTTCATAGCTCAGTACTTTGTCTTTAACGGAATTTCTAGAGTAATCATCGTTAATATTTATCAACTATCCCTGTAACGGACGTTCTGAAAATAATTTCGATTTGAATTTACCATTATGCTTAAAACGGTAATCGTTTTAAGCATTTTGCTTTATTATTTTTATATTATATATATATTTATTATTAATTATACATTTTATTAAATTTTACCTATTTCTTTTTAATTTTTGAGGAAGTGCTCTCTTGCATATGGATGATTCTTCTGGATACCGATGTTTGATACCGACAGTGCGTTCAACGTAGGATCATCAAATGATGTCTTTTGGAATTTCTCTACAGGTTAGCTATTTTATTATGATATTTTCTGAGATATATTCTTTATGATGTTTGATATCTCCAGTGTAACATATACTTTTATTTTTATGAGCAGTTAATATTGTTTTCATAAAATAATAAGGATTAACTTTTAAGTTATGTACTACTTACATTCCGATTTTAATTGTTTTAAATTAAGATTATTTGTTTATTTTATATAAAATATTGCTGCAATGATAACTCTAAATTCTTTGGGCTTCGCGTTAGCTATTTCAGTTCCTCCTATTTCAACTAGAGTATCACCTTCAAATTTTTCTCAGTTTTTTAGAATATAATTTCTTTAATTTGAACTCTAGAATTTAAGAAAAGGATAAAAGGCATCACCTCAATATCGTGGTTTCCTAAAATTTGTGTAACTTCCACTACTGAGATTTTTTCATCGGAGCTTACCTTCCATTCGAGTTTATACTCTATTACAATTAATGTTTTCCGGGAAATCGACGTCAGAATTGTTGAATTTTGAAATTAATTATAAGTATTACTTGGGGGTTGGAGTAAACTAAGTACTATTTTTGGAAATTACTTTGAGATTACCTGGATATAACCAACGGATTACATATCAACGAATTTTATATTTAAAATTTAACTTTTTGTTTCCCTAATAGACGTATTTTATTTAAGGTCTTTCTTAAAATCTTCGTTTAATATTATATTCACATTTTCCTTGCATGCTAATCTTGAATTTATAGAATTTATTATCTCCGAGAATGTATATTTTTATTCTATCCTCGACTCATGAATTGCTATCTGATAGATAGCTGAGCTATCTCTCCATTTTAAATTAACGTTAGTCTTAGATGTTTGCTATTACAATTCATTGCCTACAACGGAATTAGAGGGTTGAATTTCGGAAATGATCAATGAATATTTTATCATTTCAATAGGAACTTACAACTATCCTATTAACAGTTATTCTGAAAAGAATTTCGATTTGAATTTACGATCCTTTAACGTTTTTAAACATTCTGTTTCGATCATTTACAATTTAATTGCCTTTTCATTTGAATATTATTACTGTATTTATGTGTTTCAGTGTAGTATGTGTTTCAGTTAAGTCATCGCTGTTTTTGAGGTTGATGAATAATCGAATTGAAGCCCGGAACAATATTTGCCGAATATCTTCGATGTGGTATTAAACCTCGTTTTACTACGTCACATAGGAAGTACTACTTTGATTGATTGCATTGATTTAAAGTTTTTCTTTTTTCAAGTCCTGAGGAAGTCAATTCACTCACTTTTGGATGATCATTCTGGGTGCCTTTCTGTGATTTTGAAAATGCTGAAAAAAGAAGGATAATCAAAATATCTTCCGGATTTCCGATTCAGGTAAAGCCCGGTTCACACGGTGTATGTTTTCTAGCTTGATTCTTTGCGTGGATCTCTGCATGCTTGCTAGCAGTAAATAGTTCAGCTAGCAACGCATAGCAACCAACCATCAGCGAAACATGCAGGAAAAATAGCACCTGTCCTATTTCTCAAAATCAAGCAAGGGAGCATGCCCAGCAGCAGGCAGACACGAAATTTTCATGCTAGCGAGCATGCAGGGTTCCACGCAAGGAATCAAGCTAGAAAACATGCACCGTGTGAACCGAGCTTAAGTTCTTTTATAGTGATATTTTCTGTCTTATTACAATTTTCGCCGTTTCTTTCGTTGCTTTAAAATTTTATGCAGCCCAAGTGTAAGATATTTTTAAATATTTAGTGACGTTGTACATTTCCAAATATTTTCCATTAATAAATTAATTTACGTATTCATACATTATTTAAGTCATACAATTAAATGTTATTTTCTTAATATTTGAGATAAGGTCAGAAGGGTTTATTGATCAAAAGCAAAGCGTCCGGTTTTTATTAAATAATCATTAAACATCTATAATGTGAGAGTAATTTTTTATAATATAAAGCAGTATATAGATATTTGAAGGTATAAAGTTCAATATAAGACAATAGGATGTTTAAAAAACAACATGAATTATCGTGATTTGAAATATTACTTGAACGGGACCTAGTATTTCAAGTTAATATTATATTTTCGGTATCATCCGTCTGAAGTATTATTAAACCCTTTCGTTTTGCATAGATCTTCGTTGTTTTCTAATATATATTTTGCCTGGAATCTATTTACCACTAAACAATTTCGCTATTTATTTCAGAATACAGCTTTTACATTCAGACACAAACATATTGAATTGCATTTCGATTTATTCTGTTACCTTTTTTGATTTGTGTGACGAATTTTTACAAACAGGTTCCAAAATATTAATATACGTTTTTCATTCTGAAAGGATTATTTCACGTCTCTACAGTAAAACCACAGTATAGATAGATTGTCATTAGATATCAGATTTTAATACAAGTAATTTCTATTTGATATTCGATCGAATTAGGATTATCTATTATATTAAATTCCAAATAATTAAGTTTAAATTCAAGATTATTTCATCATTTTATACTACAGATGACTTCAATAGACACTCCATATGTTAGTAGTATTGCGTATGTAACTTTTTCAATCGCAGAAACAATGTCGTCATAGTAAAAGTAGATGTCATTAGATCGACGTGATTTCCCATTTATTCTTCCCGTTTTAACTCTAGTATCATCTTTAAATTCTTCCCTTTTGCAGATTAGCTTACTTTCACTTTCTCATTTTTTCTTACCACAATTCAAGCATTTTAACTACTGAAACAAGTCCTCACCTCAAGGTCTAGGTTTCCTCAAATTACTTCCATTGCTACGTATTTTTTAATCGGAAGCCAACTATTCCTCTAATTTCGACCTTCAGGTCTTTCCACATGTTCAAGGTCTTGTATTCGTAGATACATAGTCTCTTACATCGTATGTATTTTTACTTTAGTTTGTTTGAGTTACTCTCTTACTGGTCCGTAGCGGAACAAAATGGAGCGTATTATTGATCTTTAATTTCACTTTATTAGCGAATGAACCTAAGGTTTTATAATTGATTAGATATCGATGAGCTCATAGATCAATGTCAGGTAGAATATTAATCGCTGTGGGTCATCATTCTTTCTACTCACAATTTATTAAAGTTATATAATGAAATGTTTATTTTACGCTCTTTTGTACTTCATGGCATTTTACATTTGCGGCATTAAACCATTTCTAACCAAATTCTAATTTCTAACGTTATGTTACCTGTGATGATCGGTAATACTATTTTTCGAGCTCATTTGATAATGAATCTTCGTTTTTTCTTATAATTTTACATCCATTTTATTTAAAATTTTAATAAAAATGTTGTAAATGTTGTCATAATTTAAAAATCAATTCCTAGAGTCATTGTCCAAATCCTGTTGATCTAATAATATGATTTCAAAATTTTTCCGAAACGCGATTTTACCTTCATTAAATGAGTCCGATGTTAGCAGATGTCCTTCAGTTTAGGTTTTCTTTAACTTTAATCGGTAATCAATCTTATTTTTGCATTAATGCCTTAATTACAGCCTGTAAAGCCACTAATGTTTTACATTGTCTATCGCATCGAATATTTTAACGTATCGATTAATTCCCAATGTTCTTAGTAATTACTGAAGCTATCGATGTAAATATAATCTCTAATGAAAAACCGCCGGAGACTCTTTTGAAGGAACCGAAATTCAATTGAGAGTAGTGGGAACGGTTTTTAAATTGCTCCTTAAAGATCATAGAAAATCAATAAACAACAATTAACGCAGAATCTTGTGCTCAAGTAAAATGAGAGGATGAAAATTTGCACGCTTTTCAAAATGTGGTGATTGTTAAATTTCTTTATGTTCGAAATTATAGGAGAAGATTTATTTGAATAATTATTAACGTTTCTAACACAGCAATGGCGACACATTCCTAAAAAATATACATACACAGTTCGTCTTTTTAAAGGCTTTATTTTATTTTTGAAAATAAATTACCAAATTTAAAAAATACCACTGTCATTCGAAATCGAGAAGGCATTAAAAAATAATACATTTAATTCTTTAATTTCGGTCGCTCAATTCTACTTTCGTTTGAAGATGCTAGAGATAGGTTTAAATTATAGATAATATTCTAAGATTTCATGATTTAAAATACTCCATCCGAGTAACGCTATTAGTTAATTTAGAAATATTAAGCAAAGATGACGAATTTATAGAAAAGTTTGTTGGGTGAAGAAAGTTTGCGTGGATATCCCTTCGAGAATTAATCTCTTCAGCTACTATACAGTGTAAGATTCGTGATTTCAATGCAAGACGATAAAATTAGTAATTTTAACACTTATACTCGTGCTTTGCTATCTTACATTCCAATTGCGTTACTTTTTTATACTAATTTGTTTCTTTTATACTAAAGATAAATTTAATGTATGAATCGATATTCTTTAGGCATTGCGCACGTAGTTTTTTCTAACGCGGAAACGGTAGTTACGTAGTAATAGATATCATTAGTTCGATGTGATTTCACTTTCATTTCTTCAACTCTAGTGTCACCTTTGTTTCCTTGTTTATAGAGATTAGCTCTTCTTTTTGTTTGTAGAACACAAGCATATTAAGTACAAAAATGTGTCAAGGTCGAAGCTTCTCAAATTTTAATCACTTCCACTCCTAAGATTTTTTTAACAGTGGTTATCACTAGTTAGGGCCATTTTCACCGTACTGTTTTTTCACGAACTCAAGGACTTTTTTGTAAATATAATGTTATCGTAAATAATCTCCGACATTGTAAAGCCCTTGACTTCATTTCATTTCCATACTATTCCACTGGTCTGAACTGAAAGGAGTGCGAGTTTTAGATATTTAGATACCTGCAACACAGCATTGATGATGAGAGCCTTTCATAACAAAAATCTCGAACCTTAAATTATTTCATATATATTCATCGTTTGCATTAACTTCTGTAACAGTTTCTCATTTTTTTGATTGATTGATGATTTGTCTTTGGAAGCAGTGAAAATGACATTATGTACTCGATTTTCCCCCAAGTGTACAAATACTCGGAAAGTGCTAACGTCCAAATCATGAATGTTTTCCATTAAATAGAAGCAATTTAAGGGATTTGTCGTATAAGAATTTTTCCAGTCAGTCTTACGGTGATTTCCACTTAGATTTTTCTTCGCTTTAATAAACAAAAGTTATTGAAATTTTTAATCGCATTGATAATATTTAATTATTGCGGACCACCCAAAGGAATAAATGACGCCGAGGTTTCCTTACTTCGCTGTCAACAAAAATACAAAACTAAATACACAATGTAAATTTCACAAATAATGAAACACCGTCAGTTATATATTCTTGTATCCAATATAATTATCTTCCACAGCACACACATGTTCCTCTTTTTATTTATTTAAATTATATTTTATAGAATGACATTAGTAAATCTTGGAAATGCTAATGTCAGTATCACTAAATTTTCAACGAATTGCCGTCAATGAATTTCTACTTTCGGACTATTTTTGATGTTATCAGAAATTCGATCTAGATTCTTTATTTGTTTAATGAAGGAAAGCTACTTACGCATGGTTAAATTTATATTTTGCAGAAAATTAAAATATCCGTTGATTATAAAGTAATGTATCCAGTCCCATAATATTCCAAAGCTTCACTTCATATTCTAATTTTTCACTAAAACTCGCTGCTTTGCTTTTTAATTAGATTACATAAAATGATATTGCTAAATCAAGTTAAGCAATTTTCCTAAAATTCATTATAATTATTGAAGATTTTAAAACGTAACCCTGGATGTAGAAATATAAATATTAAGGTAGATTATGGTAAATTCTCGAAAGTATGACGCTCTCAGATATTAGTCAATTTACCTAATAAATTAAAAATATTGCATATTCAATGTGTATTTATAATATTACCTCGGTACTTCATTCAATAAGGATTAATTTTGGTGATTAATACTTATTTTCTTTCCCGAGGGGTGGCGCCGGCGTCTGGACTCAGCGACAGAGGACCACGGAGAGGGAGGACGTAGGCGAGGGAAGACCCCGGCGTAGGAGTGTCCCATCGAGGGAGGACCCCAGCAAGGAGGACCCTGGCGAGAGAGGGTACCAGTGAGGGAGGATCCACGTTAGGTAGGACGACGACGAGGGACCCCAGCGACGGAGGAATCCAGCGGGCCCCAGAAAGAGACCCCGGCGAGGGACGACCCCGGTAAGAGAGGGTCCCAGCGATGGAGGATCCCGAGGAGGGAGGACCCCGTCGAAAGAGGGTCCCAGCGAGGGAGGACCCCAGCGAGGGACGACCCCAGTGAGGGACGACCCCGGCAAGAGAGGGTCCCAGCGAGGGAGGATCCCAGAGAGGGAGGACCCCAGTGACGGAGGACCCCAACGGGGGGGACCCCAGCGAGGGAGGACCCAGGCGAGAGAGGGTCCCAGTGAGGGAGGGTCCCAGCGAGGGAGGACCCCGTCGAAAGAGGGTCCCAGCGAGGGAGGACCCCAGCGAGGGACGACCCCAGTGAGGGACGACCCCGGTAAGAGAGGGTCCCAGCGATGGAGGATCCCAAGGAGGGAGGACCCCGTCGAAAATGGGTCCCAGCGAGGGAGGACCCCAGCGAGGGACGACCCCAGTGAGGGACGACCCCGGCAAGAGAGGGTCCCAGCGAGGGAGGATCCCAGGGAGGGAGGACCCCAGTGACGGAGGACCCCAACGGGGGGGACCCCAGCGAGGGAGGACCCAGGCGAGAGAGGGTCCCAGTGAGGGAGGGTCCCAGCGAGGGAGGATCCTAGGGAGGGAGGACCCCGGCGATAGAGGTTCCCTGCGAGGTAGGATCCCTGTTAGGTAGGACGACGACAAGGAAGCCCAGCGACGGAGAACCCCTACGGGGGTGACCCCAGCGATGGACGACCCCGGCAAGAGAGGATCCCAGCGAGGTGGACCCTGGCGAGAGAGGGTCCCAGCGAGGGAGGATCCCCGTTAGGTAGGACGACCACAAGGGACCCCAGCGACGGAGAACCCCAACGGGGGTGACCCCAGCGAGGGAGGACCCAGGCGAGAGAGGGTCCCAGTGAGGGAGGGTCCCAGCGAGGGAGGACCCCGTCGAAAGAGGGTCCCAGCGAGGGAGGACCCCAGCGAGGGACGACCCCAGTGAGGGACGACCCCGGCAAGAGAGGGTCCCAGCGAGGGAGGATCCCAGAAAGGGAGGACCCCAACGATAGAGGGCCCCAGCGAGGGAAGACCCAGGCGTAGGAGGGTCCCATCGACGGAGGATCTACGTTAGGTAGGAGGACGACGAGGGACCCCAGCGACGGAGGATTCCAGCGGGGGTACCCCGGCAAAAGAGGGTCCCAGCGAGCGAGCACCCCGGCAAGGAGGACACCGGCAAGAGAGGGTCCCAGCGAGGGAGGATCCCAGGGAGAGAGGACCCCAGCGACGGAGGACGCCAGAGAGGGACGACCCCGGCAAGAGAGGATCCCAGCTAGGGAGGATCCCTGTTAGGTAGGACGACGACAAGGAAGCCCAGCGACGGAGAACCCCTACGGGGGTGACCCCTGCGATGGACGACCCCGGCAAGAGAGGATCCCAGCGAGGGAGGATCCCCATTAGGTAGGACGACGACGCGAGACCCCATCGAGGGAGGACTCTGGTAAGAGAGGGTCCCAGCGAGGGAGGACCCCAGCGAGGGACGACCCCAGCAAGAGAGGGTCCCAGCGAGGGAGGATCCCAGGGAGGGAGGACCCCAGCGACGGATGACCCCAGCGAGGGAGGATCCCAGCGAGGGGGGATCCCAGCCAGGGGGACCCCGGCAGGGCAAAGTCCCATCGAGGGAGAACCACGTCGAGGGAGGACCCCGGTGAGAGAGGGCCCCAGCGAGGGAGGACCCCGACGAGGGAGGACCCCGACGAGGGAGGACCCCGCCAAGGTTGGACCCTGGTGAGAGAGGGTCCCAGCGAGGTATAATCCCAGCGAGGGACGACCCTGGCGAGAGAGGGTTCCAGCGAGGGGGTATCTCATGGAGGGAGGGTCCCAGCGAGGGAGGAGCCCTGCTAGGTAGGAGGACGACGAGGGACCCCAGCAAGGGAGGATCCCAGGGAGGGATGGTCCCGTCGAGTGAGGATCCCAGAGAGGGAGGGTCCTAGCGAGGGAGGACCCTGACGAGAGAGGGTACCTGCGAGTGAGGATCCCGACGTGGGAGGGTCCCAGCGAGCGATGACCCCGGCGAGGAGGACCCTGGCGAGAGATGGTCCCAGCGAGGGAGCATCCGACTGATGGAGGACCCCGACGAGGGAGGAACCCGAAGATCGAGGGTCCCATTGAGGTGGGATACCAGCGAGGGAGGACCCTGGTGAGGTAGGGTCCTAGCGAGGGAGGTTCCTGGGGAGGGAGGACCGCTGCTAGGAAGGACCCCGGCAAGGGAGGACCTAGGAGACGAAGGATCTAGCAGGGAAGTGCCAGAGTTCAACTGGTTTTGGAAATTCTGATCAATAGAATTTGTTGGACTTAAGGAAACCAACTTTTTACATTGTCATTGCAGAAGGCTTTTCTTAATAAATTTAGCAAAGAATTAAAGATTATTTGTTGAGATGAAAGGAGCACAAATTCATAGAATTACTTAAGATTGATTAAGTAATGTAGTGAAAGATTATTCCTTGCAGTAGAGAAATTCAGAGGGGATGACTGTGAGTTAACAACTCTCCCAACATGGAATGTGACTCTGAATTGGATTCATAGGTTACTGTTTATGGTGACTAGTCTTATAAGATATTAAACATTCTCCTTTATCTTTAACCTGAGTGAATTCTGCTTAAGATATAGCCAATTGCTTCCAAGATATCTGCAAGAAATTATTTAAGCCAGCCTTTGAGAGAGACATATCCATCCACAGACTGGTGCAGTTTGTGACAAAAACTGCAGTGATACAATCTTACGAAGAAGAGAGCCTATTGAGACTCATTTTACTGACACATTCCAAAATCAAATAGATAATTTGCTTTGTTAGGAATCAAGCAAGGATTGATGAAATATTCTCCAAGATACCAGCATTGCTGGTTAAACTCTGTTTTTCCGCGATTTTTTTGCAACTGTCAATCGCATACATTGAAAGCCATCACTGTGAATGTGCGCGTTGTGATATATCAAGGACTTTATTCAGTGAACGAGTTTTTGTGTTCTCTACCTACTCAGCGTGTGGACTGTCTACGGACCTCCATAACTACCGGCGCTCTCAGAGGCCCTCTCTCGGACAGGGTCAGGCGTGAACTAGCATTCGCAGCGACTCATCAGATTTTTCGGAAGGATCGAAGCATCAGAGGTGGTGGAGTCCTTGTTGCAATAAACACAGCATACCCCGCTAAACATCGGCCGGATCTAGAAACGAACTGTGAGCTAGTATGGTGTGAAGTTAATCTTGATCCCATGAACCGACTTGCAAAAAATAAAATATTCATTGGATGTTTCTACCGCTCACCATCTAGTGATATTTCTACACTAGAGAACTGTGTCTCATCCCTGCTTAAGGTCCTTCCCCTTGGCCCAGTGTTACTATTTGGTGACTTCAATTTATCCGTTACGTGGAACTCCCCCACTAGTGGCTCCCCAAAAAATTCCCTTGATGAATATTTCATCGAAATATTCATCATTGCGCTTATGGATGGGAATAATGTTGGCTGTCTTCCAATGTGTAGGAAAGGTACCAGAGGAGAAGCAACGGTTATAGATTATGCACAGGGGGATGGCGAGAGACGAAGCACAGTTACGGATAAGAATAGGGGGAATGCCATCAGAACCCGGAGAACGGTGAGGAGAGATCTTGGAAATGTATTGAGACACTTCGTGAGGAGAGGTTTGAAGTTGAGATAGCGAATGGCTGCAAATAGATGAAAATTGATTCTGGGGGGTGGCATCTGGGAGAGAAATTGAAGCATTGGCAAAACAGTCCGCGAAATAATTTAGAAATAATTCAGTCCTTTGATGACCAGATGCTGAAACGTTCCCGTAGTGAACTTCTTCAGGAATTCTAGAGTGCGGTTTTCGGCCGTTGATATAAGACCAGAACTTTTTGGGGTTATTCGGGATGGACTCCGAGATGTTTTTTAAGTAATCCGAATAATCACTTCGGATGAGCGATTTAGTTAAGCGGCGAAGATCGGTGTACACTTTTCTAGTCTGATCACTCGGATGTTTCTTCCAGACGTACCACGCACGGTTTTTATTATTTAAATGAAATTTAGTTTCACTTTTGAACCAAATAGGAAATCTGTTGGACTTACGTTTGACAAAAGGAACAAAATCGTTTATAACGGCACACAATAAGTCGTAAAACAAATCCACCGCGTCTTCGAGAGGAATAGAGCTTAAAATGTCCCACGGAAGCACGTTTAGGTAGCGGTTGACCTCAAACCATTGAACTTTGTTCCAGGAACGTAGGGGTTGTGCGCGGAAGGGTTCTCTGCGTGATATCTTCTTAGGAAGCACATTGAAAGAGGCATCAAGAGACTCGTGGTCACTTTCAAAAATATTTCGGCTGGGCGTAATAGATTTAGGGGCAAAGGTGGAAAGTATGTAGTCCAGCGTTGCCAGATTTCTGGTGGGATGGAGGTTGTATTGTGGAATTGCGCCTCGTATTGCGCCGGGTTCTGATGGCATTCCCCCTATTCTTATCCGTAACTGTGCTTCGTCTCTCGCCATCCCCCTGTGCATAATCTATAACCGTTGCTTCTCCTCTGGTACCTTTCCTACACATTGGAAGACAGCCAACATTATTCCCATCCATAAGTCTGGTCCCAAATCAGATGTGTCTAATTATCGCCCAATATCCATTTTACCCATTTTCTCCTCCATCTGCGAAAAAATCATCCTAAACCGTTTATATTACTTTACATCCCCCCACCTCTCTACCTGCCAACATGGCTTCCTTCCAGGTCGCTCATGTTTAACAAACTTAGCAGTTTTTCAAAATCACGCCATAAATGCAATTCAAAATAAGGCACAATTAGATACTATATTCCTAGATTTCTCCAAAGCGTTTGATTCCCTTGATCACGAGTTATTGATATTCAAACTTGCCCACCGTTTTAATATTCACGGAAAGTTCTTACAGCTGATATCAAGCTTCCTAACCAATCGAACGCAATGTGTCAAACTTCCAGACGCTAAATCCAACAGGGTTACTGTCACCTCTGGGGTTCCACAGGGCAGTTCCCTGAGCCCATATCTATTCAACCTCTTCGTTGATGATCTAGTCTCTATACCCCCTACGGAGGAAAATATTCTGCTATATGCTGATGATTGTAAACTTTTTACCAGTGTGACGAAGGTAGCGGATTGTGAACAATTTCAAAGAACGTTAAATAAAATTACCCAGTGGTGCGGTGACTGGAAATTAAATTTAAACATTAATAAATGCCATGCTATGTCTATAGGGTTAAAAAAACCGATTGAATATAATTATAAGTTAAACGAAATCACTCTTCCAAGAGTAATGCAACAAAAGGATCTGGGTGTTATAACTGATAATAAATTAACATATTCTGAACATGTTACAAAAATAAAAAATCGTGCGATGTCTCTCCTAGGCCTACTTTATCGTTTCACCGATATCAAAGACCCTCTAGCTCTCTCCCTATACTTTTCCTCGTTCATCCTTCCTACTGTATCTTATTGTTCCCCCATCTGGTCTATGTCCTTTCCAACTCATCTTTCGTCATTAGACAGAATTACTAATTTCTTTCTCAGAATTGTAAAAGCCAGAGTTCCTTCCTTCCGTCAAGCCTCTAAAGATTCTATCTTATCTTCACTATCCTTGGAATCTCTCTCTGTCATTAGATCAAAACATGATTTATCCTTCTTACACTCACTGCTGAACTCCCTTTATGACTGTCCTCCCTTAACTTCACTTATCAATTATCGTGTTCCAAACAGATCTACCCGTTTGACATCATTGCTTCACTATACTGCTCCTAGACTCTCACTTATCAAGCGCTCCCTTTTCTTTCGTCTTCCTTCTCTGATGAACTCAATTCCTCCTTCTATTGATCCTTTCTCCTTATCTAAACGGAAATTTTTGAACCTGAGCTTACCACACACCAGATCCATATAATTGTAAAATCTACCTTTATGTTTGTTTTCTTTTTTTTACTATATTTTCTGTCAATTGTTTTTTAACTATTTATATTTATTACTTTAATATATGTATATTTTTTATATTTCACTTTAAATTGGCATTGATATGCTGTATGTGAGATTTGAATAAATAAATAAATAAATAAATAAAATAAATATATTTTATCAAATTTTGATGATGAAATGAGGATTATCTTTTAAATTTCTAATCCAATTTATTTCCTTTAAGTCAAGATTATTCATTTAATTTTATTATTTAATTGAAGATAACTACAATATGTACTCGATATTCTTTGAGCACTGTTTATTTAGCTTTTACATTTGCGGAAGCAAGCCACCAGCGCCGTGGTAAAAGTGGATGCCATTAGGTCATGTCATAAATGAATAAATATAAGCAAAGCATTGCGTTAGGCAAATATATAAGTCATTATACATGAGTGAATTAATTTGCAAAAGAAAATATATTATAAAGATAAAGTCTACATTCAATAATCGTTTAAGATGGAATTAACATGTAGGAATTGTAGTTTTGGAAGATAATAATAGCCTAACTTCATCAACATGTAATTATGTTGCACCTAAAAAATTATGAAGAGTCAGCTTCCCTCTATTAGAATATGGGAGTGTATTATATGTACTGTAAGAAATACGATAACGGAAGATCAATTTTGATTAACTACCCCTAAAATGCAATCAAGATATTACAGCCACAAAGGCATATCACAAATGCAAAAGGAATGGTGAAAGGAAATTAAATGATCACTGGAGAAAAAATAATTCAATTTTAGGGTATTCTTCTTGTTAACTGAACATTTTATGATTGGAATAGTTTACCAGATTGGGAAGAATTAACAGTAATATGAATAGGGATTTACTGATAATGTTCGTTTGTAGGTTTGCGGTAGCATATGTAGTATTTTAATGTATTTCATGTACAGAATTAATCATAGCATTTCCCAAACTCATTGGTTGAATTGTATCTTGGTCTAACAAAGCAATGCCAAGGTCCCAGATTCAAGTTCTAAGTAACCGGATTCTTCTGTTACAGGAATGGATGTCTATATGCTAAATGTATATATATATGTCGATAAATCCTTCATTTCATTCTTCTGTTTACCGGAGATTTTGCACATTCTTTAATCAAGAATGCCAATGGTTTTGAATAGGAAGGTCTTCAACCAATGCATTCTACCAGTCCTATGGTAGTAAAACTTGAGTGTTAAATGTTGCAATAACCCAGAGACTTCAAACAACGCAAAGGAGCATGGAGCGCTGTATGCTGGGAATCACAAGAAGAGACAGGAAACGCTACACTTGGGTGAGAATGCTGACTGGAGTTACAGGCATCATAGATAATGTAAGATCACGAAAATAGAGGTGGGCCAGCCATATTGCTAGAAGAAACGACAACTGTTGGATGTATGTACTTCTCAACTGGATACCAAGAGATGTGAAGAGACCAAGAAGAAGACCTATAGACAGGTAGAATAGAGACATCATCAAGTACTTAGGTGTAACATGAAGCTCAGGATATTAACCTTATCTAACAGAGAAAATTGGAAAGTACTTTGGGAGGCCTACATCCGACGTCGGATTGAAAATGGCTGATGATGATGATACATAGTGGTAGAAATCGGTTATAATGAGTAGTTCTGTGATTTTTGTCATCTCTCAAAAATAAGGGGTCGACTTATACGCTGAACATAAAATTTAAACCTTTACTTCCGATAAGGTAAGAAAGTGAAACTGCCTGCTTAACACCAGTTCTACAAAAACTCAAGTATCTTAGAGTCAAATATATTTGAAACATAAATATTCTTTGCAAATTATATTCATTTCTTCACATTTATTTTTATTAACAAAAATTTAATATATATCTAGCTGATTTTTTATGAAAGAAGATAATTAACCAAATTATGTTTTTTTTTGTTTATATAATCGTTATGATTCGACTTAGCATTGATGAAAGCGTTAGGAGCAAATGAAAGTTATTTCAGCAGTGTCGTGATCTGATATTTCCATACTATATTTCCATTATTTCTATATTAAAATTTTTATGACCGTATGTTTCTGTTTCGTAATGCATTACTCGTATTTGTAGCCAGAGTGATATCAACGAAAGAAACTAGCGTAATAGTTAAGCAGAGGCGATAAGTTGACATTGTAGCTAAAAGAAACAATTCTATGCTTATGCCATGGTATATCAATGAATACTGTGGGTTTTCTTCTCATAAAATAGAGCTGGGGAAGTGGTGTTACCTTATTTTTTGGGTCGACTTATATGCTGAACATAGGCTAAAACCTGAAATTCACCTCAAAATTTTAAGGGTCGACTTACATGCCGGCATATATGGTAATTAAATCATTATTATAACAATAGGGAATTCTACTGAAAATGGATGATTATGTGATTAAAACGTATTCCCTGCATTAAATATTACTGAGCAAGAATTTTGTTTATAACCCGTGTATTATTCGTAAAATTCTACTTTGAAAATAGCATTGAAACCTTGCGCTCAAAACGACCCGTCGCCATGTTTGTTGAGCGTGACGTCATTCCCTAGTACACATACGTGCCAGTCGATGTATGTCTTGCTTGGGTTAATGGGGAGGAAAAGCTTCAACCATGCCGTACAAGTGGTGTATTGTGCCTTTATGTAAAAGCACAAGCGTATGTACGCCCAATAAGGTATTTGTGAGTGTGCCCCAAGGAGAAAAACGTAGGAAAATGTGGCTAAAAGCCATTCGCCGGGATGATTCGAAGAAGAAGTTATGTATGACAACAACGTTGTTCTCAGCAGCCTCAACCTCAACGTTGTTCATTTGCGAAGACCATTTTGATGTATTTTTATGCGTTGTTGTTTTATTTAGTTGTTTTATAATCGTACGGCATGCGTAGTAATTTAACGATTTTACCATAAATATACCTATAATGATTGAGGGATATCTTGAGAGAGAAATATCTTTTACTATTATATCTTTTTAAAATATATTAGATGGAGAACTACATGAGGTTTACGATGGTTGGTGGTAACCTCAGAGCACAATTCTCACTGTCAATACTTTCGTAAAATAAACAATTATAGAGTATTCACAAAAAATTAAGCATTAAGGTAAATCATGTAAGAATTATAATTTGGCCCTTTAATCTTTTAATATTATTGATCATAGTTTATTATAGCGTAAATTAAAATCGATAAATAATAAACAAATGATAAACACAAGAAATTTATTATTTTATATTACCAAACACAGAACAACACTGCCCTTTAAAGTCATCAGTGTTTTCTTTGTATAACAAATTTAACAATCCAAGACCACTAACCATCAGAAATTCACAATGAGTAAACTTTTTTAAAAGCAAAATTCAACAATGTCAGAAAGTAAGCAATTATAAATAAATACACATAGACATTATAAAGGTACCTTCTTTAACACTTACATTACATTTTGCAGCAAATTACAACTGTTGCTTAGTAATTATTGGAAAAATAGCATTATTCCAGAAATTCGTGGCTTTTTCTATTCATTCATTAATGTATCTTTCACAATATTCAATTTCATTAACATTTATATATCTGCTAGTCTAAAAAACAGGTTCAGCAACACAAAATATCCCCTTTGATTTTCCACATAATTTCATTTGTAAATGGATTTGAGCTTTACACTTGGGCCTCAAATGCCCATATTGGGAAATATAGTGCTCTTTAGTTTTAGTAGTACTTGGGCATTTTATTTCTATAACAAATTCTTCTGAAATTGCAATAGGAGATGCAGCAAGAAAAGATGAATTCTTGCATAATATGATTCCCGCTTTTGCAACAGAGTAACCTAATTGTTTCTCAAGAACTTCAATGACTTGGGGCTAAAGGTCCCTACCTCTTTTCATGGGCAATGTCTCAGGAGTACGAGCACCCAATATTTGTTCCACCAGTGATCCCTCTATTCTTGAACAGACTGATGCTTCATGTATCTTGGAAGCTGTGATTCGCCCATTCCTAAGTTTATGCCACAAGGAAACCTTTGCTTGTTGAACTGTGGCCCCCAATGCTTCCTTCAACACAGTTTCACTCATCTTGCTTGAGCAAAACATGTGAAAGTCCTCAAAAGTACCACCACTATTTTCATTAAAGCAGTTACCTAATAAATGAAGAGATAATTGGTCAACATCACTACCCTGTTGGAAGTGCTTGAATATTTGCCCTTGTGCTTTCTTCTCCAGCCCAGTTTTTATAACTTTTTGAAGAAACTTTGGGGGCTGCTATGCTAGTGCCTGGAAAAAGATCTTTAGCAAGAATATACTTCATGCTCTTTCCAATATCTGCCAGCTTGGACCTCTTCCAATAACATTCTTCGGAAGTAGGGGCTGGATCTTCATTTCTTCGATGGACCCACATTATTAGGCACACAACATGCTTGCATCCTCCTTAAAAAAAAAACTTGTACTGTGTACCAGAGCATATGAACAATTATGTATGTTCCTTCTACATATTCCACAAAACTTAGGTTCATTATTGTTGATCTGTTTTTCTTAATTTTGATGGCTCTATTATGTTAAACGTGGCTTACACATGCCTCTGAAAATGTTATTTATGGGCATAAATCTGCCAAAACAGCCATGTTTGAATATTTATAACAAACTGTTAAAATAAAATATTTATTAAAAAAATATATCGGATTTTTTTTAACTAGTGCTGCAACTAGCTACAGAGAGAAATTATTAAATTCTTTGAGTGTGTGTGGAGCCTTTGTCGAATGCATGGAATGAATTGAAGTTTCTGTGTTGACATGACCGATACGAGCATCACTTATATGTAATTGCACAGTTGTATCAGTACCCTATATTTTATAAATAATTAAGGGCTTGTAAAAATGTATGCATACCGGAAGATGCGGTACAGTCTTGACAAATTGCACTTATTACTGTTTCTTCTTCCTTATCGACAGTGAGTTCCACAGTTTAAGACTTGTTTCTCACTTTATGCTCAGGAGTCACCTTCGCCCTTAAAGTGCAAACATTCAAATTTCTTTTCACTTGGACGTATCCAACTGCCAAATCGCAGTAAGTCTCTCTTCCAGACCTAAATGATGCAAAGTGAATCGGCGTTTAATATGTTTCGTTGTAATTCTCCAAAACTTAAGTCGATTACACATTACAAGCAATGATAAATTCAGATATAAACCAAGCTCTAGATACCTAGTGAATGAAATAGTTAACTTAAATCGTGTTTCTTACCTTTCAATTCTGCGGCTTCGTATTTCTGCGCCGACTAAATCATCATTGCTGCAGAAGAAATCGGCAATCATTACAGAATCCAACTTCGGGATATTCCCTGAATGGGCCTTCACAAAGCCGGAGTCAGCCATCACGCAATTGTTTACACTTTACAATGTTACACACTCAGTCAAAAACTGTGTTCGACAAACCTAAACCTCAACTTGTGAATCACGGTATCGCTGTATTCTTTGTACTATTACCATCACGTCTTGGCGGAACAGAAAGAATGTGCGCTTACTGGGGCTTACTAGGGGATGACGTCACACCAATCATAAGGCGTTCCTTTCGTGCAAAAGAATTTTGAAATTTTCGTGAACTTCGAAGCTCCGTAGCAGCAAGACTATTGAAAATTATAAAGTGCTGTTTTGCAATCGTTAATGGCTTTAACTTATCAATCGATATACGTTAAAAAATTAATATTTAAAATTTATGAGAGCACATCATTCAGCACAAAAATTCACATGACAAATTTTGACCAATAAACATCATCTTCAAGATTTATATACCCTGCAATCCTCCATATGGGATCTGCCAGGAGAAGATCTTCTTGGGGGCAGCACTTACTCAAGTACAAAAGAAGAAAGAATATGAAGGAACAAAATGGTTATCTGTGAGTGAAAGGGTAGAATTTACAGAAAGCTTTTGAACAGGAAGACGCAAAATAAGGGAGGGAGAAGGACAATAGAAACCTTACATTATTATTTTCCATTCCCTCTACCAGAGAGGAATGGAAAGGAAAAACTTCCTCATTGGAAGAAGAAAGTTGGGGTTTCAATATTCTTCATTCATTTTGATATTTTTCTTAAATTATGTCTGCTAGCCTTCCCTAATAGATGTATAATTTTTAGAAATTAATTAGAATAATGACTAAAAAATTAAATATCATAAAGTGGGACTGGAGAGAATCAGTTTAGAGATTTTGCATATGCTTTGTCCCTTAACTTACAAGATCTCACTGTTTATCAAACACAGATAAAATGTAAATCTTTGTACGTCACATGAAAAACCACTGTCCTAAAAATAGCATAGATGGAATCTTTATCTTCAAAATAATATCTTTCAGCAAATGCTGTTGTAAAAGGCCAGCTGTACATGTCCTATTTGTAAAAGTCTCAAAATGTTATTTCTCTGAGATTCCTCCCCCTTTGTTTTTAGATAATTACTGATGCATCAATCAACTCCAGAGAGTATTAGAATTTGTTTCTTTCAAAGTTTTCAGCATTTTAAGACACCTTTTATTTGATCTGTTATGAAAAATGGTTAGACTGGTAACAGTAGAGATGTCACCTTTGCATGACAATGGGTAAATCTATGTTGAACCAAACTTAAGACTTATTGTTAGTAAGAGTTATGACTTATCAGTACTTGATACAGGATGGGCAACTTATTGCTGGTGCATTACAGTACTGATGATTCTAATTGCCTTAAAAATACATATTTAAATGATATCCAACTATGGAATTTTATAAACCTGGTGGGATCAACTAGTGAACTCTAATTAGCAACTTTTATCAGTGAATCAAGATGACTTTAACATTTTGGCTATTGTTGAATACCAATTTGCCATTCATGTTGCTACATCACGCTTGGTGATGTGTTTTGTTTTAAAACAAGACGAAGCATGTATAGTCTTTCTTGTTAATGTTGGAATGGCCTGATGTCTCTTACTTCTTAAATGAAATGGCTTAAAAGGAAGATACAATTGGAAGTTATTTACAAATTGGACCACGGAAGATACCACACGCAATATTGTTTAACAGGTTATGGGCCCAGTGCTCTGTGATCAAATTTGGAAAATTTGAAAATCTGGAACGGAAAATGGCTGAGGATTGAGGCATCAGATACCACATACCATTATTCGATGGAACTAACTACAGTAACTGGAAATATCGGATGGAAGTTCTCTTAGATGAGAAAAACTTACACCTTGAATACATTAAAGATAAAGACACAGCGTTTGAAGCGCGGGAAGCCCTTCAGACAACATTCGAAAGGAAATGTATAACTAATCAAATACAATTAATGAAGAAATTGCTCTGCATGAAGTTTAATCCAAAGCTAGAAAAATTGGAAGCTCATCTCCTCAAGTTTGATCAATCCATCAGATATTTAAAGGCAGCAGGAAAAACAATGGAAGAAAATGATATTATCTGTCACCTACTATTAACCATGCCGCAAGAGTATGATGCAGTTGTTACTGCACTTGAGACTGTACGTTGTGAAGAATTAACATTGCCTTTTGTCAAAGGTCATCTAATGGATGAGGAAATGAAGCGAGAAACAAGGAAACACAAGCCTAATTCTGATGACTCACCATCTGTTTTTGCTGTCCAGTCAAAAGGAAAATATGCAAGTGGATATAAGTCAGGAAATAAAAATAATCTTCAAGGAAATAAACAAGTACAAGGGTTTAAAGGAAGGAATGATTTCCTACAGTCTGGTAATAAATCACCAGCCTTTCGTTTTACCTGTCATAATTGTGGAATTGCGGGCCATACAAGGGCTCAATGCAGAAAGCCTCAACAATCATTCAAACACTTTAGTGGTGGAGCACATCTGGCTGATGCTGCTTATCAAGAAAGAAAAGAAAATGAAAACTCAACTGAAAGGAATGCAAGTTATAGTTTCATAACTCGACAAATTGTGGAAGAGGAGCCAATGCTGACTTTGAGCACAAAATATTCAGCAATGCATGATGATGATTTGAAGAACAAATGGTTTATTGATTCTGGAGCATCAGAGCATCTTACCTGCTTAAAGGATGAAGCCTTCAATGTCCGCAAGCTAGAATCACCAATAAAAATAAAAGTAGCTAAGAAAGATAGCTACCTAATAGCTGAAACAAAAGGAGATCTAAAGGTTAAGGCAAATGTGGAAGGAAACTGGAAAAATATAACTCTTCACGATGTGCTGATAGTGCCTGATATAGACATTAATTTAATTTCAGTGGCTCAATTAGATATGAAAGGTCATGAAATAGTTTTCAAGAATGGAACTGGGAAAATTTACCAACAAGGAACTCTACTTGGTATTGGATATAGGAAGAAAAAGCTCTATGAAATAGAGTTGATATTACAGGAAAAAGAAGAAAATGAAAATGCCCTAATAAGCGCAGCAACATCAAGTGCTATATCTTGGCACAGAAGATTGGCACATCTCAGCTATGAGAACATGAAGAAAATGGAGAAGCTTGTTGATGGGTTGACCATTACAGAAAAGGATATTTGTAGTGTGTGCCTGGAAGGAAGACAAACAAAACTTCCATATAATACTCCAAGAAACAAGACAACTCGACCATTGGAACTAGTTCATAGTGATGTGATGGGGCCCATTAGTCCCATATCCTATGATGGCAAAGAATTTATCCTAATATTTGTTGATGACTTTACTCACTTTACAGTCATGTATTTAATGGAAATATCAAGTATTTAAGTTTTTTCAGATATTTGCAGCAATGGCAACAGCTCACTTCAATTTGCCGATGAGTCGATTCCGGTGTGATAATGGTGGAGAGTATGTCTCAACTAGAATGAAAGAAGAATTTGCTAAAAGAGGAATACAGGTTGAATACACTATAAGATACACACCATCTCAAAATGGTGTTGCTGAGAGGATGAACAGAAACATAATGGATAAGGCGAGATGCATGCTGTCAGATTCTGGACTTACTAAAGATTTCTGGTCAGAAGCAGTAATGAGTGCAGTTTATACCATAAACAGATGTCCCACATCAGCATTGAAAAATGCTGTTCCTGCAGAGATATGGCATGGAAGAAAACCAAATGTTGGGAAACTTAAAGTTTTTGGATGCATTGCTCACCTTCATTTGCCCAAAGAATTGAAGAAAGGGAAACTTGATAGCCACTCCAAAATGTGCATAATGCTTGGTGCAAATGGTTTTAGGCTTTGGGATATCAAAGATAATAAGTTAGTGAGTGGAAGGGATATTGTATTTGACGAAAGAAGAATATGTAGGTCATTAAAGAAATATGGAGAATTTTATCCAAATCTTGATCATGATGAAGAGGAAAATTTGCAAGATGATGCTTTAAATGAGTTGCAAGGAATAGGAAAAGAACCAACTAATGAAAGAGAAGTAATACAAGGGCTAATACAACAAGAAAGAATGCATAGCAAAGATATAGAAGAACTAGGGAGAGGAAAAAGGGAAAAGAAAGCACCAAGATATTTGGAAGATTATGTGGAAGATGTGGATGATAATGACTTTATAGCATATGCCCTAAATGCTGAAGAATATGTTAGTGATGTACCAGCAACCTTTGAAGAAGTGGAGCAGAGGAGTGATGCGACACTATGGAAGGAAGCAATCAAGGAGGAATTATCTTCACTGGAAGAAAACAAAACTTGGACATTATGCACTTTGCCTGAAGGAAGAAAAGCCATAGATTCAAAATGGGTCTTCAGTTTGAAGAAAAATGAACATGGAGAAATTACAAGATACAAAGCAAGACTAGTTGTCAGAGGCTGTGCTCAAAGACACGGACTTGACTATGAAGAGACATATGCTCCTGTTGCCCGAATGACTACAGTTAGAATTTTGCTATCTGTCATTAATCATAAAAATTTAGTTGCAGGTCAAATGGATGTGAAGAATGCCTTTCTCCAAGGTAATTTACATGATGAAATATTTATGCAACCACCTCGAGGAGTTTCTATTCAAAGAAACCTGGTATGTAAGCTTCAAAAACCACTGTATGGACTAAAACAAGCCCCCAAGGAATGGAATTGTTGTTTTGATAAGTATGTTCAAAGCCTTGGCTTTGTTCAGTCAAAATATGATAAATGTCTTTATGTATGCAGTAAGGGAACTATGCTCACTTATGTACTACTATATGTTGATGATTTGATTATTGCATGTAACAATGATGTAGACATAATGTGTGTAAAAAGGAAATTGATGGAAAGGTTCAAAATGACTGATCTTGGAAATTTAAAGTTCTATTTGGGGATTAATATTGACAGAGATGATACAGGCATGTATCTTTCTCAAAGAAAGTACATGGAAGATATGTTGAATAGATTTAATATGTCAGAATGCAAACCAGCAAAGTCGCCAATTGAAGGAAAATTTTGTGGTGCTGATTTTGAGAATGAGCCTGTAATAAGTCATTAACCTGCAAAAGTATTAATAGGATGCCTAATGTATTTGATGTATATTTCTAGACCTGATATATCTTTGAGTGTAAATTTGTTTAGCAGGTATCAGACAAGACCAACTGAGGGTCTGTGGAAAGGACTTAAACTGGTACTTCGCTATATTAAATGTACACTAGATTATGCATTATTTTTTCCAAGGAAAAATTGCCATGAATCAATTGTGTGTTATGCTGATGCAGACTGGGCAGGAGACTCAGTTGACAGAAAATCTACATCTGGTTTTCTAGTAGAGGTATTTGGTTGTTCAGTATCATGGAGCACCAGAAAACAGTCTGGTGTATCTCTATCATCAACAGAGGCCGAACTGGTTGCGTTGTGTGAGGGTGCGCGTGAGACCCAGTGGACAATTTGTATTTTAAAGGACATGTATATTGATATCAGGATGTCAATTACCCTGTTTGAGGACAATCAGTCCTGTATTCCCTTGTTGTCAAAACATAGATACCAGAGAATAAAACACATTGAAGTGAAATATTATTTTTTATGTGATCTTAAACTGAAAGAAATCTTTGAAGTTAAATATGTGCCATCAGAAGATCAAAAGGCTGATCTGTTCACTAAGCCTCTTGGAACTACACGTTTTTGTAAATTAAGAGATAACTTAAATTTAGTTTGTGTGAGTAACCTGATCCAAGGTTAATTATAATGTTTGAGACAATTGTGTTTCTTAGAATAGAAATGTTTTGTATTTAATCAATGGTTCATTGGAATAATGTCAAATTGAGGGGGGGTGTTGAATACCAATTTGTGAAATCTGTGAAATACATGTTGCTACATCACGCTTGGTGATGTGTTTTGTTTTAAAAGAAAACAAAGCATATATAGTCTTTCTTGTTAATGTTGGAATGGCCTGATGTCTCTTACTTCTTAAATAAAATGAATTTAAAGGAAGATACAATTGGAACTTATTTACAAATTGGACCACGGAAGATACCACACGCAATATTGTTTAACAGCTATCATCAACACTAAGAAAAATAATAGATTCACTTGCTTTCGTTGGTATTTCTTATATTCATTACTACAGGTTCTTAACATATACAAAACTAATAACTGTGCCTCTCATATCATAGAAAAAAAGAATGGAAAATACTATGCGCAATACAATCTAAGGTTGAAAATGTGAAGATGAAGGCTAATGTGAGGCACAGAAAGGGAACTGGAAATGTAAGTAGTAAAATGTCCAACGTAAAATATAGCATCGACTTGGTCTTCTGGGAAGGAATAAAACATAAATATTTTATTTACATAGGTCTACAAACCAAGTTTGTGGTATTTTGAAAAGTTGAAATTCTTGGAGGAATATTATGTGCCATGTGAGAGCAGGACTTCTCAACTCAGTAGAAGCATTGAAAAGGTAAATGATTATATAAAAATAAGTAAGTAATAAGAAGAATGCTTTATTACCCGCAAATCCAATTTTAATCATTTACAGCGAGTAACAGCAGAGATATTATGGAGTACATAATCTTACAACATTACTAATAAAACTATTATTAACTTTATACAGAATCGTAAAGAAATGCAAGAGTGAATTAGCATATTTATTTTTTCATTTAGAAATTGTACATAAAAAACAACATGTGGATGCTGAAAAACATCCTATGTATAAAATCTAACATAGATATTATTAACATTGAGAAATAATCACTGTAAGTAAATAAATGGGGAATGCATAATACTGAAGTAGTATAAAAGTACAGTATAGTAGTATACAAGTACATAATATTGAAGTAGTATTTCCACCTCTCAAGATTGTATCTAATGGAAGATAACATATTTTCTACTTAAATATGGAATTGTTAAAACATTATAATCTCAAGAGTCCTAGCTGGAACCTGAAAGTTTACCAATTCCAGTAATTCACAACAATCCACAATATTGTGAAGTAATTAATATAACCATATGAAGGTGATGAAAACTTTTTCATCATTAGTATTATAAGATATTATAGCCAGAGTGCACAGAGGTGCAATCAGCGCGGTCTAGCGGAATTATCTGTCATTAATGGGGTGTAAACATTTGGTGAAACACAGTGTAAGTGGTATTGGTGGTTGGTTAACTGGTGGGCTGTTTTCACATTTATTTCAGTTTCAATCTGAAAATGGCAGATAATGTAATTTATAGTGGTTTCGAGAAAATATTGCATTAAAAAGGAGGAAAATCCGAGATGATGAAGGCAATTCGTCTCTTCGAAAGTGGCTACTTGATAAACGTTTTTGAAACCAAATCGTCAACACGAAATTATATTACAGGTCGTGTAATTAGACAAACTAGTGTAAATGTAGAACCCTATATTGTCGTCATTGATAAAAGTATTACTTAAATATTGAAGCTCTGAAGAAGTCCTAAGTTTGGTTTGATGAATTAATCAAATCTTTTGAAGTGTTATTTGGTGGAACTCCATATGCAATACAAACCGGAGGATGAGGAGAATCGTCTAAACCATCATCATGTTTTAAATGCTCTTCATTTTATTTGGTGAATTATGAGTGACTGAGTGTATGTGCGCTTATGGCGAGGGAGGGAAGTGTAAGCATATACAAGCCGCAATTCATTATTGCAATAATGATTCCGATGAGAGTAAGACAAGTCAACCACAGGAATGGGGACGACCCTCAGTAAAAACTGCAGGTAATTAATTATCTTACACATCATATGTTTGCTTGAGTTCTGAACAAATTTTATATAGTTCTTGAAATAAAATCATTAATTTATTAATAGTGGACGTACTTTACGAAGGATGCTTAGTATCGTAGAACATACATTTTTGTTATTACAAATATTTTGTGATTTTTTTTAGGAAAGAGAAAGTACGCTAAAGGGAAAACTGCAGAAGAAATGTTTCAAACAAAGAGGAAGGGATTAAAGGTGGATTCCTTTGGAACATCTAAAAGATTTCAGCGTTAATTGTCCTTTGATGTAAATTCTTCGGAAGAAAAATAGGAAGAAAATTAGCAAGAATGCATGCAGTATGTACAATTTTATCCACATGTTTAAACAAATGATAAGGCAACACATTTTTCAATATTTTGAAAATTTTAATCCTTTGGATGCATCTCTCGACATGAATACACACACTTGCAATTTTTTTAGTCTGCATCACCTCTTCAGCAGTAAATCTAACATTATGCATAAAAGGAGGCTAAACAATTATTTTATTTCCACTTGAAATGATGCCAGGAAACCCTTTATCTGCTAGAATTATATCTCCTGCTTCCTAAAGGTTTAGAAAACCAGAATTGGTTGTTATGTACATAGGTATCACTACATCTACCACCATAACATTTAGATTTAAATGTTATTAAACCATTTGGGTTGACAGTGATGAGTAAAATAAATGTATATGATGATTTAAACCTTGAATACATAAATATTCTTTGTGAAACATGACTAGGTGCCTCTGTTTTAATTTCTGTGCAGTCGATGATTGCTCGAGTTTGTGGAAAATGTTCCTTAAATGCACAAGGCATTGCACGACTTCTTTGCTGGGCCAAAATATCAGACTTTCAGTCTTGTGCAATAATATTTCCAAGACTCTTAAAAAAATTCTGGCAGCAGAGGTACGATGTACATTAAAAACTATGCCTAGTGCACTTAAGGATAGTCCCAATTTCATCTTCATTAAGAATACGAATAGGAAGGTCTCCTTCAGCATACAGAAGAATTTGAAGGAAGGCAGAAATGACATTAACAAGTTAAAAGTCATGAATTCAGTGCTTGTTAACTCCTTCAAATTACTCTCAGCAAGTATGTCACTAAACCCATGAAAACCTCTACATTTTTCAAATGGGTCAATTGTTGCAGTAGAATTGTCTCCTGTGTCCCTGTTCTTAAACACATTTCCCCCAATGTTGCATTGACCTGAGAACTCATTCCCAAAGGAACTAGCAACAAAAATGATAATATTATCATCAATGTCAAAACCTACTTGTGTTGACACTGATTTAAAAGTTGGCTCTTCCTCAATGCTATCAGTACCAACTGAGACATGAACACTATCAGTGTATGTTGTGATAGCTCTTAACACCTTCCTCTTCTCAAGTCTTTCAAAATGAGATATGTCGCAGTCTTTTAATGGTCGTTTCTTGTTAGCTGGAGGAAAAACCGTTGGTATATAGATTGGATGATTTACATTGTCACTCTTCTGGCCTCCAACAAAGTGTGCACTGCAAATTCTTGAGTTTTGCGATGGCTGCCAGGATGTACGTTGTTGGCTGTAATTAAAATATTGAATGGTAATGGTTTATTTTTGTCATAAAATACATTCATTTCTATGCATATATGAACAGAATAAATGTCAAAACAATCAACGTATATAATGTATGGATCAAAATATATCAAATCTCTATATCTAGGGTGTTGACTTCTAACTCGACTGACTGTCTAAAACTCTTCCACATTGTAGTAACATTTTTTGGTTTAGTCCATCAGTATTACAGTCTGTGGCAATTATTATATTCTCTCTTTTAATTTAATGAGTTTTCTTCTTTCAAATTCACTATCCCCTCTTATTAAAATGCATGAGCCTCCATTTGTGGAATTTATTCCACTTTAACAATAAAATACAGTATATTTTCTGATTTATTCAGTTACTTAAATTGATCATGCATCAACCAGTTTTCATTAAGGTATACAAATTTAGCAGTTAAAGCAAGGTCCTCCTTGAGGAATATTTCCAGATAATTCTGTCTTCAAGACATTATTGCGATAAGAAAGTTTTTCACTCCTGTCAGCATAACTTTTATTTTCAATGTCCTATAACATTTATTATATTTGCTGCATCCCATATCCTGAATACTGTTTCAATTGTCTTCTCCAATATATATAGCCTTTAAAGTTGAGATGTAAACCATCTTTACTCTAACAACTGTTATGAATGCACTTATTTACATCAAGGTTTATCACATTCAGTACTTCATAAGCAAACCTAATATGCACATTCATTTCATCAAAAATTACACCTATATATTTGTCTTAACATAGTCACAGTAGTTGATTAACACTTCAATGTAGTCAACCAAGACATAAATAAGCACAAGACAAAATAAACAAGAACAAATTTGGAAACCGCAATACCATATTATACCTTTACCACTACAGTACATTAAATATAACTTAAATCACACATCATTAACATAATGTAAATGCGTATGCAACATGTTATTAAGTACTTGCACCCATACAAATTACTTTTATTCTTCTTACTATTTTTACATTACTAATAACTTTGTTAATGTACGCAAACAACATGAAATCCCTTGATGTTCAAAACGTACAATAACCATTAAAGCAAATTAAATAAAGATGCTTTGTATCCAAGATAGTTCTTGTACTCACTTTATTCTGTTGACTTGAGCAATCCAGCGTGTTTTTCTCTCAGCCTCCCATGGCCTACCTATATATTAAATCATATTAGTACAATACATTGAAACCATTTTACTTTATAACTGTATATTTGGTAAAATACAAGTAATACATACCTGGAAATCTGTAAATTGCAATATCTTTTCCTGTGGACGAAGACTTGGAAGTATGGCATCCAACCACTGAGCAAATTCTTCTCGATCTTGGCATATTTCTTCACGTAACGCCATAAATAAAGCAATGACTATATTCACAGTAATAAAAATTACTCAATAACAGCAATAAAAATTACTTTCATGAAAAAATTTTTCACTGTAAACTCTATGTAAGCACCTTCTCAACATCCAAACCCAAATTCACTGTTTACACTACAGACCACGTTTACACACCAAAGTTTCAACTTTTCACCTCTAAGAGCGCTAGTAGTTGCTGTGCATGCTCCCTATACCCAAAAAATGTAAATGCTTGCTTCTACCATAGTATGCATACATCTATTGCAATTTTAGACATTGTTATCAGAGTAATGTTGAATTTTCTAACCAGATTGTACTTTTTATGCAGTATGAGGAGAGCCAAATTGAAGGACTTGAAGAAGCTAACTTCACTGAAGATGGCACATTGTGTGTCTTAGTTGAAGAAGGTGAAATGGCCTCCTCAGATGTGTCCCCAAATCTTCCATTAACAACAGTTGATGGACCTTCTGTGCCACCTTTGACAGGCCAGCCCAGGGCAACAACCTCCACAGCAACACATTCTCCAAGAATGAAGAAGTGGAAAGTGGCAAGTGGGGATGAGGCCTATGTGGGAGCCCTAGAATCAATCGCTGACTCCCTAAAGCAGCCGATAACCATCCCAGTTGCCAACCCTACAACATGTCCCGTTGATGCATGTATGCTGTTTTTGGGCTGTGTTGAAACAGTTCCAGTCCGAGGAGTTGAAGTTGGTTGTCATTAACAATTTAGTACAAACTGTGTTAAAGGCAAGGACAACTGATTTGAGAGAGAGTATGAAGTGATATCAATGCTGTAATCAAGGTGAATAAAATTGTTTTAACCCAATTTTGATACTATGAATTTTTTCTGCCCCTAGCCTATTATAAAAAAATTATTTTTAATCCCAATTCCTTGTGACTTGGGAAAAGGTCAAAACCAAAACAATTTCATAAGTGCCTAGACTTTAGCATGCACCAATATGTCTGTTCTACATAAAACCATTTAGTGCCTAAGGAATAAACTGCTAGATCTTGAAATATTGTGTAATTTCTGTATGCTAGGTTTACTTTGTGTAAAGTATCCCCAGCTAAAAGCTAAGTGATTCAATTTAATATCTCTACCTGGGTATTGTTTGGCAGAAATATATTTTTATTCGAATTTTAAAGATGGTGGTGCTGCTACCTTTGTATATAATAAGCTCATAGATAACCTTGTTAATCAGGCAAATAATTCTCTAAATGAAGGAAAGTCTTTGAGTCATGTATCACTACTGGTAAATTAATAGAATATCTTACAATCAAGACAGTAGAGAGGTCTCTGAGTGGAGATTTCAATCTATCTCTTAACAAAATTTTCTCTATGTTTGAGGTAATGTATAATTATATCCAAATTCCTAATATTATTATCACTGGTGATTTTAATTGTAAATTAATGGAGTATTCTACTGTTCAATCTGAGTTAAATGACGAAAACATGATTTCAATCCTACCAAAATATATCCACAATCCCAAACATTAATTGACAGTATAATTACTTATAGTGCTAGACAGGGTAACACAAAAGTAATTAATCCTCGGTTAATTCAGATTACTATCATTGATTCATTAGGGCAAAAGATCATCTCCAACAAAATTCAATTAGAACTAGTGCTGTGAAGACTGAACCGAAAGAAATAGATACCACATTATATAGCAAGTTGCCATGTAATCTAAAGAAAGCAAAATCTCCTGTCTCTTTTAAGGCAAATGAAAAGATTATTTACATACTAAGTTACATACATAGTATATGGTAGGTGAATTGTTTCATTCAATAGTCACCCTCTTCTACTGCATTTCTTTGCCATGGGACAGTATTGAAATACCTGCAAAACTGATCCCTGATTTCAGCAGCTCTGGCAGTAGGTCGATTTACCCTTTGATGTGTAACAGTCTGCATTAGGGAGTTTCCATCATGAGTTTCGTTATTAAATGCAGATGAGCTAGAACACATAGCATTCTTTTCTAAAAGAAAATTATGCAAGACACAACAATCATGCACAATTAGTTCCACCTTAGCAACCGAAAGAGGGATAACATAGAGAAAAATGCGAAATCTATTTGCCAAAAGGCCAAATGCATTCTCCACAGTCGTACGTACTCTGCTCAATCTATAGTTAAAAATTCTCCTTTCCAACTTTAGATCACGACCTGGACCTGCATGATATTCTCCTTCAGAGGGAATGCATCATCCGCTACAATTAAATAAGGTATATCAATGTCACTACCAGGCAATGGGCAAGCTAAGGGTAAATTTAGCTCCTCAGAATACAGCTTCGAGGATAAGGGACACTCTCGAAATACTGATGCATCATGCATTCTTCCATTTCTACCAATATCCACAAATAAGAATTTATAAGTAGCGTCAACAAGACCTAACAAGACAATGCTATCCCTACCTTTGTAATTGCAAAATTTTGAGCCATCTATTCGTAATGGTATAAAGTTTTCATGTTTGCCATCTAATGCGCCAATGCAATGAGGATACTGCCACAGAGAATGAAATTGCTCAGAAACAGCTTCCCACTCAGTCGAACTTGATGGACAGTATATTTTGTGCCCAAGCACTGAAACAATTGCTTTCAGTGTCTCGGGCACTAACTATGATAGGTTGTTTTTTGCAAATCTGGTGGAATACGACAGGTCCTGATATGTATTTCCTGTTGCCAAAAACCTCAAAGTTGCTGCAAGTGCTGCTCGGGGCGGGATTGATTCTCTCATCACAGTATTCTGCTTCTTAATTAAAGGAGTAATCAGCAACAGGAGTTCCTCCAGAACATCTGCATGCATTCTTGTGTAATTTTGGAACGACTTTGCATCCTCGGTGCTGTATTTCACAAAGTATTAATTAGAAAATTAAGTGAATTGGTACAGAGTAAAAACTTAATGAAACTTGTTTGAAAATTAGCATTGTGGACACCTGAAGTATCAACCTACCTCAATTCTTCGTATAACATACTTAAGATGTCTCTTCCTGAATTTCTATGAAGCAACCATTTTCTACTCTACATCCTTCTCTTTTTCTTTCTTTCTTCTTTTCTCTTGGCCTCCAAAGCTATCACAGCAGCAGCAGCAGCTAAGCGTCTTTTTCTCAATATCTCTGCAACACATATAATTGGCTGACAATTGAACATCTCCTTCAACAGCGGAGTACCTCCTAGGCATTGAAATATTGAATCATCTCTATTCGCTAGATAACTCCACCCGTGTGAACCGGTAGCCAGCTGCTAGCAGAGCCAGCAGAACAGCAAGAAAGGAATCTCGCAAGCGAGCCAGAAGCAAAAAACGCACCGTGTGAACCGGGCTTTAGTTACACTGCCATGTTCCACAGAGTGATGTTGAAATAGTGTATTATGTAAAGAATCAAGAACATTATCATAAGTAAATTATTAATTTCTCCAAATTTTTGTCAGATATCTGTTTTGGTTCCCTTTCTATACTAGGGTGCCTAAAAGTAAAATTGCTACCAGAATTTTCAATTCTTAAATCAATTTAATGTTTATCATTGACAAAGAACAATCACATATGATGTATTTATTGAAAGAGATAAAGTAGAACATTTAAACATTAATGATGACAAAATTACGCAAGCAACCAAAGAGGGCTTCAAGACCAATACATCTGGATTTTAGGAAAGCTATTTGGATACACAAAAATTAATTATGGAGAAAGAAGTAATGAAAATAAATTTAATATTGATATTAATGAGTTACTTATTCATGCTATATTAGCATGTGTAACACCTAAGCGATGATTAAAAAGATTGCAGCAGTAAATTAATGAAACAAACAATAAATCAAAACAATATGAATGAAACATGTACTATGTTTTAAAATAAATATGTAATACATTTAACAATTGTAGTTGCACAATTTTAATTGTATTGCATACAATTATCTTGCACTTTAGGGTTGCAAAAAATGAAATTTGAATTATCATTATTTTCATCAATAACTCTGTCTAAAAGTATGTATCTAGGCATAGTGGTCTTGTAAAACTTAAAAGTTCACTCAAAAATAAAATGGTGATTTTTTTGTTATTATTTTTTGTGATAAGATTCGATTTCAATTATTCCATTTTCAAATTTCTGGGAAGATGTTCATGATAAAGAGTTTAAAAATATAACATAGGCTAAACATTTTAGAGTTCAATCAGAAAACAGAAAAGGCAAGAAGTTGTGAAATATGTTATCATTAAAGTTAGCAGCTAGAGGAAATTCAATTATTGCAACACCTTATAACCAAATCTAAAAAAATACCAAGGTAAAAAAGTAGCTTCAATAGTAATTTAAACATTCTGAAATGTGAGCATAAAATACTAATACATAAAATACAGAATCTTCTACTTATTCATTCAATACAGATTATCATTCAGTTTTTCTACATTTTCAATCTTTCTTCCCTAATTTTTTCACACAAATAATAATTTTTAACATAAAGTGGCTTTTATCCTTAAGAGAGGTTTGATAGCAGTGAGTAAAAAATGATTGGAGCTCTCCATTGGCAATTTTGTTTTAATTTAACTGAATGCGGACAAAGATTGAGAAATTTCCTAGCAGTGATTTGCATGACAAAATATGCGACCACATGATCCCAACTCAGTGGTCACAATTTTTGCAGCCAGACGTCAAAAACAGTATCACAAGATCATAGGGAGGACAGATGGCCTATATTGGTATCATTTTTCATATAGTATAGTGTGTACTAATATAAAAATCATTTAGGTGGTTTGGTGTTTCATACCTCCTGCCATACCCATTATGGCAGCTCGCACAGTATTAATCTAAATGTATCACTGACTTAACTATCTATCATTAATCTACAGCACCATCATTGTATTTATGATATCAGTGCTAGGTGTTGCTCAAATCATGCAACCACAGTCAGTAGATAACGAGATCATCTTACAAGGTTTATCCTAAAAGTAAGGACTCCAAGCGCCTAGTGCCCAAAGGAAATATTTCTTTCCAACTTTGACTATACTGCTTCATAGCTAGGACTTAGGTACCCTTTCCCTGGGAACCAGATCCAACCAGATAAAATGTATAGTTTGTTTATGATGCTCATTCACAATGGCTAATACCATGTCGGCTGCCAGTACCTCCCTTCCCATATATGCTCAGTGTGAGCTCGATTCCATTATTTGTTTTTTGAATTCATGGGGTGAAACACCAATTTACAATCATGTTTCTCAACAAAAATTGAAGGAGACATCTAGAGGGAGTTGTATGTCTGCAAAAAATGTGAGGAAGTTGTTTAGAGAATTTTCTGATCCAAGTGACGTAATCTTCATAGAAAATCATGGCAACAGTGTTTTGGGGCCAAAAAGGGGTACATCTAGTTTATGCCTACTTGAACTACAACATACGCAGCCTCTTACTGTGGGACCTCTTAAAAACAATGCATAGCAATCTAGAATCGATGACGAAAAATCAGTCTCTGAGTAACAGGAAAAGGAGCTGACGGAGAGTTTTTATGCATGCGAAGTTATTAAAAAACTTCCAGTCGGACATTAAAAGTGTATTCAAGTGAATGGCAACTAGGTTTTTTAAAAATAAGACATATACACAATTTATCTATGTAGATATTTATCCGATTTTTTTACTTTGTTTGCAATTAGGAGATCTAACTTTTGGAACAAGCCTTATGGATTTCAGTTTATCTTTACATGGAGGAAGATTCTTTATTTGGATAGATTAATAATGCATATTAACTTCAAAGAGCAATAGTTCTACGAGGAACCTTCACACAATTGCGGGCTCTCGATAATTCTAATACAAAGTGAATTACTTGACTATAAAATAATTGAAATAATGGGTAGTAGGCAGTGTAATTAATCAAAAATAGTTGCAACATTAAAGTGAATGAAAATTCTGAAATATATAAAAAACATTATAATGCAATTGACCAAATTCTCTCTCAACCATCTCTGAGGTGAGGAATTTAGAAACTTAGAGAGGTTGCTTACTATGTCACAATGGAATGATTAAAAATCTTCAATTTCAGTTTTGACTCTAAGCCTTAAGGATTCTTTATATTTAATCAAGTTTAACTAAAAATGCATTATATTCATATAACATGCAGTATGAAATTCAGGCCTAAATTATTAAGAAAAAGAATGTGTGATACACCAATAATTACGGTCATTAGTAATACCAAATCATGTAAACTTATATGTAACAGAAATATATATACCATATGATACATGAACTGCCTCCTTGAGGAACTGGAAAGGATTAGCATCACCATCATCTATTAGAGAAAGTTATTTCATTGGCCTGCTTTCTGAGGGAAGAGTTAAAGCGACCATCTTCAACTGAGCTTCCAGATTGCTAAATGCTGAGCATTGCCTAAAAATAATAGATACGTATTGAATTTTAGCGTAGCTGTGACTAATACAATAACTTGCAAATTTTGACAAGTGATTAGAATGTCAACCACTGTTTTACATTGAGTTAAAAGCCACTGATGTGTCAGCTGGTTGGTAATGAAAATCAAATAAAAATTCATAAGATCCTTGGTGGAATTTAAATTGTAAATTATCCACAGCAAACATACAATGGAGAAACTTTTGATCATACAACTGTCAACCAAGGAATTAATTATAAATTATAATTATATCATATGCATATCTCACATAAAAGTATAAAATCCAAATACCCTGCAAAACCATCTGCATTAAAAGTAAAGCACTCACAAGAGATTCAACTCAAATTCAGTTTAATTAGGTCACAGTTTTTGTAAAAAAATTTACGCAAACTAAAAAATTGAGTAAGTTTGTGGTCAAACTATTACTGGCATATTTAGTTTTGATTCTTGCTATTTAGAGACAAAATAGAACTTTTTATACTTACAAATATCATAAATTTTAAGTGATAATGAGATGAATAAATAAACTCTATATTGAGGTGATGTTAGGACCAAGTTGGCCTTTTTTCCACCAAACTTGAATGATTAATAAATAATTCAAGAATAACACAAAAAGATTGGTTCTTTAAACCCCATCAAAGAAGGCGGTGGAACAAATCCACCCCAAAAAAGTAAATAATTTTAAAATATATATATTGATACAAATAAAATTGTAATAATACAGATAAAGTACCAATGTTATCATGTAGAATAATATTCAAAATACATACATTTTTACCACAATTTAAATGAATGAGTAAATAGGTTGTAATTGCATATAGAAGTTACCAAAACGATGTATTTAGTCAAGGAGAATATTTAACTTGAAAGTATGACTATAATAAATACACACAGTGTGTAGTATCATCTTAGAAAGATACAAATTCTTCTTTGCAAATATTCTCTAAATTTTGCAATCAGGAACATTCTTCTGTCACTGGTTGAGAGAAGAAAGTATGAAAACCCTACTAATACAATTTAAATACAAAATTATCTCAAATGAAGACAACCTTTAATTAAAAGTCCCTTGTCCATCATACGAGACTTAAGTCATATTAAGCCTTAAGTTAAGATGCTGAATCATGCAAAACATAATTCTATTTGCTTTTATCTTCAATTCCCTCTGAATGAATTCATCATGATTTGTAGTTATCATAATAAAGTTCTGTTTTACAGCATTCATGTCATATCACTGACTCATCATTACTATGAATTATCATAAAAATTATCAAAAACTAGTGTCTAAGGAGTAAACAACTACCTACGATCCTCCCAAAACTCAATATTGAATCAGCAAGAGTGATGATCAATAAAAATAATGAATCATCAAGGCATATTTACTCTTGAAACAAAAAGAAGAACAAAAGCTTCGTAATTTAGGCTTTCCATATTTGAGCTTAGTCAGTTAATGCCATTCAAGCACAATTATCAGATATTTCTTCGGTAAAAATCTTCTTGTAATATACTCATCAGTTGAAACTCATGGTGCTGCGGAAATTACGAAGTTTTCTTTCAAAACAAAACTGAACAGGAAACTTTAGTTCATATGATATTAAAGATGCATTAACAGAAAATTGAATGAGTGACGAATTACAGCCTAAATAGAAAAACAAAATTCAACCAGCAAACCTGAAAGCTTATCTTATCCAATACACCAAGCGATGTTTCTGTATCAAATGATCAATCAGTTCCGTTTTCATCAAGAACCCGCATGCTACTACTAAGAGCATATTCCTTTACAATTCTCAATCATTAGTGGATAGGACGTATGGATATCCGCAGGATATCCATACGTCCCAAAATCCGATATCCGCAGGATATCCATAAAACGACCGTATGAGATATTAATAATATTTCATGCATTTTGTTACAAGAATATACACCAAAAAGATTCCTTCACATGAAATACAAACTTTACAAGTTGGAAGGATTCTTCATTAAAACTTTCGCGGGTACTCATCATGGTGATTAAAAATGAAAATTTTTAATCACCATGGTAGAAGGACTTAAGAGTTCCGATGGCACCTATAGATGAGTTGATGGGAGTAGTAACCATTGACGAATGAATGCATTAACGAGAGACTGCTGATTATAAAAAAAAAAACAAATTTACATTTCAAAAAAATTTATTTTCCCTCTATAACAAAGTAGTACGATATTTTTACAAAGTTGTTTGCCTTACAGCCAAGCTTACTCACTGCAACTGGTTATATTCCTGGCCCCTACAATATAGGAACTAAAAGGAAATATTATAAAAAAGCAGTCACAGAGTTATTTGACCCTTATGCAATTCCTTTTGAGGTAGACACAGTAAAAAGAGCTAAATAACTGGCATTAGATTAATATGGCAAAATGTTAAATACCTTCCTTACTGGTTTATTATCCATTGTTGTTATGTAGAAAACCTTTGGAATGAATCATTTGTGTATTTTGCATTTTTCAATATTGGTTCTTCGGCATTCAATTTTGTAACTTGCTAAATATAATTTAAACATTTTCATAAAGACCAGAAAAGGGCTATTTAGAATTATATAAATGAATGAAAACAAAAATATAGATACAAAACTCAAGAAATTTTTTCATTTCCTTTTTAAAATGAACTAGGTATATTTTGAATTTATTTGCAAGATTGAAGACGTTTATTCCCATTACTTGGATTTCCACGCCAAAAGTTTTTTGTTCCATAATATTTTATGAGAAGGTCAGATACTGAGTGAATTATGTCATGAATAATGGAAATAGTGCTACACATAAAAGTCATTGCAACAGGTTAACTCTCTTAGTCCCACGGTAATTATAATATGTATTTCATCAGCATGCCTCAATGGCATTAGGCCACAACTTGAAGAAACAAGGCCTTCAAAGTTTCAGCCTTCTGCTTTTCACAGTGTGTAATTATTAATTGACATTTTTAATTGTTTGCTTTTTGGTATCCTTTATCCCAAATATTTTACTTATACAACATTTAAATAATATTTCATACATGCTGTTGCATTCTTTCCTTCATACACTCCACATACTACCTCATTTTGCTCATACCTTTTGCTCATGTTTGTATAAAAAAGTTGTCCAGTAATGCACTAGTAACCAATCCTTCACATGATTTTCCAAGTCTTTGGAAGAGATATCTTCCCACTTGGAATGCGGAACAGCATCTATAAGAAGAGAACATATCCCATTACATGCTATTGACAGCATGTACATACAAATTACCATTTAATTAGTCTTTATGTTAGGAATAAAACAAGCTAAAATGAAGTAATTTAAATAATATCAATGGTATAACTCATTGTGAAGAACAAATGAAGTGCTGTGACAATGGGACACAGAATGCCAATTCTTCTATGAACAATAACTATAGTTTGATACATTAAATAAAGATCACCCTGAAAATAACTGCAATAGTTTTCATAAATTAGTGATTTCTGAAATGTCATTAATATGTGGAGTATTTCATCTATACATTACATACAATCTAACTTAATTCTAATAAATTTCTGCATGTTTTCTTAGTCATATGAAAATGTACACATTTTCACACACACCATGGATGCCTAAATTGTTTCGCAAATCCCTACATTTGTAAACCCTTCAAAATTTTAGACAGTTACTAGACAAACAGATCTCAAATTTTAAGTTTTTCTTTAATTCCCCACTAGGAATACAATTAATTTTAAAGCAATGCATACCAAACACTGCAGTCTTCAAGCTGAGTTCAGAGAATACTTTTTTCTTTTTAGGCCCAATCCAACCATAACTGGCAGACAGGTTGTCTGTCATGACATGCTGGAGAATACATACAATCATGTCCTTTGCAGTGTACCCTCCAATGAAGGACAACTCAGACACCTGCAATTAAATTGATAAAGTACACATTAATCAGACTTTTCCAGTTGATTAATATTTTATCTAGCTTTATTTTATGAACATTCATCTTACCAACATCTTTCTAAATCCCACATCTTTAATTTTTTCTTCTGCTGTATCCAACTCCTCTTGGGTTCCCAGGGGAAATTCCAATCCACTAAATTTTTCTTCCTCCTCATAGTTCTGGGTTACCTTTTGCTATTATAACTTTCTCTTCTATTGAGGCTAGCCTCTGTTCTATGTCTACAACAGCTCTCTTCACAAAGAGAATTGTCCTTAATATTTCCTGCAGTTCTGAAAGAGATAAATCAAACCTCACATAATTGTCAATCAATAGCTCCCTTGTTTTAGTAGCAGCAAACTACTGATATACACTCACTCAACTCGGTCCCGTCCTCCTCTGTTCTTACATTGCTCCTTAGATTTCCACAGCATTTCTTCTTTGCATGTTTAGCATTTTCAGTAATGCCATTTACTTCAACTTCACTCTCTGAAGACAGGAAGAATTATTCTCTTTCTTGATTTTGATCTACCCCCACTGTCTTGAATGGAGTGCCCCTCGTTTTCCAACACACAATTTTCGGACCCACTAGCATTGAGAAACATAGGGTACCCTAACGACTCAACATCAGTCTCCAAGCACTGCTGTAAATCAGCATTTAATAATTTATTTCGACCGCTTCTAGTCAATTCACTGAATAGCTTCCTCTTATTATTTATTCTGAGTGAATTTCATCCACAAATGTATGACGATGAAGATAAATGGCTCTAAGCAAACCTGAAGAAACGAGCGAAATATAATATTGGACAATTTGCTAACATTGGATGTTTTTAGTAAATATCTACAATCAGTACGTTTACAAGTTTTAATCACCAAATTTGCGTTCTCAGCAGCACGATTACAACTCGTATGCCGAAGAATGGAGAAGTCCAGCCACATTAAAATACTCGTATCTACAACGACCCAGACCAATCCACACCATGCGCATTTTGAATCCGTTAAACCTCGTTGTATATTCGATCGTGAAAATTGCTGCGCCCCCCCCCCCATGGTGTGTCTCCCCGCGAAATTTGAATTTGAATTTTGAGCAGTAGAGAGAATCTCCGTTTGAAATAGAAAGCCCGGAAAGCATTCCGATGGGATATCCGCCTCCGTTACACGATGTCAATATGAATTTGCAAATATATATAAACAATTTTACCATTTATTTTTAGAATTTAAAATTCTAAATCAAATTTCGCATGGAGACTTCTTTCGCCGGATGGAGTTTAGTTAACATATTCAATATTCATTCCAGAAGACAGATAATTTGACTAATATTATTATCATATTTGAAATAATATGGCTTAATATAATGGATATCCTGAAGTTTCCGCTAATAGCTATGAATGGGGAAAGAGTCACAAAATATAAATATGGTGTTTGGAGTATTTTGTGACTCTTTCCTTAATATAATGGAATCGGATCCTTTATAATTAGCAGCATTTCTATCTTATAAGGGAACAAACCGAATAATTGGAATGTTAGACGATCTCGAAATGTGCTTAGCAACACATTTCCTTTGGTATTTTCTAACTCGCCACTCCGGAATCAATCATTGAAATATTAAGTGTCTGGGGTGGGGGTGTCTGAATGGGCTTAGTGTCTAAATAACACTTTCTGTAGAAAGGTGTTCAATCGCTTCAGACGACCACGAACCGCATCTAGAAAGAATATTTTCCTATGGTTTTTTCACCCTTCTACATTGCAACTTTCTATGGTTAATGGGTTAATATCCATGTAATATCTATACAACATTAAATGTGGACATAATGCTTTTAGGATATTGGTAAACCTTTATGGATATTGTATAGATATTACTTGCTACTAGGGCAATCAGTACCCCCTGGTGGGAATGATGTATCGTCTTGTCTTGTCTATTTGCTATAATATAATTTTAACTAACCTATTTAAATAACTTTTTGCGGTCAGAATTTGTATTTACATTCAGTTGCGGCTTCCATTAATGGAAGGCGTAACTGCATTGTTATTGTGCAAATGTGAGTGCAATATTATTACATTAATACATTAATTAATGTTATGTACAGTGGGGGAAACAATTATCGCAACACCAGTTGGCGTCAGAGCGCGGATTACGTGGAAACTAACTGAAATCACTCTAACTCCGACAATTCGGCAACTCTGTATAGAGGCAGTAAAACCGGGAATATTCAAAGTCCATACGAATGGAAAATAGACTTTTAGTTTCGTTTTTATATGCAGAAATTTAAGACTCACCTTCGCGAGATTTCCAAGTAGTGCCTTTGCCTCATTGTCTTCATTTTTTGCCATTTATTATTCAAAGTCAGTTGTGATAAAAATAGTTATGTAGAATGTCAATATAATACACTGGGAGATAGTAACAAACAAGATTGTTTGATAGCGAAATATCAGACGTTAAAATGAACATTTTGAGGTATTATTTCGAGAATTAAAGGTCTAAATACTAGAATTGTGATGGAATTGAATTCTTGCAAAGAGAATTCAACACTTAAAAATTCGAATTTAGAAACCACAAAGATGCGTCCTATTCTTACATTTCTATTTTCTCTCGAGCAGTGTAGTTTTCCACTGCTTAAGGTATTAAAAATATCCCTTCGATGAATCCAATCTAATCCGTGTGTTGAAGGAGTTCAACTTTTCCAAGAGCTTTTTAGCAATTAACGTTTTGACAGGAATTGTCAATACTATTATTAACTTTTAAATAGTGGAATCGGTAATAAACAACTTTCAGCTCTATCAGGCTATATGTAATAGGGAGTAATATTTGTGTAATAACAAATGGTGTTTCTCATGAGACATCAATGCACTTTAACCATACTGACTGAAAAAATATAATAAATTGCAACGGTACCACATCTCTATTGATGTTACAGTCATTCATCACACCACTAATACGATTTTCCTCTTCAGTGAGTGTATTACTCTACAACAGTTAATTTCAATTTAATTTATCCAGAGCTGTAATATATTTGATTAATGAGCTAGAATGCAATCGAAATTATACCAACAATTGGAATCTTTAATGCAAATAAAAAATGATGATTCGAATGTCCGATAATCAATCATTAGATGTTCCGTACTCGCCTCGTAGTGTAAACATAATCACACACTTTCGACGAATTACAGGTGCCCCACAAATTTTACACTGTAGAACGGGCCACACTTACGAAGATACTTGTGGCAGCATAATCTAAACTTGTATTAAGTTTCCAAGAGGCCGGTATTCACTTCTCTACTTTCTCCGTAGCGATGAATAAAATTTTCCGCTTCCAATTTGATCATCTTGATTTCCGTATGTTAAAATACTTCTCAAGGTTACTTAGATCCATATATTAGACACCATACTCAGCTATTGTTCGCTGATTTTACTAAAATTTGTGTGCACTTTACGGACTCTTCCGAAACACTCCCAACCCCTCTCCCTCCATGAAGACCGTAGTTTAAATGTCGTTTGCTACGTTGTTTTGCGGTTTAGATGCGAATAGAATAGAGAATAGAGCGAATATACGCAGACAAAGTTATTCTTTAATTTAACAGTAGAAATAGTTACTAACGCCCACTTAAATAAGCAAAAGGGTGGGCATGAGCTTAGCCCCAAAACATAGAAAAATTGCAATGGTGAAAAAGAAAAATTCACTTAAAAAAAAGATAAAGGTTATTCGAAAAAGAAAACCATGTTTTAATGTGCGAACTGAGAGATCTAAAAATAATAATAGTAAATTGCAAGAGCTTACGTAATAAACAGGTGGAAATCTTTAACATTACGATGAGAACTTGCGCGGAAATCATTCTAGAAAGATTTGGTTACGCGAGGATATTACTCAAAGTGAGATATTTCCCCCAATTATGTGATATACTGAAAATATGACTATGTAAATCTAGCGGTAGAGGTTTTATAGCAGTATGGACTCATTTAATTAGTAAGCGCGATGAATTAGTAGAAAATAGCAGGAGCGAAATCATTTGGTGCTCGATTCAAAGACAAAACGGAAGTAAGATTAATGTTTGTTCTTTGTGTAGTCCTCCCGATGAAAAAATAGGTTGTATTGTTGATTTATCCGAGGCCTTACATAAAAATTTCGAGAAAATAAAAGATCCAATCATCGCCGTAGGAAGAGATTTTTACCTAACCAATATTCATTGGGATAATCTAAAATTCTCCAGCACTAGCAGTGGGAAAAAAATTCACGAAATACATCATAATTTTTCGTTGCATGCTTTAGATAAGGTAAATATGACTAAAACTCGAACGAATCGTGCGAGGCAAGGTATCAATTTAGATTTACTAGCCACTTCCCAACCACAAATAATAACTAGCCTCGCTGTAGTTGACGGTACAGTCAGACCATGATGTCATAATGGCAGGCATGAAAGTAGTAGCGGTTAGATCTCTTAAACCGGTGAGGCAAGTGTATGTAATTCGCAAAGCAATTATTTCTGAGTTTAAGGTTTTATTTGAACGAAGGCTTGGATAATTTTTTACGCTTTTCGGGTGAAAATACAGTAAACGATAGTTTGGTAGAGTTTCTACGGATAATCAAAGTAGATTTAGTTTAATATGTTCCGTCTAAACAGTAGGTGAGACGAGGAAGAAGTTTGAATCGTTGCATAGGAGTCATTCACTCGCGATTGAGAAAACTTAAACCGTGCGGTGAGATCCATGAGCTTGGTGATCAAAACTATAGAGAAGTGCAAAAGCTATTTGAGGAAGGATCACGAAAAGAATACCAGGAATATAGATCTCGAACCCTGTTAAAATCACTAGTTGGCGATTAGAAAGAATTTTGGTCATAAGTGTGAGAGACTCGTGGTGGTCAGTTTTCTATGTCTAGCTTTATCAGCGAAGAGGGAATTGCCTTAAATAAATCGGCAGAAATAGCTAACTTACTTAACCCGTACTTCCAGAAATGTTTCTAATAAGATGATGGTCGAGTTAACGATTTTACTTCGCGCATTGATTCGGAGATGATTTCCATAGAGATATAAGTTGATGCGAGTGGAAATTCACTGCAACAGATTGATAGGAAATTGTAGTAGTAGTAGTATTGTTAAAAGTGCTTCGACAGCTTAGGTCATTTCGCACATTAGCTCCCACCGATAGGAAATTCTATCAGAAATCAATTAATGAGGGTACTGTCCCAATGTCGTGGAAGAAATTAAACGTCACTCCGGGGCCTAAGAATGATCAGATTATTATGGGTAATTTTCGTTAACTTCGAATTTCTGCAAAATAATGGAGCATATTATAGCAAGCTCTATTATTCAGTTTCTTACCATAAAGATAGGAATCATTCGGATCCAACACGGATTCCATAAAGATAAATCTTGTAAGACGCACCTAGAGTTTTTTGTGAATGATGTATATAAAGCGTAAGGATGTTAGATATCATCCAAAAACGTTATTTCCACGCAGCAACAAATTTCGCGACAACCCTTAGTGTTAGTGTGCCACACAAAATATCTAAGTGTCACGTTTAGCTGTAGTTTATCTTTGAAAGAACATATTGGAGATGCGATAGGAAAAGTGAATAGAATGCAAAGATTAACTAGTAGATCGTTGAGGGGATGCTCATCGTGTTTCAAAGAAAAAAACTCATATTCCTCTTATTCAACCAAGCCAAACGAGAAAATACTGTTTCGCGATTATACTGATTATAACTTTTGTATTACAGTTCGTGTACGGCATTTGCTTGATTGGTTGTACACGATACGATTTGTACAGAATTGCCATGATAAAACGGTGAGTGTTACTCAGATGTTGCAGTACGCGGGATGGTAATCATTAAGAGATAGAAGACTAATTCAAAGGATAAATTTACTAAGTAAATTCAGAAAAATTAGGTTCTCAAATGATGCAATCGGTATAATGCGACCTTCCTGTTGATGTGGGCCGCTCTGATACTGCGAGGAAGATTATAGAAATAAATGCTAGAAGGAATCGTATCAAGAATTCATTTTTTCCGCGCATGATACGCAAAAGAAATTGATTAGGAAAATAGAGTTAAGATGCCTGATTCCCCTGCCACACGCCGAAAGGCGGATTGAAGGGGTCTTACATAGACATATTTTTATGGTGTTTCTGTGCTGTCGACATTTTAACTTAATAATCAGAATATATCGTATTTATAAAACAACATATAATTTAAGAGGAAAAATTCATCCGTCTCCGCTACGATTGGTCTTCGGTTTCCATCAAAGTAACTGGGTTGTCCAAATTGTAGTGCTACCTCCAAAATACTTACGTTTCAATATCATCTCCTAAATCACTACTACTAATTTATTTCTTCTCACATTCAATAACTGTTAAAGGAATTTTTAATTAACCTTCCTTTGATTTAAAAAAAACACTCAAAGGCACCCGAAATTAATATTTACAATGATAAAAACCTTACACCTTGAGAAATAATGATAATGTAAGAGAAATTGGCCCTATCAAAACTGGAAATCCAAATATCATTGAGGATAATTATTCACCATTATTATTCAATTATTCATTTTACAAACTAAAATCTCAAAAAGGTTTTAATTTTGCCACATAACCGTGAATATATCCTAGTTTTCTACGCATTTTAGGTTTTTTAAGAATTTAACATATCTTCTATCATGTAGCGTGCATGAATATACCGGCCCTGAAATGTAGAAATGTTTTCACTCTTTCTACTGTCTATAACCCTCTCCCTCATACACAAATCCTGGCTGCGCCCCTGCGACAAAGCAATCATTAATTATCATCTGTATATTCATGTCCACATTCGATAGAATCCGTAGATTCTTACTCATAGATGATTATGAAAAAATGTCAGCTCCGCCATAGACCTCCATCCCCGTAATGTTACTCAATTTTCATGTTTTTAATAGAAGGAGACTATTTAACATAATTTAGAGCAAGTGGAAAATATTTATATGTATTGGTATTTCTCTCAGACTCGGTAACAGTGTGCACTTATACACTATGATTAATAATCGAGAACTACAATGGAATTAATAAAAATATAGGATGATTAATAATATATCCATTCTCCTTCATTCTCCTCCATATGATTCAGCCTCCGAGACACAGAGTTAACCACTTCTTTATTGGAATTCGCTCCAGGTGAGACCGACGGAAGCTCGTCGAAAGCTTTATCGGTTCAGAACCTAAAGACGAAGTAAATGAAATTTTAGTGCAACTAAAGACCTAATCGCGATCTCCGAGAAGCATCGACAAAACGTTACAGGGAAGTAATCACAAAACATTACTTTTGGTCGCTTTTTTCCCCGGACAATTAGAGAGGCTGATAGAGTAGATTAGTTGATGATGGTGTTATTAAAAACCCTGCCATACCCATCTGGCAGCTCGCGGGGTATATATCTCAATCTAAATCTATATAATTGGTTTGGAACTACCGCCGAGAAAATTGGAAACTGTGAACCAGCAAATTGTCCTGGTTGTAGACGAACAATGAATAATAATATGCATAAGAATGTCAATAGTTCTCAAGGCTTTTTTTTAAGCTTAAAAATGAAAAAGATTCGCTTGCGCGGTCTGCTGGTTGTCCGTCTATCGACGTGAACACCTAAATGAAGAAATAGTCGCCAATAAGTCTGAGTAAGTAAGCCTGAGCTCCTTGCCTTACGACCGGTTTGTTGTTGCGAGTGACGCATAGGCTTTCGAAAATCCTCTGCACTGAAAGCCGAAGGTTCATCGTGCTTCGGGAAATCAGGAGGCCCTGTCAAATACCTCTAATTGTGGAAAATGAGTAAAAGAATTGTCTTTCAGCGAACGACCTCGAATCCTTGGTAGAAGAGGAATTTTCACTGACACACGAAACATTTTCTTGACCGACAATTGGTGATGAATCGGTTCCGCATCTTTCATGTCCAATGGTTATTTTTCCATAATGAATTGCATCTCTCTGGCAAATATGTATATTCATTACAGGGGCGTATAAATATATGTGGAAATCATATCTTACATTCGTTCATTTCCCGAACAAGAGAAGTTTAAGATAAAAAACTCATTTAACTTAAGCAGAATTCGAGCTCGTGCCCTTCCTATGCCAATAACATGTGTCAGACAGCTGCAAAATCACCTCTTAATTAGCAACTAGTTATATTTATGACACTTCCCAACAAACTGAGAAGTCCATTTTAGCAGCTTATTAATAATTTTATTATGGCAGAATAATCCTGGTTAATTAACTTTATAAAGTCAGACGTTCATAAAATACGTATCAGTACTAAAAACTTGGGTTGTTTATTAGGAAGTCTTTGTTTACTAAAATACGCTAATATAATAATATTATTTGGGAATATTTTTACAAGTGCAATAACATCTAATTTCCTTAGCACCATGGTGAGGAAGGAGCTTTGAATTAGCCAGAGGATTGTTTCTACTGGGCGACTGTAAAATGAGGGTCCTGAGTCTAGCTGATATAGGCTTGAAAAGGAAAAATATACCTTGCACCTGCAATACTTGCTTTGAAAGTGCTCGACATATGGTTAAAGCTTTTCCGCGCGAGGTAATGCATTTCAACGTTTGTTTTTGTTTGTATTGGAGCCTGCAATACTTTGAAGGGATCAACTTGTGGTTAAAGACTCTCCTCGCGAATTATCAAAGCCTTAATGCATTTCTACGTGAATTTCTCCGCGCGAAGGCAACACAATTGACTAATGACCAAGGTCACCGAACTCCCTGTTACAAAATGTAAGACAAGTCCGATATATGCGCAGAAATTGTTCGGTTTTTATGAAATCATGTTTGTTTTAACTTTGGAATTGGTATTTTTCCTTTTTACTCCGGACGGACAATGATTTCATGTATTCTAGGTGACAAATGGTGTATATAAATTTATATTACGAATTTCCTTCGTCTGCATGATTAAGTTGGGGAAAAATTATGTTCCGTAGACAAAATACAAATTTTACATTGTGTCATAGTTAGCAACTCAGTAATCGCTCTATCGACTTCTCGAATTCTAATTGCTGAATTGAAAACATAAGACTTGTAATCAAAAATCCTCCTCGGAATGTTTATCACAAATAATGAATATCCTATGTTTGAACTGGACGTTTGAAGAATTACATTTACATTAATATCCAGCAGGCAGCCGTAAGACGTATGTTGGAGTGAGAAACCAAACTAACAAAATAACGCCTTATTAGCGCACAAATTATCCAGGAAAAGAGACCATTATAGGCCATCTGTTCTCGCTATAATCTCGCAGAACATCATTTTCCTCTAGACTCCAAGATTCTCGTTCTCTAAAGGTGAGAATCACCACATCGCGTATTCCTACTCCAATCCCACTTATTCCTTATTGCTACGCATTATTAAAACTAAATAGCATTCTTCACATTATTAATAATTAAGTTTCAATTATTGTCTATGTATTTTATTGCATTTAAGATTTAAATTGGAATAAATATATATTCAACTTATCGTTCTATAAATACGATAACTATCTGTGAAAGAGAAACGCCGAAATAAACACGACGAACTCGGGGAGAGTTCGCGCGAAGGCTCTAAGAAGAGTTCGAAAGAGAGGAAATTTGTGTAAGTTCTAGGCTCCGACTCAAATATTACCGCTTTTCGAGGCTTTCCTCGGTGTTGCCAGTCAGTCACAGAAAGCAGAATTCCAAATAGTTTCTGTGAAAGCCACTGGTGCGCTCGCAAAGTGTTGCGATAATTTTTTCCGCCACTGTACATAGTTCTGTAACAGATTATCCTATTGACAACCCATTGGGAAGTTTTTGGGATCATCTGGCATTGGATATCCGTGGGAGATCCGATGGATATCCTGAATGCCAGCGGACCAGGATAGGATATGGCGGACATGAAACGGATATCCGTAGGATATCCCGTGTTGTCTGGGAAGCTTGTTCGGTCATCAATTATGTTTTAAAACAAACGATGTAGATTTTTTTCGATGATTGGCATAAATACAACGATAAATTATTTATGATATGATATTTATAGGAATCAAAATATCTTTGAGTAAAACCTCATCTACATTGAAAAAGTTATTAGAGTTGTTAAGATTTACTGCACGATAACCCTTATACTCGAGCGTTTAGATCAGCGGTTTAGATAACTCAGCGATAAGATGTTTATTAAGGCGGGAAACACAGATTCGATTTTTTAAGACTTTTCGATGAGCGAGGCAAATAAAAGCAGACGTTCTCAAACATCTTTCTAAAATTTCTTCTCATCATTTCTATATAATTTTACGATTTGTAATGTAGATATTTCTTACGTGTTTTTACTTATATTGTTGAAAAATGCATTTAATTCAAGTTTTACGATGACTGAGTAGGGCTCCTTCACAAATTTATGGTCTCTGTCTGTAAAATATTCAGTCATATGACCGGTTGGGGCCTCATTTCCTCTAAAGCTGGGTTCACACTTGTTGCGTATCTCTGTATCGTATCTTCATATTGTAGCAGTGTGGACGGAACCCGTTGCAATGACTTGTAACAAAGGTTTGCTACGGGGAAACGATACGGCCTGTTCCGGAGCGGTGTCGGTATTTTACCGTCACATCAAAGAGATGATACGGTTACGGGCAGTGCAAGTTTGGACGTGTTGACGAACAGCACCCTCCGTTCCTCTGCCATATCGTCAATATTCGTGAAGTTTTCATGGAGAGCGGTGGGCTTCAGTGTGTTGTCCGGTATTTACTTAGTGATAGAGATTCTTCGGAAATGGAGTGAACTCAAGAAAAAGCACTTGAATTAATAGATCTTTATAAGAAGCAAGAAGTGATTTGGGACCCAAGGAATCCACTGCACTACAACAAAATAAGAAAGAAGACGCATGGGAAGAAAAGGGCGAATGAAGTTTCTTCAGGCGAATGAAGAAACTTTCTAAAATGAAATTAAAATAGAAATATCCTTTTATTGGTACATACATAATTCGATTTCTTTACAGGAAGCGATGAAATTTACAAAAGCTCCTGGTTTGCTTATGAAAGCCTGACCTTCATTTAGGATAAAAATAAACCACGACAGACGTTAAACACAATAAGTAATAAGTAAAACACAATGAGTTCGGTGACAATGTGACAACTTTAAGCGTAGTCTTCTTGCCACTCCACTCTATCTTCATTCTTAAAATAATTAGCTAATTCCTGTCTTATTTCTGTTGCCTTCATAGATGACTTACGCACAACATTTCGAATAGAATGTAAGGAAGTGGCATTTTCCTTATTTATTGCCGTCTAACTCCCTTCAATCAATTGACCATATTCAAATGAATCGAAAGACCCTGGTGGTGTATTAATTCTTGCTGAATCCGCTTGTCTCCTCAAGAAATTGTGTAAGCAAACAGTAGTCATTACAAGTTGTGCTTTTTCTGGGGAAGCTTGTTCGGTCATCAATTATGTTTTAAATCAAACGATGCAGATTTTTACAAGTTTACAGAGAACTCGGAAATCTGACGACGCACTGCAAAATACTTTTTCTACAATTCTGCGTACTCTGCAAATCCTGTAATTGAAAATTCTTTCTTTTGAACCTTTTTGATGTTTACCCGAATAAACCTTCATGAGATTCTCGCTGAAAGGAAAAGCTTCATCTCCAATGAAGAAGTTAGGGATATTTTTTCCCTCCCGTTTAAAGGGGCAGGCTGAGGAATAGAAAGTGTTTTTTCTTCTAGTTTTTTGTAAAGCTCTGTATTCATAAAAACCCCACTGCCAGAAATTCTACCTTGGCATAAATATCACATGTTTTCCATCAATTGACCCCAATGCATGTGGGAAATTCCACAATTCTTGAAATTAATAAGAAAAATTGTGGACAGCAATTGCTTTGCCCCTAACAGCCATTCCTTTTCTGTTTTCGGCATCTGTAAAACAGAGTAATACGCGAATTCATTGTCATTAAAGGAAATTTTATTATTTTTTAGTTACTATTTAAAGATATAATATTTTTTTAATTAGTAATGCGTCAATGGAATGTGAATAATCAGGAGAGACACCACCGCATACAACACAAGTTACAGAACAGAGCGAATTCCAGCCTCCAAGAAAAAGAAAGAAGGTGGAAGACCTTGAAACGCCTTGAAAAGGTATTTGAATTTTTAGCTGCCTGTTTGCAGAAAAGTAGCAAAGATGAATTTCAGCATTTCGGCAACATGTTGGCTGCCAAACTGAGAAAATTCAGCGAAATATCAAGATATGCAATACAGAACAAAATATTAGGTGACTTCCTAAAAGCAAATATGGGGTATTATGACTAAATTTATCCTCCAGCCCAATTGACTACCCTATCAAGGGACAAGTTTTCAATCCCGAATGAACCCACCTCAACATTCTACTAATCCTTCCATTCATTCTCCAAACTCTTTTTCCCCATCATATTCTCAACTTCCCCATCATATTCAACCTTCTCCCTCGTATTCTCAAAGTCCTCAACCATTCAATCCATATTGCTCCGTCACCTCTGAAGATAGTCTAACAACAAATATTTCAGCAGCTACTACATCTTCCGAGGAAAATGTTGACATTTGGGGACTTATTGAATAACTCTACCCGTGTTTTCTTCTGCATCTAATTAATGTCTTAGTATGTATTTGTATTAAGTCTAAGTGATTGTTAGCTTCTTAAGTTGTAATAAATAAAACTTTTCCTTTACCTGTAAGTAAATTTTCAATGAGAGCTTCACAAACTTCTGGAATGATTCAGCAGATGGATTGCTTGGATATTTTAAATAGGTATTGAAGACTAACATATGAATCACCACTTGCCAAGAAACGTAAGAGCCAGCCTATCTTGGAACAGGAATGGCTTTCCTTAACGTTGTATCTTTTTTCGAAATTTTTGGACCTACCATATTAATCAAAAATTCTAAATCACTCGGAGACATTCTTGTGAAATTTTTATATGAGCCACTGGCCGATTGAGACTTCAAGACTGCTAATAAACTTGAGCCACTATACTCTTCCCTGCTTGAGTACAGTTGCGTTTGCCACCTCCGGCGTTGTTTCTTCTTTCTCCTCAGAGCGTAGTGAATATAAATGTACGAAGCTGCCGCTAGCTGTAAAGACATGTTTCTCACTCGGGATCCCGTATCAAACTGGGAACTCAGTGAGATGATACAGTCAGTGGCGGATCCAGGGGGGGGGTCTATGGGGGCTGTAGCCCCCCCAGAAGTCACAGTAAAAAAAATGTATCATCGTTCATACTATTGAGATGTGAAGAAAATATTGTTTATTTAAAACGATAGATAGCATAATTCAAATATGTATACTTAGTTTAATTTTATAAAATTTCTTACAAAAATCGATAAATAGAAAATTAATCTTTAATCCCAACTCTCAAGCCCCCCCACAGCTCGTTCCTAGATCCGCCACTGGATACAGTTACAGAGTTTGGTTACAGGATGCAAGTTTAACTCGTATCGCCGTAGCGTATCAGCCACTTGCAACGCCACTATGTTACGATACGGGGATACGCTACTAGTGTGGATCCACCTTAACATGAGCGACAAAGAGCGCCAAGAGCTTTTTAGGGGTGAGATGAGGAGAGAGATGGTTTGGCCTTGCTTTCCGCATCAAGCAAAAATGCCAGATTATGTTCGAATTAGATCAAGCACAGGACTTTACCTTTGAATCTTGCTTTCGGGAACAAAAAACACGCTTCCTTGTCGGATTCGCTTTCTTTTCCGTATCTTCCTGTAAGACGGCGGGGGTGTGGTCTGTGGTGGTCTGTAGGTGGTCTTCTTGCCGTTCGGGATGGTATACACGGGTGGTACACTTTTATTGATTTTTCGGGAAGACACTGCGCCGCATACCGATTCGTTTCACAGGTGCCCTATCACTGCACCATCAAAGAAAAGTCCTAAAAAGTGTAGAACACTTCCATCCGGAGCTACTTCAAAACTCATCGATGACTCTCCTTCAAAGTGGAGTCTTGCTGAAATGTATCCTTAAGATGCTTGAATCCGATACGTAGTCTTCAATGCCTTCATCTTCATCCACATCAGACATTTCACTTTCGTTATCACTTGCCATAATGAACAGAGGAAATAATTTACACCAGTTACATAACGATGTATAACGAAGAGAATATAAGAGCTTCAGGGTTAGGAAATCTCTAATGGCAGAATAGAAGCGCTATCAGCAGAGAAATGTAGAATGCTATACGTGTACGCTCGAGAGGACAACGAATAACTAAGCATTGATGCCGTTTTGAGAGCAATTCTGTATTTCCCCCAAGTGGTGAATGTTCCCGACGGAAGTAATTCTTGAGGTAATAGAGGAAGCGTCGAAGGGCCTGCGAAAGGGATAAAAACATATGGGTTGGACAAAATGACAAACTTTCATTGTTCTTCACACGGACCTTTTACCCGTACTTCGCACCGCGTGTCCCTCTCCAAAGGGATTACTCCGCATGCGACTGGTATTGAGTTTGGTGTGGTTGAAGGACCCTTGGGTTGTATGGTGTCCCGACTCAATAGAAAATAGAACGGAATGAAATAAATAAGGTCAAAAAAAAATTTTGCGAAGGGCGCCGCGAAACAGAGTGAACTCCACAAAATAGAAAAGTGAATGCCGTGTCATCTTCTCTCTGTTGTGCGGCGAAACGAAGTGGTCATCAAGCAGATTCCATCAGGAGAGAGGGAAACTGTACCTGCATAATATTTCACGATTTTACTTATAAGGAGTTAGTTGTGGTGATCCATGAATTATTATTAGAAAAGGGACAAGATTCTTTTATATCTATAATGTTTGTTTTATATCTATAATAAAATTCCCTTACTATTCTTTTAATAATAATAATAAATCTATTCTATTCTATTCGGGCGAGATTGAGACTAAAATTCTCTACTTCCATCCAACTCATGTTCATTTTTTAGTTCAATGACACATGCATACCATGTATTTTATTTGTGCCCGATTCTCACAGCCAAAGTGTGGGTAATATTTATCTTGATTTATATTTAACATGACTTCTCCAGTTTCCCATGTATTTCACCTGAAGATTAACGAAACCTACGTTGTTCTTATTAAAAAATTCTTTTGTGGACTCTACTAAGTGAGTTTTACTTTCTATATGATTGATTTATATTGATTACTGAACATAGGCTTCGTGATGAAATGGATTTCATCTGCATACTGCTTCTGAGATTCATAAGAAAAATTAGATACATCACATAATGTTCCAATGTGAAAACATCAGTCTGCGCTTATAGAGGTCGCAGTAAGTGCGAGCAAAGAGAAGAAATTACATAAAATGTATCGATAAAGAGGAATAATATAGAATTAGGTTGTACATACGGCGAATTTGTAGATCTCATAATCCCATTAATAAATCCCACATTTTTCCAGAGAGCAAATAACTAAATGGTATCTCATTAAGGTGTAACAAATTACGCTTGCAAGACATTTTTCAAAATATTATAGCTAACACTTTTAAATTGAGTCAGATAATTTTCAAAATATCTACCTACATTTTTCTTTATCCTGTACCAAATGGTAAATAAAAAATACTTTATTTATCAGAATAGAGTAGCAGGATTATGATCTCTATCTTAAATTTATTCTCTACTATAAAAATTAGTTCCAATGATTATAAAGATATGCTGCTTCTTTAAAAAAATAAAAGAAAAGTAATATGAATGGAAGCAAGTTATAAACATATATGGGCCATTCCATGCCAAGTGGTCTAGTGGTCCCCGCTCGACCATCACGGATTTCGATGAAATTTTGTATGGACATTCACACATATCTCTTATGAACATTTGTAAAGTTTTACTTTCGCCGATGGTATACTTGCTGAGATATAGAAGATTGTTTGACCCCGTGTCGCTGCCTTCTTCAATATGACTGTGAGTTTTCAGTAACTTTGAGGCGTTTTATCTCAGAGAATTGTTTTATGAAGTAAACAAACTTTGGCTATCTTAAACAACTTTTTGCGCTCTATTAAACAAAGTAATAAAAATAACTGTAAGAGCGACCTCCTTGCAGAAAATTCTGTGCAAATCTGGCCCAAAAAATTGCGGATCGAAAAAAAATTAAAACTTTGGCTTTTTATATTTAAAGAAGAAATGATATAATCAACGTGAAACTTATCGCATGATAACATATAAATACATAGTTTATAAATATAAAATTTCATATTCCTAGTACTTTCCATTATTTCAAAAATTGAGTCAACATTTGACAATTTTTGTAAAAAAGCCTAAAATAGGCTATTTTTACCCCGCTTTTACAAAAAAAGACCCTCTGGAATTGCTTTGGAAAAATTTTTATTAAATAGAGAATGATTTCAACCCTCTAAAAAAGTATATCTAGTTTTTCATCTCGAGCATATAAGGCCCTAGAAATAGGGACAATTATGAGGATGACATTTGTAAAAACGAGAAAAATAGGTTATTTTCTGCCCGCTCTAAGAAAAGAAAGACCTTTTCGATACTCTTGTAAATTATTTTCATTTGAAAGAGCATGTTTCAAACCTCTTAAAAAAGTACACTTGGTTTTTCATCGCGAGCACTTACAGCCCTAAAAAAATTAACAAAGTTGAGAAGGTTGCTATGGTGTTCAGTTCAGATTAAAAATTATAAAATTGAATTGGATTGCAAAATTTAATTTTCAGTATAAATTTATCAGTAAATTATATTGCATGTGTGGCAATTTCGTCGATAATTTCGTGACGGAGTGACCAGAGTGAATCTGACTTATGGTGACTTAGGGTGGCGAAGGGTGGCGCCTTCGACTCCTGTTCGCTTTTTATGCCAAATGGTGGAAGAATACAAAATCTTTGCCAAGAGTCAAAAGTTCGAACGGAGATTATTCCGCGGTTACGTGTGAAAGGCGTGCCAGCCAGCGCTCCTGTCCCGTTCACTGTGTGACCGTGAACTCAAGGGCGAGTCTAGATTGGTTCTGGTGTGAGAAGTTGGGGCTGCTCGAAGAGACTTTTGCTAAGAGACTTCTTGAAGAAGGTTGTTGTGAGGAGAGAATGTTTCGACGTCTTGTGAATTCGGAGTCTTCCCGAATCGACGTTCGTATTGGGTGATTTTGTACTAATTGTAAATGAGCAGTTCAATTTAAAGTGTTATTTTGTTGTATGATATTGTTTGACCTCTTAATATTATTACTTATTATATTTATGGTTGAAACTCATTCTCTGATTAATTTTCCGATGTTCGATATCCCGAGCTGATTGCTGTTCAGAGTAGTTATTGAGTTACCGAATATTTTTCAGTTCTTTCCGAGTACAGAAAAATAAGGTGGCACAAATTGGTAGCAGAGCATGGTTTGATTCACAACTCTGTTCTTGCAAAATTGCTTTTATCGACATCTTATGGACTCTGTTTGTGAGTATTCCCTGTTGATTCTTTGACATGTTGTTATTTCGTATCTTCAATGCTGACGTTCTTGATTTTTTCTAATTGCGCTCCAATTGTAAGTATTGTTTCGTGTTAATGCCACCTCCTAATCCTTACGCCAAAGGTTATTTAAGTTCCTCTAAAGATCGTCGTAATCGAGGTAGTTCTCGAGAGATTGCCAATATGGAAACTGCAACGCAAGCGTCCTCGGAAGATTATTCCGCTAATTCCATTAAGTTGGATTCTGTCAAGTTATTACTTTCGGATATTCTTCCCTTGGCAAACGTCGAATCCGAAAACTTGTTTAATTTTTTGAGTTCGGTCATTCATGTCTCTGATTTATCGCTAATTCCATTTGATTCGCTTATGATATATCTGACGTCGAAATTACCTGTTAATTTTCGGATGTTTTGGTTTGCCGCTATTCAGAGGAAATTATCTTTTCAAATGCTGGTCTCGGAAATTTGGCAAGAGTTTGTAAGTTCTCGCGAATACGAGCGTTTGATTGCAGCTAAAGTCAAACGTTATCAAATGCCATCCGAGCCTCCCTTGGAGTTTTTAAATGTTGTAACTGTTTCGGCAAAGGTTTTGGGGTTGTCTTTATCTGATATTGAGCTCGTTTCTATTGTTCTCGATGGAGTAAATCCTCTCACACGAAGTACGTTCGTTTTCCGAAGTAAGCCTACTAATATTTTAGAATTGAAGCAATTATTGTCGTACGCCTCGAAGCAGCTGATGGATTTCGCTAATTATTCGGCTACTTTCAACCCCAATTCGCCACGTGCAATCACTTGTACTTTTTGCAATCGTCAAGGTCATACTTTTGGCAATTGTCGTCAGCGAAGACGAAATTCGAATTTGAATCGGCCGGCTATTACTATGTTCCATGCTACAGATTCTTTGTCTCCTGCTTTGCCAATTGTTAAGGTGACAATTGGTAATCATTCTCTTGAAGCCTTGATCGATTCTGGTTCTACTTATTCGCTGATTGATGTTAATTCTTGTAACAATTTACAGTTACGTTCGGTTAAAACTCTTCAGTCCCCAATTCAAATTCGAGGCCTTGGAGGAACCACATTTACGTTAACTCAGCAAATTAAGGTGAAGGTCAAGGTCAGCTCATTCTCTTGGAGCCATTATTTCTACCTTGTTGACTTGCCATTTCCAGTACTAATTGGTAGGGATTTTATGTTAAAAACTAGAATGATCTTAGGCCATAACTATTTCACTTTTCAGTCTGATCCCACTCAAATAATCCCCTTCATTGATAGGCAGCTTGAGAACAGTTCACGAGATACTGCTCACCCGGTGCTAAGCTCAAGCTCTTCCGTTAAAAGGGATTCCCCTGCATTATCTACCAATCTGGGATCGAACAAACTGGTGAACTCATGCTCCCCTTCTGATAATTCTGATATTCCACAGGACGTGGTGCAACTAATTAATGAATTTCCAGACGTCATTACTACCAAACTTGGGTCTACTGGTGTAATGGCTTATGAAATCCAGCTTACAGATACCACTCCTGTGAGGTCGCATCCATTTTCTTTGCCTCCAGCCAAAGCCAAGATCCTACAAGATTCTGTATCATCTCTGATTCAGCAAGGTGTGGTTGAGGCCTCCACATCTCAATGGGCTTCACCGGCTTTTCTTATTCCTAAGAGGGATAAAGGTTGGAGATTGGTGGTGGATTACCGAAAATTAAATGGAAAAGTACAGGTAGACCCCTATCCAACTCCTTCGGTAGAACATGCATTTCAATACCTGTCTGAGGCTAAAATATTTTCTATTCTTGATCTAAATTCTGCCTTTAATCAGATACCTTTGAGTGAGTCTTCTAAGAAATATACTGCTTTTGTAACGCCTTTCGGTCTCTTTCAATACACCAGATTGCCTTTTGGATTTGTCAATTCTCCACAAGTTTTCACTCGTTTAATGGATCTTGTTCTTGGTGATTTGAAATATAATTGTGTTTATCCTTATATTGATGATCTTTGTATATTTTCAAAGGACATCAGCTCTCATTTAGTCCATCTGAGAGCTGTACTCCAAAAACTGCGAGACGCTGGGCTAACTCTTCATCCAGGAAAAATGAAGCTGTGTCAAAATTCTATTTCATTTCTTGGGCATGTTCTTCGAGGGGGATGTCTCCATATTGACCCGGAAAGAGTTAGACCCATTCAGAATGTTCCTGTTCCGCTAAATCTTCAGCAAGTGTCCAGATTTCTAGGTATGGCAGGTTTTTATTCTAAATTTATTCCTGGCTATGCGGAGATTGCCCACCCTCTAAATCAACTCAAGAAAAAAGATGCAAGGTTTGTGTGGTCTACTGTTCACAATGACGCCTTCAATAAATTAAAAAATGCTTTAGCCAACCCTCCTGTATTATCAATGCCTTGTTTCACTCGTGATTTCCATTTATTTGTCGATGCCAGTAATGTGGCTCTTGGTGCAGTTCTAAATCACCATATTGATGGGAAATACTGTCCTGTGGCATATGCTAGTAGAACTTTAAATCCACATGAACAGAAGCTAACTGCATATGAATTGGAATGCATGGCATGTATCTGGGGTATTGAAAAATTTAAAGATTATTTACAATTTAGACCTTTCCATTTGTATACAGACAATGGGGCTTTAACCTGGCTGTTTAATCATCCAAAGCAATTGGGAAAAATTGCTAGGATGGTTTTAAAATTATCTTCTTATAAGTTTACAATACATCATATTAAGGCTAATTTAAATAAACCAGCAGATTGTCTCTCCAGAATTCAGGTACAAGAGTCTGCTACTTCTTGTTTTTTACATAAGCTACCTATGTCTTTTGTTGATATTAGAACCCACCAAAATAATGATCCTTACTGTGTACCACTTATTAATAAATTAACTAATGATGGACTTAAGTTAGTTAAAGAAAATGGGATTTCTTTTGCTCTAAAGAATAATCTATTGTGTTCTAAAGTTAGTAAGGCTAAAAACTTTAGAGTTGTTGTTCCTGTTGTCATTAGACCAATGTTATTCCAATATTTCCATTCTTTACCTAGTTCGGGGCATTTAGGCATATTTAAGACTGTCCAAAAAATATCCCAGAGTTATTGGTGGCCAAACTTTAAGACTGAGATCACTGAAATGGTTAAAAGATGTTCGGTATGTCAGATAACAAAGCCCAGAAATGTTCTTTCTTCTGGTGTATTATCTTCTCAGCCTATTAGCAACCCTTGGGAGAGAATTTTCATTGACTTCGTGGGTCCCCTTCCTCGATCCAAATCAGGAAATTGTTATATTTTTACAGTAATTGATGGTTTTTCTAAATTTGTTTTCCTTGAATCTGTGAGAGATGCTTCATCCAAAAGTGCAATACATGTGTTATTTCATAATTTGTTCTCAAAATTTGGCTATCCCAAATATATTGTGTCTGATAATGCTACTGCTTTTACCTCGTCTGCCTTTAAAGATGCTTGCTTCAAAGTTGGGATTAAAATAGTACATACAGCCCCTTACTATCCCTGTCCTAATCTGGTTGAAAGAGTTCATAGAAATCTGCGTTTTGCACTGTCTGCCTATTGTACGCCTTCTCATAAAATCTGGGATGAATTCCTGGGAGATTTGACATTTGCATTTAATACATCAGTTCATGAAAGTACTTTATATTCCCCTGCTAAATTGTTTCTAGGTAGATTGATTCCACATCCCCTAAATAATGTGTGGGACCTACCTAATTGTGTTGTTGATACTTCTTGCTCTGACCGTGATCTCAGGCAGCACTGGACCAAAGCAGTTCAAAATTTAAACAAGGCTCACAAGAGATATGCTGCCTCTTATAACAAATTACATTCAGTACCACAATTCAAAATAGGGGATTTAGTACTGACTCAAAATCATTCAGTAAGTTCAAAACTGAAGAAAAGAATGTCTAAATTGGAGCCTCTATGGTCAGGACCCTTTTCAATTCTAAGATTTGTTACTCCTGTTACTGTGGTGTTACAGGTTGGGCCTAACAAGGAGAAAATATCACATGTTTCGCAATTAAAAGCATATCATTAATGAAGAGTTGTTTGCCCAATGAGTTCATGCAAATTCACGGTCCTTAAACTTGTTTCTATTCTGTTGTGTCTCTTGGATGTTTTGGTATTTAGTGTTTGACATAATACTGTTAATATTGATAGGTGGCGTAGCAGGATGGGATCTGCATCGCCCGGCAAGATTCTCTTGTCGCAACTACCACCTAACTTTATGTTAGAAATATTTTCTATACACCTTTCGACATTGTGTCAAAGCGAAGTTCTCCGGTACCCTAAATTCCACAATTGGGTATCCGGGCAATATGAGTTCTCTTCTTTGACCTATTTAGCTAACCTGTGTTCTTTTTTTTGGGTTTTGCCCTTGAATAATATTGTAAAGGCAGAGAAGAGACTCTATTCCTGAAAACAGCCCCAGTTTTCAGTTTTACATGGGTTTTGGACCCCTTAGGGACAGATCTATCTGAATTAAGTAATTATTGTATTGTTTGAAGTATATTTATGGCAAATGAAGGCATCACACAGCACAATTATGCTAATTGTTTGACTATACTTCTAACTAGCTGCTAATTTAATGGAGGACTTGGCATTCATTTAAATGATTTCTTATATTTGTTCTGCTCATTTGGCATTTATTGTAATTGAGTTATTATATTTGTTCTGCTCCTTTGTTAATATTCAAGGACACCATTTGTTATTTTATCTATTGCCCCACATAATTAAACTAATGATAATTCGTAAATAACAAATATTTCTCTATGTTTTCCAAAGAATCGGGCACCCAATTTTGTAAAATGGAAGTTTTTTGTTAATAAACAGAAAGGTCTTTCTGTTGCTCTCTTGTCTTCTTGACTGAAAGTTATTCCAACCCTTTGGAACTCATCTCAGTCCACAATGTTTTCATTTAGTGTAATTTTGGCCCTAATTTCTGGCAAAAAGTGTATTGCCAATAAATATGCCTTCCATTCTATATTTACTAAGGTTATTTTCTGTAATTGCACTACTGCAAAGGGTTTAATCCTGCCAATCATATCATTAATTGATAGTTAAGTTAATAATTATGATATCACATTTATGTTTATGTTACAATTAATTTTTAAATTGTTGATGCCTAAATAATGTGCTTGGAATATAATGAATCTATAGAGACTGCCACTGGTGTGATATTGTGATCAAGCGACATTGTTATTTCTTTCTGGGCATCATAAAAGAGACAATGCTATTGTGTGCCTAGTTGATGTCCAGTTAACTCAGTTACTTCTTTCTGGCCATCATAATTAAGACAGTGCCATTGTGTTCCCTATTGATAGCCAGTGAACTTATCCCAATTGGCTCAATTAAAGAACTATGAACCCTTGGTTTGTTTGAAAAAAGAAGATGGACATATTTTTTCCAAAAAGCAAGGGGGGATGTGGCAATTTCGTCGATAATTTCGTGACGGAGTGACCAGAGTGAATCTGACTTATGGTGACTTAGGGTGGCGAAGGGTGGCGCCTTCGACTCCTGTTCGCTTTTTATGCCAAATGGTGGAAGAATACAAAATCTTTGCCAAGAGTCAAAAGTTCGAACGGAGATTATTCCGCGGTTACGTGTGAAAGGCGTGCCAGCCAGCGCTCCTGTCCCGTTCACTGTGTGACCGTGAACTCAAGGGCGAGTCTAGATTGGTTCTGGTGTGAGAAGTTGGGGCTGCTCGAAGAGACTTTTGCTAAGAGACTTCTTGAAGAAGGTTGTTGTGAGGAGAGAATGTTTCGACGTCTTGTGAATTCGGAGTCTTCCCGAATCGACGTTCGTATTGGGTGATTTTGTACTAATTGTAAATGAGCAGTTCAATTTAAAGTGTTATTTTGTTGTATGATATTGTTTGACCTCTTAATATTATTACTTATTATATTTATGGTTGAAACTCATTCTCTGATTAATTTTCCGATGTTCGATATCCCGAGCTGATTGCTGTTCAGAGTAGTTATTGAGTTACCGAATATTTTTCAGTTCTTTCCGAGTACAGAAAAATAAGGTGGCACACATGTATATATTAGGGTCATTCGACGCCAAATCGACAAGAAAATCGGCAAAATTGACCCTTGAGGTGACCGATTTTGACCAAATTTCGCAAATCGCCTTGATTTGATAAAAAAATTAAGACCCTCTAACCGTTTTGTAATTTACGCAATTGTTTACGAAATATTGCAATGTTTAAAAATTGAAATTCTACGAAAGTGCCTTCGCATTTGAGGCCATATCTCCGGTAAAATAGAATCTAAAAATACCCAATTTAAAGGTATTGCGTTAGGTAAGATGAATATAGATTTTTTTATTTAAGCAATTTAATAAAGTTTATAACAATTTTAAATTTTAAAATCGATTTTTGACTATGTGTATACCCCTTCGATTTCTCTCTTTTTTTATATGTTGTACATACAACCCTCTTCTACAAATTAGAAATAAATGGTGAGGGTTATATTTCATTTAAGAAAGAAAAACATTTTTGAGTATAGGCGGTACGCTCGCCACGGCGCCGCACCGTCCTGCTCGCGAGCCGAAGGTTCGGTAGTCTGTTTCCTCAGATCTCAGCACGTTTATTCTTCCATCCACTTTTCACATATTTTTACTCTTTACCGACCCTTTCTCTTTACCCTTGCCGTTCGCCAATTGTTTCCCACTGAAGTAATCGCCGCTTTAGCATCCAGGATAAGCTACAGCATTTTTAACAGCGGAGGCGACAAAAGGCCATCCAGCGCAGCGGCCGAGCTCGGGGGCCTCCAGTGCTACTTTCCTATCGTTTCCAATCCCATTTTCCTCACAAATATAAAATAATATACATATATCTATTATATATAGACGCTTCTCCGGATATCTATTATATATAGATGCTTCTCCGGATTCATTCACATATATAGCTATATAGATAGGATACAAATTCACAGGCTAAACCACAAGCGTCATTGACTTGAAATTTTTATGACATATTGGCCATAACGTGAAACCCCCAGGAAAAAAGCGACTTTGATCCTCAGTGTCATAGGTTCGATTCCAGAGGGCCCCAAAGTCCCGATTTTTCCCGTTTAAATGCATTGCCGAAATTTTCGGGAATTAAAAAAAATACTTTCCGGATAGGTAGAGAAATAAAACTGAAGGTGCCTATATTTATGGTCTTGGACTTTTGAAAACATCAACGACTTTCACAAAAAATATCCTGGGTTCGATGCTAGGACGATGCAAAGATCTGCCCTTTAAAATACATGGGAGCCGTTTTTCATTATTTTTTTTGATGCACTTCTCGAAATATTAGGAAGTTTTTGCTTAGCCGGAAAGTGTAAGGTAAGAATTGGTTTAAGAAAAAAATGTTTATAAGACCGTACTATTCCTGGGTTCGATGCCAGAGCACATTAACATTTCTCTCATAAGGAATATAAGGGAAAAGTAAGACTTCGATTGAGGCAGTTGCAGCCAATATTTCTGCTTGAATTTTCGCACATAGTTAAAGATTAATATCTTCTATTATGTTGCATAGGAAGTTTCACCAGAAGGCCCGGGTTCGATGCCGGGCGGTAAATATGTCTCCCGCTTAAAATACATAGGGTTAGTATTTCATTATTTTTTTGATGCACTTATCGAAATGATAGGAAGTTCGAGCTTGGCTGGAAGATGTATGGTTAAAACTGGTTTAAGAAAACAGTTTTCAGAAGACGATACTATTCCTGGGTTCGATGCCAGAGCACATTAACATTTCTCTCATAAGAAATATAAGGGAAAAGTGGGACGTCGTTCGAGGCAGTTGCAGATAATATTTCTGCTTGAATTTTCACAGATAGTTAGAGATGGTGATCTTCTATTGTGCTGCATAGTAAGTAACACCAGGAAGACCCGGGTTCGATACCGGACGAATAAATTGCAGCGAATAATCAGAATATTTTCAATCCATTTTTTTTGACGGCCTTCCCGATATGATGCCGAAATGAAATTAGTGTTGTCGATCTGCTTGCAGTATGCAAGCTACATTTTACTCGTAGCTATATAGCTATATAGGTATATAGATAGGATACAAATTCACAGGCTAAACCAAAAGCGTCATTGACTTGAAATTTTTATGACATATTGGCCATAACGTGAAACCCCCAGGAAAAAAGCGACTTTGATCCTCAGTGTCATAGGTTCGATTCCAGAGGGCCCCAAAGTCCCGATTTTTCCCGTTTAAATGCATTGCTTTGATTTTCGGGAATTAAAAAAAATACTTTCCGGATAGGTAGAGAATCAAAACTCAAGGAGCCTATATATATGAGGATGATCTATCGAAAACATAAATGAGTTTTACGGAAAATATCCTGGGTTCGATGCTAGGTCGGGGCAAAAATCGGCCGTTTAAAATGCATTGCGGCGATTTTGAAGATTTTTTTTGGACCCCTTTCCGAATGCATGGAAACTTGAAATTTGGCATGGGGTTAGAAATCATAAATATATATTTCATAGTCAAATTTTACATATTCGCTGATGGTCCTTGGTTCGATCCCAGAGGGCCATTTGTACTCCACAATGCATTTCTTATGGGGATAACGGAAACAGATTTTAGGTACTTCCTGGTATGATATCGACTTCAAACTTTGTATAAAATTAGATCAAGTTCTAGCAAGTCATTTTGTGCTTTTACAGCTTACAATACTTCCAGGGTTCGACACCAGGCGTCTCTACAATCAGTCACTGATCCGATTTTTAAGAATTATTTTGAACCCCTTCCCAATAATATTAAAACTTAAAATTCGGCATATATATAGAAATTATAGATACATTTCGAAAACATATTTTATATTTCCTAGATCGTCCTTGGTTCGAATCCAGAGAGCTATTAACATTCGTGAAAAGTAGGTCTTCGTTTGAGGCAGTTGCAGCCAATATTTCTGCTTGAATTTTCACTCGTATTTAGAGAAGATGATCTTCTGATGTGCTGCATAAAAATTTCACCAAAAAGACCCGGGTTCGATGCCAGACGATTAAATTGAAGCGAATTTTAAGAATATTTTCAATCCTTTTTTTCCTTTCCGGGACCGTCCCGATATAATGCCGTTATGAAATTAGTGTTGTCGATCTGCTTGCAGTATGCAAGCTACATTTTACTCGTACCTATCTATTATATATAGACGCTTCTCCGGATATACCTATATATATATAGGGGATCAAAATTCTAACCATGTTCCACAAGTGCCACTGTTTTAAAATTTTTACCACGTTATGGCCATGACGTGTAACCTCCAGGAAAAAGCCGACTTTGAACCTCGGTGTCATGGGTTCGATTCCAGAAGGCCCCAAAGTCGCGATTTTCCCCATAAGATTACATGGCGGGGATTTTCGAAAATTTTTTTGAGGCACTTCCCGGAAAAGGAGAGATTTGAAATTCAAGAGATCGCTAGATGCCGTGCATATCTAAAGTAAACCATAAAGACATCTACGAATATTATCCTTGGTTCGATGCTAGGTCGGGGCAAAAATCGGCCGTTTAAAATGCATTGTGGCGATTTTTAAGATTTTTTTGGACCCTTTTCCGATGGCATAGAAACTAGAAATTCTGTATGAGGTTAGATACCATAAAAATATATCATAATCAAATTTTACATATTTACTTATGGTCCTTGGTTCGATCCCTGAGGGACATTTATATTCCTCAATGCCTTTCTTACGGAGATAACGGAAACAAAATTAAGGTACTTCCCGGCATGCTATCGACTTCAAACTTTGCATGATAGAAGAGCAAGTCTTTACAAATCAAACTGTGCATTCACAGCTTACAATATTTCTAGGGTTCGACACCAGGTGTCTCTGTAATCATAAGTTGATACGATTTTTAGGAATTATTTTGAAAACTTTCCCAATAATATAGAAACTTGAAATTCGGCATTTAGATAGAGATCATAAATAACTTTCAGAAACACATGTTAGATTTCCAAGATCATCCTTGGTTCGAATCCAGAGAGCCATTTACATTCGTGAAAATTAGAACGTCTTTTGAGGCAGTTGTAGCCAATATTTCTGCTTGAATTTTCACACATAGTTAGAGACGGTGATCTTCTATTGTGCTGCATAGTAATATACCAGTAAGATCCGGGTTCGATGCCAGACGATAAAATTGCAGCGAATTTTAAGAATATTTCGAATCATTTTTTTGTTCTTTTGAGAACCGTCCCGATATGATGCCGATATGAAATTAGTATTGCCGATCTGCTTGCAGTATGCAAGCTACTTTTTACTCGTATATATATAAGTTACGAGTAAAATGTAGCTTGCATACTGCAAGCAGATCGGCATATTAATTTCATATCGGCATCATTTTTGGAGGGTCCTCAAAAGAAAATAAAAGGGTTGTAAATTTTCTTAAAATTCGCTGAAATTTCATCGTCTGGCATCGAACCCGGGTCTTCCTGGTGAAATTACTATGCAGCGCAACAAAAGATAACCATCTCTAACTATGTGTGAAAATTCAATCAGAAATATTGGCTACAACTGCCTCAAAAGACGTTCTAATTTTCACGTATGTAAATGGCTCTCTGGATTCGAACCAAGGACGATCTTGGAAATCTAAAATTTTTTTCTGAAACCTATAAATGATACTTATATATATACCGAATTTCAAGTATCTATATTATTGGGAAAGGTTTCAAAATAATTCCTAAATATCGGATCAATTTCTGATTGCAGAGACACCTGGTGTCGAACCCAGGAAATATTGTAATCTGAGAATGCAAAGTTTGATTTGTAAGGCCTTCCTTTTTAATCATGCAAAGTTTGAAGTCGATAGCATGCCGGAAAGTACCTTAATTTTGTTACCGTTATCTCCGTAAGAAATGCATTGAGAAATGCAAATGGCCCTCTGGGATCGAACCAAGGACCATCAGCGAATATGTAAAATTTGATTATGAAATGTATTCATGATCTCCAACTCCAAGCCGAGTTTCAAGTTTCCATGCCATCGGGAAAGGGTCCAAAAAAAATCTTAAAAATCGCCACAATGCATTTTAAACGGCCGATTTTTGCCTCGACCTAGCATCGAACCCAGTATATTTTTAGTAAAACTCATTTATGTTTTCGATAGATCATGACCATATATATCGGCTCCTTGAGTTTTGAGTCCCTACCTATCCGGCAAGTATTTTCTAAAAATTCCCGAAAATCAAAGCAATGCATTTAAACGGGAAAAATCGGGACTTTGGGGCCCTCTGGAATCGAACCTATGACACTGAGGATCAAAGTCTCTTTTTTCCTGGGGGTTTCACGTTATGGCCAATATGTCATAAAAATTTCAGATCAATGACGCTTGTAGTTTAGGCTGTGAATTTGTATCCTATCTATCTATATAGGTATATATATGAATGAATCCGGAGAAGCATCTATATATAATAGATATATAGGGGATCAAAATTCTAACCATGTTCCACAAGTGCCACTGCCTTGAAACTTTTACGACGTTATGGCCATAACGTGAAACCTCCAGGAAAAAGCTGACTTTGAACCTCGGTGTCATGAGTTCGATTCCAGAAGGACCCAAAGTCGCGATTTTCTCCATAAGGATACATGGCGGGGATTTTCGAAATTTTTTTTGGTGCACTTCCCGGAAAAGGGGAGTGATGAAATTCGAGAGATCGCTAGAAGCCGTGGATATCCAACGAAAATCAAAAAGACATCGCCGAATATGGTCCATGGTTCGATGCTAGGTCGGGGCAAAAATCGGCCGTTTAAAATGCATTGCGGCGATTTTTTAGATTTTTTTTTATCCTTTCCCGATAACATGGATACTTGAAACTCAGCACGTAGATAGATTTAATGAATATATTTCATAATCAAATGTTCGCTGATGGTCCTTGGTTCGATCCCAGAGGGCCATTTGCACTACTCAATGCATTTCTTACGGAGATAACGGAAACAAAATTTAGGTACTTCCCGACATGATATCGACTTCAAACTTTGCATTATATAAGAGCAAGTACTTATAAATGAAACTGTGCATTCACGGCTTACAATATTTCCTGGGTTCGACACCAGGTGTCTCTTAAATCAGAAGTTAATCCGATATTTAGGAATTATTTTGAAACCTTTCCCAATTATATAGAGACTTGAAATTTGGCATATAGATAGAGATCATAAATAACTTTCAGAAACATGTTTTGGATTTCCAAGATCGTCCTTGGTTCGTGTCCCGAGAGCCATTTACATTCGTGAAAATAGAGCGTCATTTGAGGCTGTTGTAGCCAATATTTCTGCTTTAATTTTAACACATAGTTAGAGATGGTGATCTTCTATTGTGTTTCATAGTAGGTTTACCAGTAAGACCCGGGTTCGATGCCAGACGATGAAATTTCAGCAAATTTTAAGAAAAAATTTAATCCTTTTTTTTTCTATTGAGGACCGTCCCGATATGATGCCGATATGAAATTAGTATTGCCGATCTGCTTGCAGTATGCAAGCTACATATTACTCTAGATATATATATATATATATATATTTAAACTTTTTCCATGTCAAAAATATTAATTTCCTTATACATATATGTATTGGGAATGTATACATTCAACAATCACATTATTTACATTGGTTGTAAAAATATAAGAAAAAAATAGCAATACCGAAAAATTTTATCACAGGTAATATCACTACATCAACAAACGACGTTTCATATAAGTAACTTTTTAAATTTAAATTTATTAATTATTCCAAAGTCATATATCGAACCAGTGAGTTAGAAATAGTTTAAGGCCGCAAATGTTAAAAGCTAAGGAGTCCAAAATATCGCAAAATAAGAATCAGTGGAAAGGTAAGAGCATAAATATTCTACCTGATATGTTCTATGAGCTCATCGAAATCCAAGCAATTATAAAACTTTAAGTGCACTTGCTACAAAGAGAGGCATTCATGATCAATAATACGCCCTGGTGTCGCTACAGATCGGTGAATACGTAACGCAAACGAACTACGCTAAAGATATTTACCATTTTGGGCATTATTTACGTCAACAAGGCCTTGAACTTGCGGAGGGACCTGAAGGGGAAAATGGCTCAGACTGCCTCTTTCCAAAAACAGCGGCGGAAGTGATTTGAGGATACTTTTAGGTGATATATTGATCCTTTACTTATTATACTTGAGTTATGATAAGAAAGAAAGAGAAAATGAAAGTATGGTAATCTTTATAAATGGGGAATATAAAATCACAGCGATCAAATACCATATCCACTTTCATCACGGGGACATTTTTTCCGCGATTGTAAAAGCTAACTACGCAATGCTCAAAGTAAATAAAAAATCTATTGCAGTTATCTTCGATATAAAATAAACAAATAATCGTGAATTTAACCTTACTAAATCGGAATAAATGTTTAAAAGATAACCCTTATTATATCGTCGCACACACATTGAAATTATATGTATTATCAAGAGTAACATTTGCATTCCTCGTCTTTTAATTCTGTCCCGAATTCGTATGACCTTGCGAACTTGCTAATTTACTCTCGAAAAATTAAATGAAGCCTTTCAAATTTATAAACTGTAGATATGAACTTTATGGAAAAGTTTCGCCATGGCTATGTTAGAAACGCAAATCATTATGTTCATAAATACTATCTATGTTTATGACAAGAGAAGCATTAAACAATCTTTTCAGAATGAAAAACTTAAATTATTTTGTTAGAATCTACTAGTATACATTCGTCACATAAATGAAAAATCATGAAATATCAATAAAACAAAAACGCAGGTAAGTAATTCTCGGTCTGATTTTAACAACTTAGTTTCGAAATAAATGGTAAAAATCTCCAGATGTCAATAGGTGATGTGAAAATATTAGAAAACAACAAAGGCCTACTATCTTATACGCAAGGCTTAATTAATATGTTAGACGGGCGAGGAATGATATAAAAATCATATTAACTTCAAATACTTGGTCCCGTTGAAGTAATCTATTAAATATCGAACACCTTCGTTAATAATATAAGATTCTAAAGTCTTATATCGAACCTGGTAACGTACAAATATCTGTATACAGTGGTACATTAAAATAGATTTCCTCTCTCACTACAGATTTTTTAAGATTTTATTAATACACTTCAGACGCTCTGATTTTGATCAAGTAACTGTTCTGGCCATTCGAATAACGCAGAAAATATCATAGTAAATGAACAAACCTGAATTAGGAACCCGGAAGACAATCTTTTGATTATCCTTCTTTGGACACAGTTTCGATATCACACCCAGAAGAGTCATCCAAAAGGGAGAGAATTTACTTCCTCAAGACTAGAAAATAGAAAAACACGAAGTAATTTCTTAATTAAATAATTATTCAATATGATATAGCATGAATCACAAGATCGCATAGATTTTAGTAGCAATCGCAAGACCTGGTATTTCCCATACTAGATGGCTAGACAAGGTTAGATACATAGCAATTGTATGGTAAATATCGCTTCGGGATTCACTTCAATTATTCATTTAATTTCAAAAACAGATAGGTCTTAACAGAAATATATGTTATAAAAATACTATAGTTTGCTCATTTCGTTTGATTTGATTTATTTATTCGGAGACAAAGAAAAAATTGAATCAAAACGGAGATGCGATGAAAAATGATCAAAACAAAAAGCTGGTAACCGTAACTAATCATAAATTCATATTCATATTTCTATTCAGAACCTAAGTAAGAAAGATACATGAAGGTATCTACTAAATGATATGATTATCCATGATCATTTCCGTTGAAGTCAAAATCCTGTGATAGATTCAAGATTTCTAATAGAAAGCAATTAGGGATTCGACGGTAAGAATAAAAATATACATACTCAGAGATAATCATGAACACCTAATAAAACCTAAAATCCAAGATGAGTGGGCAAGGAAAAATAGAATTTAATATTGAAATAAAGGCTTAAAGAAAACCATTAAATAAAAGATGACTGATAGGAAAATAAAAATTTCAAATTAAAATATAAACCTCGTTAGTGTGACAACAGTAGACGATACACAGGTAAACTTTAATCTCTAATTTCGCAAAGCCTTGTGAATATTGAGTCATCCATTGCTGCAATCTTTTATGACAAATCAGCATATAATTTTGTATATAAAACAAACAGAATCAGAAATTAGAATAAAATATAAACAGTAATATAATTTTACATAAAAACATTTAAATGATCATCTCAGGAAACAACACTCTACTTGAACTACTATGTCCCATGGAAGTATACTTTTAATCAACAAAAACCTTCATTATTTATTTACGAATAAGTTTCTGAAGTCTTAGATTGAAGCAGGTAACTTCCAAATAACTAACTACTGTAGCATATTGTAAAATTAAAATAGATTTCTTTGTAAATTACAGATGAATTAAGATTTATTTTATCTGCAGCATTACTTTTGTTTTATAAACTACTTTTATTATATTTCTATCTTTTAAGAAAAATTTCAGTAGATAAAGTAAAAAAATGCTGGAAAATTTCAAATTAAATAATAAACGATTTTTAAATGAACCGAAACGATATAAATATAATAATATATAATTTTCGAGTTATAAAATATCAGAAAAATTATTAGAAATAAAAAATCATTATAATAAAACTAACCTGTAACTATCATCTGGAAGACATCGTTTTATAATCTTACGTATACCGCTAATTCGATTTCACACCACGAAGAATCATCCAAATGCGAAAGATTCATTTCCTCAAAACATGAAAAAGAAGAAGCAAAGTGAAATTAATTATTTAATTAACTATTTCGATAAAATATTGTACGATTCATGCACAAGAGCAAGCAGACTAAGTACTAATCGCCCAAAACAGGAACTCCAAATCGTCGTCTTTGGACGATGTGAAGTACCAAAGCCAAGATGTCAGGGAATTATCGTATAGAGATTCAGTAAATGAATTTATTCAAACACAAATATCTTGGTTCCTATTAGTCAAGATTTAAATGAAAGGTCGATTTGAATCTAATAGCAACCGGAAAACTAACAAAAAGAATTTTATTGAAAGATATCGGATAGGAAAACCAAAAGTTGAAATTCAACTATATACCTCATTGATACGTCATCGGTTGACGACCACAAGGTAATCTCGTAGCAATTTTCACAAATTATAAATTAGCTTAACGTAGAGCTATATTATTATTTAATATAAATTGTAAAAACTACACTCCTCAATATGTTTTCCCGATGAAAACTTCAATAAAATATAGTTTAAACGATGAACTGTGTTGTAAACTAAAGTGATCGATCACTACGCGTAAAATATAACTCAAATGTATAAATGGAATCTTCAACTTTATGGCCGTTGATAATATCCGCAAAAATAATCAGGCAATATTAACATTGCCATTTACTAATTTCCATTACATATCTCGGATTAATTACACTCAACCATGAATATAACAATTCTTAGATATTAACTAAATTTTATTAGAAAACGAAATTAAAAATCCAGTAATTCTCCACAAATGAAAAACAAACCCATTCACAAGTATGGTAATACTGAATCAAATTTTCAACATGCAAATTTTCCAATTCAGAGATGGATGATAAAATAATGAAGAACGGTTAGGCCATTTTTAGATTTCAAATGAATCTTCCGATGATTTTATTTCGGTAGATAATATAATTAAGGTACCTCTAAAATTACGAAATAATTGCTTGAGGTACACAGTTCCGCTGCTATATATTGAGTTTCCGGAATGAAATCACAACTATCAAGCATTTCTGGAGACAAAAACTTCGTGCCTAAAGACTAAAAGTAAGATTGTCGAAAACAAGAGATAGTCGAGTGATGGAATGTGAAAAACGTTCCACTGAAATCAAGGTAAAGAAAAAGAAAGGTTATATTGAGAAGCAGCTGACTGTCAAGGCCGTGGCACGTCCTTCACAAAATGATTAAGCATAACGATCGAAATAATATTTTACTCCTCAATACGCAAATTATATCTTTAACACTAAATATAGAGTAATTTATACTGATGCACATACTCACCAAATAAAGGAGATCCCAGACCAAGTCCACGACAATCTTGACGTCGGGAAATACCCACTAATTTACAAAATATATAGTTCTCGAATGAAATCAAACTGAAATAACGTTACACCTTTAAAATTCCTCGTATACTCTCGATTTTTTATCCGTGGTACATCAATGATTCAAAAGGTAACTGTTTTTCGAAAAAAGACCAGCAGCACCTCCACACCGTATGACGTCTGCGCAGCAACTGATGTTTAAACCTTTGAAATAAACGTTAAACCAAATGCTGCACTCTGATTGGTCGGTGAAATGGAAATTTCCATAGAACTATCTCTTTTATGTAAATTTTTTACGTAATATATAATAAACATCGAAATAAAGCTTATTTTACCGCAACACATTTTATTTGAATTTTAAAGATTTCAATTTACCAATAACTGTTTTATAAAATTACCATATTGAAAATAAAATGTTTTTAAATAATATACCCAAGCTATGTAAATAATGATTTTAGATATATAAATCATAAACAAAGTAATGAGAGTAACGATCTGAGTTTAAATCGGAATATTACCTACTAAATATAGTTACGAGTAATTTAATGAGGTAGTTCTAGCTAAAACGAAAATAAAATATCTAATTTGGGAATTACCTTTATTTAATACCAATATTAACTCATATTACATTTACTTTTGTAAATGTAATATGTAAATATTATGAACTTATCAATAATGCTGACTCATCCAAGAGAATCTCTAAACTAATAACCTATCTCTTAAAAGGGAAAACAAAGAAAGACATTCACATTACCTGAAATAACGTCCTAATATATAACTTATATCATGGCCAACAAAAAGCTAAGAAATATGGATTACTAGTCACCAAGATTAAAAGTACATATTTTATGCAACTTAAATTTGCAACTGTGTTATTCGTCAAGGAATTCTGAAATTCTTTTCTTTACAATACCAGCCTAAGACAATTGATGTTTCTAACTCCAAATTCCTTCGGTTGCCTCGGGTTCGGACTCGTCATTCCTATTCAAGTTGTTGAGAAACACAAAATTTCCTTTCTACTACATCAAAGTTGGCAAAAATGAAAAGGTCACTAAAGATTATAATTTTATATACAGTTGGGATGGACGTTCTACAATATTAGACAATTGTTGATGATATGGATGAGTGAAGAATTCTTACGATGGTCACTGAAATATTTAATCCCAATGAGAAGCATGGATAATTGATCATCAAATTAACATACTAGTATATCATTTTTAAAATTACACTTACGTTAATAAAAACTATTAATTGTAGTTTCATCTAAATTTCAAATGATTGGTATAGTTTTCTTGAAGTTTGCTTTCGTGTTTAAATCAACCGGAATAGCCAGCTTCTGTTACTATAGAACAAAATCCAAAGTTGCAACAACTTACGTTTCTTCCTTACGCAATCTCTCGCCAAGATTCACTAATTCTTATAACTTCCCTGTCGTATTCTTGTAGAGGATCCAATCTCTTTCCGAATCACCTTCGTCGCGAAACACACTTCTTGCATCCTGCATGAAGCTTAGAGATATATGCACAGATATCACTGACACATTTATGGACTTAGGTAATAAATAATTCTAATTCACATTTATATCACTCCACCTTCAGTAGATACAATTTTACATCCGGGGCAAAAACTGGAAGACTCCTTCTAAACTCGAGCACATGTTTTTCAGACAAACTTGAGAATGGCGGAAGTCAGGTGACGAAGAGTGCCTTTTCGCTATTCAGAAATTTCTAGACCATAATTCCTCTAAATCGTTTCGGAAATGCGTCGCAATGTCCCTCGTGGACTTTATAGGAGAGTTACTTTGATGTGAGCGAAATTAAAAAGGAAATTATTAATCATTGGAATAAAAAAGAGTTCTAGAGAGTTCTTAGGATAGTGAAATTGCAACGCCTCTGTGGGTGGATTAAATTAGTTTCATTATTGTCTCTGAATTTCGTGTTGAAGCAGTTTGTACGAGATGAAAACTTAGCTCTATTACAGTGCCATTTTTAAAAGGTTTGATGAAGTTTCTCAGTGATAACGGTGCTGCGTAGTGCTTAGTTTAATAGCGTTTCCAAGCATAGTGGTGCTCGAAAAAAGTAAACAGAAAACAATTTTCCTTCCGTTACACCCAAAATCTATCACTCAAGAATGGCAAACCACAGGAACAAGATGGACGATCTCCGTGTTGGATGTTAATGTTCGCGGGTTTTCACAGCAAGATTTATTACTGACACTAGCATTACAGTAATTAGAAGGTAAGTGCAACAATGAAGTAAACTTGTGGTGCTATTTTCTTTGTCCTAAGTATAAAAATGAGTCGAGTGGCTACTCTTCATAAATATTCATAATAACAAGCTCTGCATCAACTTTGAAGCTAAACTAAAGTTCCATCAGTTCAACTTTAAATGTAATTATATGTGTAAATCTCTGAATCTATCTTAGATATCTCTGATTCTTAACCATTCGTCATTGAACGATCTCATTAACTCTCAGTAAATTCATCACTGTTAAGGCAACATGAATCATTTAAAGTCCACACCATTAGCCAAAGAATGTTTGAAAAGGAACAAGCAAGATAAGCTGTTTTCCTTCGTAACGAGATAAAGTGTTACAAAATGAAATGGTGGTCTTTGTAGAGTTATTACTATTATTAGGAATATAATATTAATTGTATCTTCACTCATATCATTACCTTGGAGAGATATTCTAGCGTCTCAAAAGTAAATATAATTTTAGTTATTATTAGTATTCAATAAAAATTACTCGCTAATTCGATGATTTTTTAAATTTTTTACTTTAATTACATGAGAATTTTAAAGATATTAGTAAATGTTGTGTTCCTATTTAAATTCGCATATCAATACTCGCATTCCTTCATTTCATAATCCCCAAGTCTGAAGGAAATTAATGACTTGACATCAGTATAATATTTAAAACATTTTAATTTTTTAGTCGTTACGCAAAATAATTATTGATAAATTGATATTTTTAATCATCAGTTTTTTAATTTGAAGCGTAACGTAACCCAGTGGGGGCGTGAAATTTACGAGGATTATAATAAAATATTTTCAAGTCAAATTAATTTTCCAATATTTCCTAAATTTAAAATAAATTGTGTTCAGCTAAGATAAGTTTTATTTCGATGTTGATTATAATATATGTAAACTATTAAAATTAGGGAAATGGGACGGAAATTTCCATTACGCTGACCAATCAGAGCGCAGAATTTGGTTCAACGTTAATTCCGAGGGTTTAAACATCAGTTGCTACGAATACGTCACCCAGAGTGGAGGTGCTGCCGGTATTTCTTTTGACCAGCCGTTAACTTTTGAATTGTCGAAGTACAATATTTTCGATAAAGAGTATATGTGAGCATTTAGCAGAGTGTAACTCAATAATAGTTTTTTAAATTTCATTCGATAATTATGTATTAGCGTAGAATATGTAAATTAGCGGGTATTTCCTGACTTCAAGATTTGGGTGGACTTGGTCTGGGATCTCGTTTATTTGGTAAGTAGGTGCATAATGATAAATTAATATAGTTTAAGTGCTAAAGCTTTATTTTTCGTTTTCAGGCGTACAATTCGATCCTTACGATCAACATATTTTGTGAATTGCTGGATGAAGTCTTTCTTGTTGCTGCATTGACAGTTAAGTTTGCTACTTTTCGTCGTATATTGACTTTAGTTTTCTTTTACCTTGAATTTCTTTTGAGTTAAGTTTTACGGTTCAAATTCCATTCATTCCTTAGTTCTTAATGATCCTTTTTTCAGCCTTTAGGCTCGAAGTTCTTGTCACTGGAAATGGTATTAGGAGTTGTTATGTATAATATTGTTTCTGAATACTAAAATGTAATTAAGTGGAATTGTGAATCTAAAGCGATAATTTTATAATATTCAACATGTTATCGCGTATATATTAAAGGGAAAGCTTCCAACTTCTTAAAGTTCTTTCATAATTTAATTCAAAATCACAATTCCTTTAATTCTTGAATAACAGGTAACTAAATTCCAATTTTCGATTCAGAGTCAAGTATAGCTACATTCATTTATTAATTCATAGGAAATAAGAGTGAAGGTCTTAAATTTAAAATTCGACTGATTTCTATGATATATATCGAACCTGTTCTTGGTTCAATAAAATAACCCGTTCCAAAAATATATGTTGGAAATTATTTCGTGATTAGTACCGAACACCGATGTCATATCAACGGAGTTTATATTTGAATTTCAACTAGTTTTTTCCTATCACTTATCTTTTATTTAATATCTTTCTTTAAAATTTCCTTCTGATATTAGATCAAATTGACATTGATTTTAAAACTCGAGTTATAGAACCTAGATTCCGATTCTTTCGGTGTGTGTATCTTCTTATGCTCACCCTTGAATCATAAATGGATATCAGTTAGGAATCATTAAAATTTAAATTCACGCAATTCTAAAACGTTTCATAGCTCAGTACTTTGTCTATAACGGAATTTCTGGAGTAATCATTGATAATATTTATCAACTATCCCTGTAACGGACGTTCTGAAAATAATTTCGATTTGAATTTACCATTATGCTTAAAACGATAATCGTTTTAAGCATTTTGCTTTATTATTTTTTATATTATATATATATATTTATTATTAATTATACATTTTATTGAATTTTACCTATTTCTTTTTCATTTTTGAGGAAGTGCTCTCTTGCATATGGATGATTCTTCTGGATACCGATGTTTGATACCGACAGTGCGTTCAGCGTAGGATCATCAAATGATGTCTTTTGGAATTTCTCTACAGGTTAGCTATTTTATTATGATATTTTCTGAGATATATTCTTTATGATGTTTGATATCTCCAGCGTAACATATACTTTTATTTTTAACGAGCAGTTAATATTGTTTTCATAAAATAATAAGGATTAACTTTTAAGTTATGTACTACTTACATTCCGATTTTAATTGTTTTAAATTAAGATTATTTGTTTATTTTATATAAAATATTGCTGCAATGATAACTCTAAATTCTTTGGGCTTCGCGTTAGCTATTTCAGTTCCTCCTATTTCAACTAGATTATCACCTTCAAATTTTTCTCAGTTATTTAGAATATAATTTCTGTAATTTGAACTCTAGAATTTAAGAAAAGGATAAAAGGCATCACCTCAATATCGCGGTTTCCTAAAATTTGTGTAACTTCCACTGCTGAGATTTTTTCATCGGAGCTTACCTTCCATTCGAGTTTATACTCTATTACAATTAATGTTTTTCGGGAAATCGACGTCAGAATTGTTGAATTTTGAAATTAATTATAAGTATTACTTGGGGGTTGGAGTAAACTAAGTAATATTTTTGGAAATTACTTTGAGATTACCTGGATATAATCAACGGATTACATATCAACGAATTTTATATTTAAAATTTAACTTTTTGTTTCCCTAATAGACGTATTTTATTTAAGGTCTTTCTTAAAATCTTCGTTTAATATTATATTCACATTTTCCTTGCATGCTAATCTTGAATTTATAGAATTTATTATCTCCGAGAATGTATATTTTTATTCTATCCTCGACTCATGAATTGCTATCTGATAGATAGCTGAGCTATCTCTCCATTTTAAATTAACGTTAGTCTTAGATGTTTGCTATCACAATTCATTGCCTACATAGGGAATTAGATGGTTGAATTTCGGAAATGATCAATGAATATTTTATCATTTCAATAGGAACTTACAACTATCCTATTAACAGTTATTCTGAAAAGAATTTCGATTTGAATTTACGATCCTTTAACGTTTTTAAACATTCTGTTTTGATCATTTACAATTTAATTGCCTTTTCATTTGAATATTATTACTGTATTTATGTGTTTCAGTGTAGTATGTGTTTCAGTTAAGTCATCGCTGTTTTTGAGGTTGATGAATAATCGAATTGAAGCCCGGAACAATATTTGCCGAATATCTTCGATGTGGTATTAAACCTCGTTTTACTACGTCACATTGGAAGTACTACTTTGATTGATTGCATTGATTTAAATTTTTTCTTTTTTCAAGTCCTGAGGAAGTCAATTCACTCACTTACGGATGATCATTCTGGGTGCCTTTCTGTGATATTGAAAATGCTGAAAAACGAAGGATAATCAAAATAATACCTTCCGGATTTCCGATTCAGGTAAGTTCTTTTATAGTGATATTTTCTGTCTTATTACAATTTTGGCCGTTTCTTTCGTTGCTTTAAAATTTTATGCAGCCCAAGTGTAAGATATTTTGAAATATTTAGTGACGCTGTACATTTCCAAATATTTTCCAATAATAAATTAATTTACGTATTCATACATTATTTAAGTCATACAATTAAATGTTATTTTCTTAATATTTGAGATAAGGTCAGAAGGGTTTATTGATCAAAATCAAAGCGTCCGGTTTTTATTAAATAATCATTAAACATCTATAATGTGAGAGTAATTTTTTATAATATAAAGCAGTATATAGATATTTGAAGGTATAAAGTTCAATATAAGACAATAGAATGTTTAAAAAGCAACATGAATCATCGTGATTTGAAATATTACTTGAACGGGACCTAGTATTTCAAGTTAATATTATATTTTCGGTATCATCCGTCTGAAATATTATTAAACCCTTTCGTTTTGCATAGATCTTCGTTGTTTTCTAATATATATTTTTCCTGCAATCTATTTACCACAAAACAATTTCGCTATTTATTTCAGAATACAGCTTTTACATTCAGACACAAACATATTGAATTGCATTTAGATTTAATCTGATACCTTTTTTGATTTGTGTGACGAATTTTTACAAACAGGTTCCAAAATATTAATATACGTTTTTCATTCTGAAAGGATTATTTCACGTCTCTACAGTAAAACCACAGTATAGATAGATTGTCATTAGATATCAGATTTTAATACAAGTAATTTCTATTTGATATTCGATCGAATTAGGATTATCTATTATATTAAATTCCAAATTATTAAGTTTAAATTCAAGATTATTTCATCATTTTATACTACAGATGACTTAAATAGACACTCCATATGTTAGTAGCATTGCGTATGTAACTTTTTCAATCGCAGAAACAATGTCGTCATAGTAAAAGTAGATGTCATTAGATCGACGTGATTTCCCATTTATTCTTCCCGTTTAAACTCTAGTATCATCTTTCAATTCTTCCCTTTTGCAGATTAGCTTACTTTCACTTTCTCATTTTTTCTTACCACAACTCAAACATTTTAACTACAGGAACAAGTCCTCACCTGAAGGTCTAGGTTTCCTCAAATTACTTCCATTGCTACGTATTTTTTAATCGGAAGCCAACTATTCCTCTAATTTCGACCTTCAGGTCTTTCCACATGTTCAAGGTCTTGCAATCGTACATACATAGTCTCTTACATCGTATGTATTTTTACTTTAGTTTGTTTGAGTTACTCTCTTACTGGGCTGTAGCGGAACAAAATGGAGCGTATTATTGATCTTTAATTTCACTTTATTAGCGAATGAACCTAAGGTTTTATAATTGATTAGATATCGATGAGCTCATAGATCAATGTCAGGTAGAATATTAATCGCTGTGGGTCATCATTCTTTCTACTCACAATTTATTAAAGTTATATAATGAAATGTTTATTTTACGCTCTTTTGTACTTCATGGCATTTTACATTTTCGGCATTAAACAATTTCTAACCAAATTCTAATTTCTAACGTGATGTTACCTGTGAAGATCGGTAATGCTATTTTTCGAGCTCATTTGATAATGAATCTTCGTTTTTTTCGTATATTTTAACATCCATTTTATTTAAAATTTTAATAGAAATTTAGTAACTTTTGTCATAGTTCAAAAGTCAATTTCTAGAGACATTGTTATAATCCTGTAGATCTAATAATATGATTCCAAAATTTTTCCGAAGCGCGATTTTGCCTTCATTAAATGAGTTCGATGTTAGCGGATGTCCGTCAGTTAAGGTTTTTTTTAACTTTAATCGGTAATCAATCTTATTTTTGCATTAATACCTTAGTTTCAGCCTGCAAAGCCACTTATATTTTACATTGTCTATCGCACCGAATAATTTAACGTATCGATTAATTTCCAGTGTTCTTAGTAATTACTGAAGCTATCGATGTAAATATAATCTCTAATGAAAAACCACCGGAGACTCTTTTGAAGGAACCGAAATTCAATTGAGAGTAGTGGGAACGGTTTTTAAATTACTCCTTTAAAGTCATAGAAAATCAATAAACAACAATTAACGCAGAAACTTGTGTTCAAGTAAAATGAGAGGATGAAAATTTGCACGCTTTTCAAAATGTGGTGATTGTTAAATGTCTCTATGCTCAAAATTATAGGAGAAGAGTTATTTGAATAATTATTAACGTTTCTAACACAGAAATGGCGACACATTCCCAAAAAATATACATACACAGTTCGTCTTTTTAAAGGATTTATTTTATTTTTGAAAATAAATTACTAAATTTAAAAAATACCACTGTCATTCGAAATCGAGAAAGCATTAAAAAATTATACATTTAATTCTTTAATTTCGGTCGCTCAATTCTGCTTTCGATTGAAGATGCTAGAGATATGTTTAAATTATAGATAATATTCTGATTTCATGATTTAAAAAAACTCCATCCGAGTAACGCTATTAGTAAATTTAGAAATATTAAGCAAAGATGACGAATTTAAAGAAAAGTTTGTTGGGTGAAAAAGTTTGGGCAATTGCGTGGATATCCCCTCGAGAATTAATGGTCTCTTCAGCCACTATACAGTGTAAGATTCGTGATTTCAATGTAAGACGATAAAATTAGTAATTTTTAAACTTATACTCCTACTTTGTTATCTCATTTTCCAATTGCGTTACTTTTTTAAGATAATTTGTTTCTTTTATATTAAAGATAAATTTAATGTATGAATCGATATTCTTTAGGCATTGCGCGCGTAGTTTTTTCTAACGCGGAAACGGTATTGCCGTAGTAATAGATATCATTAGTTCGATGTAATTTCACTTTCATTTCTTCAACTCTAGTATCACCTTTGTTTCCTTATTTATAGAGATAAGCTATTCTTTTTGTTTGTAGAACACAAGCATATTAAGTACAAAAATGTGTCAAGGTCGAAGCTTTTCAAATTTTAATCACTTCCACTCCTAAGATTTTTTTAACAAAGGTTATCACTAGTTAGGGCCATTTTCACCGTACTGTTTTTTCACGAACTCAAGGACTTGTTTTGGTAAATATAATGTTATCGTAAATAATCTCCGACATTGTAAAGCCCTTGACTTCATTTCATTTCCATACTATTACACTGGTCTGAATTGAAAGGAGTGCGAGTTTTAGATATTGAGAATCACTGTTTCAGGTAATGTAACTACAGTTTCATAATTTCTAATGCATCGATAAGGTCATACAAGCAATACAACTAAGATATTTATCGCTATTAATCACAATTCTATCTACCGACTGTTCGTTTAAAACGCACAAAAGCTTTCCTTAGTTTATGCAAACTCGTGGACTTTTAGGCATCTTATGTTTGCGGAGAAGAATTTCTAACTTAGCCATGATAATACACAGAAAGGACGAACGGAGATTCTGGTCGAAAATATTCGATCGATATTTGAGACAGTATCTCCAGCTTCAATACCTGCAACAAAGCATTGATGATGAGAGCCTTTCATAACAAAAATCTCGAACCTTAAATTATTTCATATATATTCATCGTTTGCATTAACTTCTGTAACAATTTCTCATTTTTTTGATTGATTGATGATTTGTCTTTGGAAGCAGTGAAAATGACATTATGTACTCGATTTTCCCCCAAGTTTACAAATACTCGGAAAGTGCTAACGTCCAAATCATGAATGTTTTCCATTAAATAGAAGCAATTTAAGGGATTTGTCGTCTAAGAATTTTTCCAGTCAGTCTTACGGTGATTTCCACTTAGATTTTTCTTCGCTTTAATAAACAAAATTTATTGAAATTTTTAATCGCATTGATAATATTTAATTATTGCGGACCACCCAAAGGAATAAATGACGCCGAGGTTTCCTTACTTCGCTGTCAACAAAAATACAAAACTAAATACACAATGTAAATTTCACAAATAATGAAACCCCGTCAGTTATATACTCAGGTATCCAATATAATTATCTTCCACAGCACACACATGTTCCTCTTTTTATTTATTTAAATTATATTTTATAGAATGACATCACTAAATCTTGAAAATGCTAATCTCAGAATCAGCACATTTTCAACGAATTGCCGTCAATGAATTTCTACTTTCGGACTATTTTTGATGTTATTAGAAATTCGATCTAGATTCTTTATTAGTTTAATGAAGGATAGCTATTCACGCATGGTTAAATTTATATTTTGCCGAAAATTGAAATATCCGTTGATTATAAAGTAATGTATCCAGTCCCATAATATTCCAAAGCTTCACTTCATTTTCTAATTTTTCACTAAAACTTGCTGTTAATGCGTTTTAATTAGACTATATAAAATGATATTGCTTAATCTGGTTTCGTAGATTTTCTAAAATTCACTATAGCTATTGAAGATTTTAAAACATTAACTTGGATGTAGTCTTATAAATATTAAAGTAGAGTATGGTAAATTCTCCAAAGTATGACGCACTCAGATATTAGACAATTTACCTAATAAATTAAAAATATTGCATACTGAATATGTATTTATAAAATTACCTCGGTCTTCATTCAAAAAAGATTAATTTTGTTGATTAATACATATTTTCTTTTCCGAGGGACTTACGAGAAAGAACAGCGTGGTAGGAACCCGACGAGGGTCGGCGTCTGGACTCAGCGACGGAGGTCCACGGCTAGCGAAGGACGTAGGCGAGGGAAGACCCCGGCGTGGCAGGGTCCCATCGAGGGAGGGTCCCAGAGAGGGAAGGTCCCAGCGAGGGAGGACCCGGGCGAGGAGGACCCAGGCGAGAGAGGGTCCCAGCGAGGGAGCATCCGACCGGGGAAGGCCCCTGGCGAGGGAGGTCCCCGAAGAAAGGGGGTCCCAGCGAGGGTGGACCCCGGCGAGGGAGGACCTCGGCCAGAGAGTGTCCCAGCGAGGGAGGATCCTAGCGAAGTAGGGTCCCAGCGAATGAGGACCCCGGCGAGGGAGGACCTCGGCGAGAGAGGGTCCCAGCTAGGGAGGATCCCAGCGAAGTAGGGTCCCAGCGAATGAGGACCCCGGCGAGGGAGGACCTCGGCGAGAGAGGGTCCCAGCGAGGGAGGATCCCAGCGAAGGAGGACCCCGACGAGGGAGGACTCTGGTAAGAGAGGGTCCCAGCGAGGGAGGATCCCAGGGAGGGAGGACCCCAGCGACGGATGACCCCAGCAAGGGAGGATCCCAGCGAGGGAGGACCTTGGCAAGAGAGGGTCCCAGCGAGGGAGGATCCCAGCGAAGGAGGACCCCGGCGAGGGAGGACCTCGGTGAGAGAGGGTCCCAGCGAGGGAGGATCCCAGCGAAGGAGGACCCCGGCGAGGGAGGACCTCGGCGAGAGAGGGTCCCAGCTAGGGAGGATCCCAGCGAAGTAGGGTCCCAGCGAATGAGGACCCCGGCGAGGGAGGACCTCGGCGAGAGAGGGTCCCAGCGAGGGAGGATCCCAGCGAAGGAGGACCCCGACGAGGGAGGACTCTGGTAAGAGAGGGTCCCAGCGAGGGAGGATCCCAGGGAGGGAGGACCCCAGCGACGGATGACCCCAGCAAGGGAGGATCCCAGCGAGGGAGGACCTTGGCAAGAGAGGGTCCCAGCGAGGGAGGATCCCAGCGAATGAGGACCCCGGCGAGGGAGGACCTCGGCGAGAGAGGGTCCCAGCTAGGGAGGATCCCAGCGAAGTAGGGTCCCAGCGAATGAGGACCCCGGCGAGGGAGGACCTCGGCGAGAGAGGGTCCCAGCGAGGGAGGATCCCAGCGAAGGAGGACCCCGACGAGGGAGGACTCTGGTAAGAGAGGGTCCCAGCGAGGGAGGATCCCAGGGAGGGAGGACCACAGCGACGGATGACCCCAGCAAGGGAGGATCCCAGCGAGGGAGGACCTTGGCAAGAGAGGGTCCCAGCGAGGGAGGATCCCAGCGAAGGAGGACCCCGGCGAGGGAGGACCTCGGTGAGAGAGGGTCCCAGCGAGGGAGGATCCCAGCGAAGGAGGACCCCGGCGAGGGAGGACCTCGGTGAGAGAGGGTCCCAGCGAGGGAGGACCCCAGCGACGGATGACCCCAGCGAGGGAGGATCCCAGCGAGGGAGGACCTCGGCAAGAGAGGGTCCCAGCGAGGGAGGATCCCAGCGAAGGAGGACCCCGGCGAGGGAGGACCTCGGCAAGAGAGGGTCCCAGCGAGGGAGGATCCCAGCGAAGGAGGACCCCGGCGAGGGAGGACCTCGGTGAGAGAGGGTCCCAGCGAGGGAGGATCCCAGGGAGGGAGGATCCCAGCGACGGATGACCCCAGCGAGGGAGGACCTCGGCCAGAGAGGGTCCCAGCGAGGGAGGATCCCAGCGAAGGAGGACCCCGACGAGGGAGGACTCTGGTAAGAGAGGGTCCCAGCGAGGGAGGATCCCAGGGAGGGAGGACCCCAGCGACGGATGACCCCAGCGAGGGCGGATCCCAGCGAGGGGGGATCCCAGCCAGGGGGACCCCGGCAGGGCAAAGTCCCATCGAGGGAGAACCAAGTCGAGGGAGGACCCCGGTGAGGGAGGGTCCCAGCGAGGTAGGACCCTGATGAGGGAATACCCTGACAAGGTTGTTTCCTAACGAGGGAGGACCACAGCGAAGGAAGATCCCGTTGAGAGAGGGCCCCAGCGAGGGAGCACCCCGCCAAGGTTGGACCCTGGCGAGAGAGGGTCCCAGCGAGGTATAATCCCAGCGAGGGACGACCCCGGCGAGAGAGGGTTCCAGCGAGGGGGTATCTCATGGAGGGAGGGTCCCAGCGAGGGAGGACCCCTGCTAGGAAGGAGGACGACGAGGGACCCCAGCAAGGGAGGATCCCAGGGAGGGATGGTCCCGGCGAGTGAGGATCCCAGAGAGAGAGGGTCCTAGCGAGGGAGGACCCTGACGAGAGAGGGTACCTGCGAGGGAGCATCCGACTGATGGAGGATCCCGATGAGGGAGTAACCTGAAGATCGAGGGTCCCATTGAGGTCGGATACCAGCGAGGGAGGACCCTGGTAAGGTAGGGTCCCAGCAAGGGAGGTTCCTGGGGAGGGAGGACCGCTGCTAGGAAGAACCCCGGCAAGGGAGGACCTAGGAGACGAAGGATCTAGCAGGGAAGTGCCAGAGTTCAACTTGTTTTGGAAATTCTGATCAATAGAATTGATGGACTTAAGGAAACCAACTTTTTACATTGTCATTGCAGAAGGCTTTTCTCAATAAATTTAGCAAAGAATTAAAAATTATTTGTTGAGATGAAAGGAGCACAAATTCATAGAATTACTTAAGATTGATTAAGTAATGTAGTGAAAGATTATTCCTTGCAGTAGAGAAATTCAGAGGGGATGACTGTGAGTTAACAACTCTCCCAACATGGAATGTGACTCTGAATTGGATTCATAGGTTACTGTATATGGTGACTAGTCTTATAAGATATTAAACATTCTCCTTTATCTTTAACCTGAGTGAATTCTGCTTGAAGATATAGCCAATTGCTTCTAAGATATCTGCAAGAAATTATTTAAGCCTGCCTTCGAGAGAGACATATCCATCCACAGACTGGTGCAGTTTGTGACAAAAACTGCAGTGATAAAATCTTACAAAGAAGAGAGTTTATTGAGACTCATTTTACTGACACATTCCAAAATTAAATAGATAATTTGCTTTGTTAGGAATCAAGCAAGGATTGATGAAATATTCTCCATGATACCAGCATATATTTTATCAAATTTTGATGATGAAATGAGGATTATCTTTTAAATTTCTAATCCAATTTAGTTCCTTTAAAGTCAAGATTATTCGTTTAATTTTATTATTTAATTGAAGATAACTACAATATGTACTCGATATTCTTTGAGCACTGTGTATTTAGCTTTTAAATTTGCGGAAGCAAGCCACAAGCGCCGTGGTAAAAGTGGATGCCATTAGGTCATGTCATAAATAAATAAATATAAGCAAAGCATTGCGTTAGGCAAATATATGTCATTATACATAGGAGTGAATTAATTTGCAAAAGAAAATATATTATAAAGATAAAGTCTACATTCAATAATCGTTTAAGATGGAATTAACATGTAGGAATTGTAGTTTTGGAAGATAATAATAGCCTAACTTCATCAACATGTAATTATGTTGCACCTAAAAAATTATGAAGAGTCAGCTTCCCTCTATTAGAATATGGGAGTGTATTATATGTACTGTACGAAATACGATAACGGAAGATCAATTTTGATTAACTACCCCTAAAATGCAATCAAGATATTACAGCCACAAAGGCATATCACAAATGCAAAAGGAATGGTGAAAGGAAATTAAATGATTACTGGAGAAAAAATAATTCAATTTTAGGGTATTCTTCTTGTTAACTGCACATTTTATGATTGGAATAGTTTACCAGATTGGGAAGAATTAACAGTAATATGAATAGGGATTTACTGATAATGTTCGTTTGTAGGTTTGCGGTAGCATATGTAGTATTTTAATGTATTTCATGTACAGAATTAATCATAGCATTTCCCAAACTCATTGGTTGAATTGTATCTTGGTCTAACAAAGCAATGCCAAGGTCCCAGATTCAAGTTCTAAGTAACCGGATTCTTCTGTTACAGGAATGGATGTCTATATGCTAAATGTAGATATATATGTCGATAAATCCTTCATTTCATTCTTCTGTTTCCCGTAGATTTTGCACATTCTTTAATCAAGAATGCCAATGGTTTTGAATAGGAAGGTCTTCAACCAATGCATTCTACCAGTCCTATGGTAGTAAAACTTGGGTGTTAAATGTTGCGATAACCCAGAGACTTCAAACAAGGCAAAGGAGCATGGAGCGCTGTATGCTGGGAATCACAAGAAGAGACAGGAAACGCAACACTTGGGTGAGAATGCTGACTGGAGTTACAGACATCATAGATAATATAAGATCACTAAAATAGAGGTGGGCAAGCCATATTGCTAGAAGAAACGACAACTGTTGGACGTATGTACTTCTCAACTGGATACCAAGAGATGTGAAGAGACCAAGAAGAAGACCTATAGACAGGTAGAATAGAGACATCATCAAGTACTTAGGTGTAACATGAAGCTCAGGATATTAACCTTATCTAACAGAGAAAATTGGAAAGTACTTTGGGAGGCCTACATCCGACGTCGGATTGAAAATGGCTGATGATGATGATACATAGTGGTAGAAATCAGTTATAATGAGTAGTTGTGTGATTTTTTTCATCTCTCAAAAATAAGGGGTCGACTTATACGCTGAACATAAAATTTAAACCTTTACTACCGATAAGGTAAGAAAGTGAAACTGCCTGCTTAACACCAGTTCTACAAAAACTCAAGTATCTTAGAGTCAAATATATTTGAAACATAAATATTCTTTGCAAATTATATTCATTTCTTCACATTTATTTTTATTCACAAAAATTTAATATATATCTAGCTGATTTTTGATGAATGAAGATAATTAACCAAATTATGTTTTTTTTGTTTATAAAATCGTTATGATTCGACTTAGCATTGATGAAAGCGTTAGGAGCAAATCAAAGTTATTTCAGAAGTGTCGTGATCTGATATTTCCATACTATATTTCCATTATTTCTATATTTAAATTTTTATGACCGTATGTTTCTGTTTCGTAATGCATTACTCGTATTTGTAGCCAGAGTGATATCAACGAAAGAAACTAGCGTAATAGTTAAGTAGAGGCGATAAGTTGACATTGTAGCTAAAAGAAACAATTCTATGCTTATGCCATGGTATATCAATGAATACTGTGGGTTTTCTTCTCATAAAATAGAGCTGGGGAAGTGGTGTTACCTTATTTTTTGGGTCGACTTATATGCTGAACATAGGCTAAAACCTGAAATTCACCTCAAAATTTTAAGGGTCGACTTACATGCCGGCATATATGGTAATTAAATCATTATTATAACAATAGGGAATTCTAATGAAAATTAATGATTATGTGATTAAAACGTATTCCCTGCATTAAATATTACTGAGCAAGAATTTTGTTTATAACCCGTGTATTATTCGTAAAATTCTACTTTGAAAATAGCATTGAAACCTTGCGCTCAAAACGACCCGTCGCCATGTTTTTTGAGCGTGACGTCATTCCCTAGTACACGTACGTGCCAGTCGATGTATGTCTTGCTTGGGTTAATGGGGAGGAAAAGCTTCAACCATGCCGTACAAGTGGTGTATTGTGCCTTTATGTAAAAGCACAAGCGTATGTACGCCCAATAAGGTATTTGTGAGTGTGCCCCAAGGAGAAAAACGTAGGAAAATGTGGCTAAAAGCCATTCGCCGGGATGATTCGAAGAAGAAGTTATGTATGACAACAACGTTGTTCTCAGCAGCCTCAACCTCAACGTTGTTCATTTGCGAAGATCATTTTGATGTATTTTTATACGTTGTTGTTTTATTTAGTTGTTTTATAATCGTACGGCATGCATAGTAATTTAACGATTTTACCATAAATATACCTATAATGATTGAGGCATATCTTGAGAGAGAAATATCTTTTACTATTATATCTTTTTAAAATATATTAGATGGAGAACTACATGAGGTTTACGATGGTTGGTGTTAACCTCAGAACACAATTCTCACTGCCAATACTTTCGTAAAATGAATAATTATAGAGTATTCACAAAAAAATTAAGCATTAAGGTAATTCATGTAAGAATTATAATTTGGCCCTTTAATCTTTTGATATTATTGATCATAGTTTATTATAGCGTAAATTAAAATCGATAAATAATAAACAAATGATAAACACAAGAAATTTATTATTTTATATTACCAAACACAGAACAACACGGCCCTTTAAAGTCATCAGTGTTTTCTTTGTATAACAAATTTAACAATCCAAGACCACTAACCATCAGAAATTCACAATGAGTAAACTTTTTTAAAAGCAAAATTCAACAATGTCAGAAAGTAAGCAATTATAAATAAATACACATAGACATTATAAAGGTACCTTCTTTAACACTTACATTACATTTTGCAGCAAATTACAACTGTTGCTTAGTAATTATTGGAAAAATAGCATTATTCCAGAAATTCGTGGCTTTTTCTATTCATTCATTAATGTATCTTTCACAATATTCAATTTCATTAACATTTATATATCTGCTAGTCTAAAAAACAGGTTCAGCAACACAAAATATCCCCTTTGATTTTCCACATAATTTCATTTGTAAATGGATTTGAGCTTTACACTTGGGCCTCAAATGCCCATATTGGGAAATATAGTGCTCTTTAGTTTTAGTAGTACTTGGGCATTTTATTTCTATAACAAATTCTTCTGAAATTGCAATAGGAGATGCAGCAAGAAAAGATGAATTCTTGCATAATATGATTCCCGCTTTTGCAACAGAGTAACCTAATTGTTTCTCAAGAACTTCAATGACTTGGGGCTAAAGGTCCCTACCTCTTTTCATGGGCAATGTCTCAGGAGTACGAGCACCCAATATTTGTTCCACCAGTGATCCCTCTATTCTTGAACAGACTGATGCTTCATGTATCTTGGAAGCTGTGATTCACCCATACCTAAGTTTATGCCACAAGGAAACCTTTGCTTGTTGAACTGTGGCCCCCAATGCTTCCTTCAACACAGTTCCACTCATCTTGCTTGAGCAAAACATGTGAAAGTCCTCAAAAGTACCACCACCATTTTCATTAAAGCAGTTACCTAATAAATGAAGAGATAATTGGTCAACATCACTACCCTGTTGGAAGTGCTTGAATATTTGCCCTTGTGCTTTCTTCTCCAGCCCAGTTTTTATAACTTTTTGAAGAAACTTTGGGGGCTGCTATGCTAGTGCCTGGAAAAAGATCTTTAGCAAGAATATACTTCATGCTCTTTCCAATATCTGCCAGCTTGGACCTCTTCCAATAACATTCTTCGGAAGTAGGGGCTGGATCTTCATTTCTTCGATGGACCCACATTATTAGGCACACAACATGCTTGCATCCTCCTTAAAAAAAAAACTTGTACTGTGTACCAGAGCATATGAACAATTATGTATGTTCCTTCTACATATTCCACAAAACTTAGGTTCATTATTGTTGATCTGTTTTTCTTAATTTTGATGGCTCTATTATGTTAAACGTGGCTTACACATGCCTCTGAAAATGTTATTTATGGGCATAAATCTGCCAAAACAGCCATGTTTGAATATTTATAACAAACTGTTAAAATAAAATATTTATTAAAAAAATATATCGGATTTTTTTTAACTAGTGCTGCAACTAGCTACAGAGAGAAATTATTAAATTCTTTGAGTGTGTGTGGAGCCTTTGTCGAATGCATGGAATGAATTGAAGTTTCTGTGTTGACATGACCGATACGAGCATCACTTATATGTAATTGCACAGTTGTATCAGTACCCTATATTTTATAAATAATTAAGGGCTTGTAAAAATGTATGCATACCGGAAGATGCGGTACAGTCTTGACAAATTGCACTTATTACTGTTTCTTCTTCCTTATCGACAGTGAGTTCCACAGTTTAAGACTTGTTTCTCACTTTATGCTCAGGAGTCACCTTCGCCCTTAAAGTGCAAACATTCAAATTTCTTTTCACTTGGACGTATCCAACTGCCAAATCGCAGTAAGTCTCTCTTCCAGACCTAAATGATGCAAAGTGAATCGGCGTTTAATATGTTTCGTTGTAATTCTCCAAAACTTAAGTCGATTACACATTACAAGCAATGATAAATTCAGATATAAACCAAGCTCTAGATACCTAGTGAATGAAATAGTTAACTTAAATCGTGTTTCTTACCTTTCAATTCTGCGGCTTCGTATTTCTGCGCCGACTAAATCATCATTGCTGCAGAAGAAATCGGCAATCATTACAGAATCCAACTTCGGGATATTCCCTGAATGGGCCTTCACAAAGCCGGAGTCAGCCATCACGCAATTGTTTACACTTTACAATGTTACACACTCAGTCAAAAGCTATGTTAGACAAACCTAAACCTCAACTTGTGAATCACAGTGTCGCTGTATTCTTTGTACATACTATTACCATCACGTCTAGGCGAAACAGAAAGAATGTTCGCTTACCGGAGCTTACTAGGGGATGACGTCACACCAATCATAAGGCGTTCCTTTCGTGCAAAAGAATTTTGAAATTTTCGCGAACTTCAAAGCTCTGTAGCAGCAAGACTATTGAAAATTATAAAGTGCTGTTTTGCAATCGTTAATGGCTTTAACTTATCAATCGATATACGTTAAAAAATTAATATTTAAAATTTATGAGAGCACATCATTCAGCACAAAAATTCACATGACAAATTTTGACCAATAAACATCATCTTCAAGATTTATATACCCTGCAATCCTCCATATGGGATCTGCCAGGAGAAGATCTTCTTGGGGGCAGCACTTATTCAAGTACAAAAGAAGAAAGAATAGGAGGGAACAAAATGGTTATCTGTGAGTGAAAGGGTAGAATTTACAGAAAGCTATTGAACTGGAAGACGCAAAATAAGGGAGGGAGAAGGACAATAGAAACCTTACATTATTATTTTCCATTCCCTCTACCAGAGGGGAATGGAAAGGGAAAACTTCCTCATTGGAAGAAGAAAGTTGGGGTTTCAATATTCTTCATTCATTTTGATATTTTTCTTAAATAATGTCTGTTAGCCTTCCCTAATAGATGTATAATTTGTAGCAATTAATTAGAATAATGACTAAAAAATTAAATATCATAAAGTGGGACTGGAGAGAATCAGTTTAGAGATTTTGCATATGCTTTGTCCCTTAACTTACAAGATCTCACTGTTTATCAAACACAGATAAAATGTAAATCTTTGTACGTCACATGAAAAACCACTGTCCTAAAAATAGCATAGATGGAATATTTATCTTCAAAATAATATCTTTCAGCAAATACTGTTGTAAAAGGCCAGCTGTACATGTCCTATTTGTAAAAGTCTCAAAATGTTATTTCTCTGAGATTCCTCCCCCTTTGTTTTTAGATAATTACTGATGCATCAATCAACTCCAGAGAGTATTATAATTTGTTTCTTTCAAAGTTTTCAGCATTTTAAGACACCTTTTATTTGATCTGTTATGAAAAATGGCTAGACTGGTAACAGTAGAGATGTCACCTTTGCATGACAATGGGTAAATCTATGTTGAACCAAACTTAAGACTTATTGTTAGTAAGAGTTATGACTTATCAGTACTTGATACATGATGGGCAACTTATTGCTGGTGCATTACAGTACTGATGATTCTAATTGCCTTAAAAATACATATTTAAATGATATCCAACTATGGAATTTTATAAACCTGGTGGGATCAACTAGTGAACTCTAATTAGCAACTTTTATCAGTGAATCAAGATGACTTTAACGTTTTGGCTATTGTTGAATACCAATTTGCCATACATGTTGCTACATCACGCTTGGTGATGTGTTTTGTTTTAAAAGAAGACGAAGCATGTATAGTCTTTCTTGTTAATGTTGGAATGGCCTGATGTCTCTTACTTCTTAAATGAAATGGTTTAAATGGAAGATACAATTGGAAGTTATTTACAAATTGGACCACGGAAGATACCACAAGCAATATAGTTCAACAGGTTATGGGTCCAGTGCTCCGTTATCTAATTTGGAAAATTTGAAAATCTGGAACGGAAAATGGCTGAGGATGGAGGCATCAGATACCACATACCATTATTCGATGAAACTAACTACAGTAACTGGAAATATCGGATGGAAGTTCTCTTAGATGAGAAAAACTTAATGGAATATGTTAAGGAACCATTGTCAACCAAGCTGGCACCTTTTGTTGCATCTTATGGAGACAGTGAAGCTGAAAAAGAAAGGAAGCAAAAAGGAAATGCTGAAATAGAACAAAAAGGAAAGAATTGTAAAAGTCTAATTGTGCAAAAATTGCCTGACACTCACTTGGAATACATTAAAGATAAAGACACAGCGGTTGAAGCGTGGGAAGCCCTTCAGACAACATTCGAAAGGAAAAGTATAACTAATCAAATACAATTAATGAAGAAATTGCTCTGCATGAAGTTTAATCCAAAGCTAGAAAAATTGGAAGCTCATCTCCTCAAGTTTGATCAATCCATCAGATATTTAAAGGCAGCAGGAAAAACAATGGAAGAAAATGATATTATCTGTCACCTACTATTAACCATGCCGCAAGAGAATGATGCAGTTGTTACTGCACTTGAGACTGTACGTTGTGAAGAATTAACATTGCCTTTTGTCAAAGGTCGTCTAATGGATGAGGAAATGAAGCGAGAAACAAGGAAACACAAGCCTAATTCTGATGACTCACCATCTGTTTTAGCTGTCCAGTCAAAAGGAAAATATGCAAGTGGATATAAGTCAGGAAATAAAAATAATCTTCAAGGAAATAAACAAGTACAAGGGTTTAAAGGAAGGAATGATTTCCTACAGTCTGGTAATAAATCACCAGCCTTTCGTTTTACCTGTCATAATTGTGGAATTGCGGGCCATACAAGGGCTCAATGCAGAAAGCCTCAACAATCATTCAAACACTTTAGTGGTGGAGCACATCTTGCTGACGTTGCTGATCAGGAAAGAAAAGAAAATGAAAACTCAACTGAAAGGAATGCAAGTTATAGTTTCATAACTCGACAAATTGTGGAAGAGGAACCAATGCTGACTTTGAGCACAAAATATTCAGCAATGCATGATGATGATTTGAAGAACAAATGGTTTATTGATTCTGGAGCATCAGAGCATCTTACCTGCTTAAAAGATGAAGCCTTCAATGTCCGCAAGCTAGAATCACCAATAAAAATAAAGATAGCTACCTAATAGCTGAAACAAAAGGAGATCTAAAGGTTAAGGCAAATGTGGAAGGAAACTGGAAAAATATAACTCTTCACGATGTGCTGATAGTGCCTGATATAGACATTAATTTAATTTCAGTGGCTCAATTAGATATGAAAGGTCATGAAATAGTTTTCAAGAATGGAACTGGGAAAATTTACCAACAAGGAACTCTACTTGGTATTGGATATAGGAAGAAAAAGCTCTATGAAATAGAGTTGATATTACAGGAAAAAGAAGAAAATGAAAATGCCCTAATAAGCGCAGCAACATCAAGTGTTATACCTTGGCACAGAAGATTGGCACATCTCAGCTATGAAAACATGAAGAAAATGGAGAAGCTTGTTGATGGGTTGACCATTACAGAAAAGGATATTTGTAGTGTGTGCCTGGAAGGAAGACAAACAAAACTTCCATATAATACTCCAAGAAACAAGACAACTCGACCATTGGAACTAGTTCATAGTGATGTGATGGGGCCCATTAGTACCATATCCTATGATGGCAAAGAATTTATCCTAATATTTGTTGATGACTTTACTCACTTTACAGTCATGTATTTAATGGAATCAAAAGATCAAGTATTCAAGTTTTTTTCAGATATTTGCAGCAATGGCAACAGCTCACTTCAATTTGCCAATGAGTCGATTCCGGTGTGATAATGGTGGAGAGTATGTCTCAACTAGAATGAAAGAAGAATTTGCTAAAAGAGGAATACAGGTCGAATATGCAATAAGATACACACCATCTCAAAATGGTGTTGCTGAGAGGATGAACAGTAACATAATGGATAAGGCGAGATGCATGCTGTCAGATTCTGGACTTACTAAAGATTTCTGGTCAGAAGCAGTAATGAGTGCAGTTTATACCATAAACAGATGTCCCACATCAGCATTGAAAAATGCTGTTCCTGCAGAGATATGGCATGGAAGAAAACCAAATGTTGGGAAACTTGGGAATGTGTTTTGTTTTAAAAGAAAACGAAGCATATATAGTCTTTCTTGTTAATGTTGGAATGGCCTGATGTCTCTTACTTCTTAAATAAAATGAATTTAAAGGAAGATACAATAGGAACTTATTTACAAATTGGACCACGGAAGATACCACACGCAATATTGTTTAACAGCTATCATCAACACTAAGAAAAATAATAGATTCACTTGCTTTCATTGGTATTTCTTATATTCATTACTACAGGTTCTTAACATATACAAAACTAATAACTGTGCCTCTCATATCATAGAAAAAAAGAATGGAAAATACTATGCGCAATACAATCTAAGGTTGAAAATGTGAAGATGAAGGCTAATGTGAGGCACAGAAAGGGAACTGGAAATGTGAGTAGTAAAATTTCCAACGTAAAACATAGCATTGACTTGGTCTTCTGGGAAGGAATAAAACATAAATATTTTATTTTCATAGGTCTACAAACCAAGTTTGTGGTATTTTGAAAAGTTTTATTTTGAAAAGTTTTATTTTGAAATTCTTGGAGGAATATTATGTGCAATGTGAGAGCAGAACTTCTCAACTCAGTAGCAGCATTGAAATGGTAAATGTTTATATAAAAATAAGTAAGTAATAAGAAGAATGCTTTATTACCCGCAAATCCAATTTTAATCATTTACAGCGAGTAACAGCAGAGATATAATGGAGTACATAATCTTACAACATTACTAATAAAACTATTATTAACTTTATACAGAATCGTAAAGAAATGCAAGAGTGAATTAGCATATTTATTTTTTGATTTTGAAATTGTACATAAAAAACAACATGTGGATGCTGAAAAACATCCTATGTATAAAATCTAACATAGATATTATTAACATTGAGAAATAATCACTGTAAGTAAATAAATGGGGAATGCATAATACTGAAGTAGTATAAAAGTACAGTATAGTAGTATACAAGTACATAATATGGAAGTAGTATTTCCACTTCTCAAGATTGTATCTAATGGAAGATAATATATTCTCTACTTAAATATGGAATTGTTAAAACATTATAATCTCGAGAGTCCTAGCTGGAACCTGAAAGTTTACCAATTCCAGTAATTCACAACAGTCCACAATATTGTGAAGTAATTAATATAACCATATGAAGGTGATGAAAACTTTTTCATCATTAGTATTATAAGATATTATCGCCAGCGTGCACAGAGGTGCAATCAGCGCGGTCTAGCGGAATTATCTGTCATTAATGGGGTGTAAACATTTGGTGAAACACAGTGTAAGTGGTATTGGTGGTTGGTTAACTGGTGGGCTGTTTCACATTTATTTCAGTTTCAATCTGAAAATGGCAGATATTGTAATTTATAGTGGTTTCGAGAAAATATTGCATCAAAAAGGAGGAAAATCCGAGATGATGAAGGCAATTCGTCTCTTCAAAAGTGGCCACATGATAAACGTTTTTGAAACCAAATCATCAACACGAAATTATATTACAGGTCGTGTAATTAGACAAACTAGTGTAAATGTAGAACTGTAAAATGTCGTCAATGATTTAAGTATTACTTAAATTTTGAAGCTCAGAAGAAGTCCTAAGTTTGGTTTGATGAAATAATCAAATCTTTTGAAGTGTTATTTGGTGGAACTCCATATGCAATACAAACCGGAGGATGAGGAGAATCGTCTAAACCATCATGTTTTAAATGCTCTTTATTTTATTTGGTGAATTATCTAACATTTTATGTTATACTCCATGGAAACAGGGGTATTCGTTGAAGTATTCTAAATAATTACATCTTATCTAGGTTGATAGTCAGCGGAATTTGGTTAAGGCTGAATGAATGTGCACTTCTGGTGAGGGAGGGAAGTGTGAGCATATACAAGCGGTAATTCATTATTGCAATAATGACTCCGGGGAGAGTAGGACAAACCAAGCACAGGAATGGGGAGACCCTCAGTAAAAACTGCAGGTAATTAATTATCTTACACATCATATGCTTGCTTGAGTTCTGAACAAATTTTATTTGGTTCTTGAAATAAAATCATTAATTTATTAATAGTGGACGTACTTTACGAAGGATGCTTAGCATCACAGAACATACATTTTTGATAGTACAAATATTTTGAGATACCTTTTTTAGGAAAGAGAAAGTACGCTTAAGGGAAAACTGCAGAAGAAATGTTTCCAACAAAGAGGAAGGGATTAAAGGTGGATTCGGTTCCTTTGGAGCATCTAAAAGATTTCAGCGTTAATTGTTCTTTGATGGAAATTCTTCGGGAGAAAAATAGGATCGAGGAAACGAACACATTAAAAATTAAATTTATAATATATATTAAAGGAATGAAGATTACTCATAAAAATTGTGTAATTTCATAAATGATTTTATTTCACTTTTTCTTGAATAATTGGAGGAAGAAAATTTGCAAGAATGCATGCAGTATGTACAATTTTATCCACATTTTTAAACAAATGATGTGGCAACACATTTTTCAATATTTTGAAAATTTTAATCCTTTGGATGCATCTCTCGACATGAATACGCACACTTGCAATTTTTTTAGTCTGCATCACCTCCTCAGCAGTAAATCTACCATTATGCATAAAAGGAGGCTAAACAATTATTTTATTTCCTCTTGACATGATGCCAGGAAACCCTTTATCTGCTAGAATTATATCTCCTGCTTCCAAAAGGTTTAGAAAACCAGAATTGGTTGTTATGTAGGTATCACTACATCTACCACCATAACATTTAGATTTAAATGTTATTAAACCATTTGGGCTGACAGTGATGAGTAAAATAAATGTATATGATGATTTATACCTTGAATACATAAATATTCTTTGTGAAACATGACTAGGTGCCTCTGATTTAATTTCTGTGCAGTCGATGATTGCTCGAGTTTGTGGAAAATGTTCCTTAAATGCAAAAGGCACGACTTCTTTGCTGGGCCAAAATATCAGACTTTCAGTCTTCTGCACCAATATTTCCAAGATTCTTAAAAAAATTCTGGCAGCAGAGGTACGATGTACAGTCCTGGCCAAAATTAACGCAGCACCGGCCGTAAGGATCGCTAGGGAGGTGCTGCGTTAATTTTGGCCAGGAGTGTACATTAAAAACTATGCCTAGTGCACTAAAGGATAGTCCCAATTTCATCTTCATTAAGAATACTAATAGGAAGTTCTCCTTCAGCATACAGAAGAATTCGAAGGACGGCAGAAATGACATTAACAAGTTAAAAGACATGAATTCAGTGCTTGTTAACTCCTTCAAATTACTCTCAGCAAGTATGTCACTAAACCCATGAAAACCTCTACATTTTTCAAATGGGTCAATTTTTGCAGTAGAATTGTCTCTTGTGTCCCTGTTCTTAAACACATTTCCCCCAATGTTGCATTGACCTGAGAATTCATTCCCAAAGGAACTAGCAACAAAAATGATAACATTATCATCAATGTCAAAACCTACTTGTGTTGACACTGATTTAAAAGTTGGCTCTTCCTCAATGCTATCAGTACCAACTGAGACATGAACACTATCAGTGTTTGTTGTGATAGCTCTTAACACCTTCCTCTTCTCAAGTCTTTCAAAATGAGATATGTCGCTGTCTTTCAATGGTCGTTTCTTGTTAGCTGGAGGAAAAACCGTTGGTATATAGATTGGATGATTTACATTGCCACTCTTCTGGCCTCCAACAAAGTGTGCACTGCAAATTCTTGAGTTTTGCGATGGCTGCCAGGATGTGCGTTGTTGGCTGTATTTAAAATACTGAATGGTAATGGTTTATTTTTGTCATAAAATACATTCATTTCTATGCATATATGAACAGAATAAATGTCAAAACAATCAACGTATATCATGTATGGATCAAAATATATCAAATCTCTATATCTTGGGTGTTGACTTCTAACTCGACTGACTCTCTAAAACTCTTCCACATTGTAGTAACATTTTATGATTTAGTCCATCAGTATTACAGTCTGTGGCAATTATTATACTCTCTCTTTTAATTTAATGAGTTTTCTTCTTTCAAATTCACTATCTCCTCTTATTACAATGCATGAGCCTCCATTTGTGGAATTTATTCTACTTTAACAATAAAATACAGTATATTTTCTAATTTATTCAGTTACTTAAATTGATCATGCATCAAACAGTCTTCATTAAGGCATACAAATTTAGCAGTTAAAGCAAGGTCCTCCTTGAGGAATATTTCCAGATAATTCTGTCTTCAAGACATTATTGCAATAAGAAAGTTTTTCACTCCTGTCAGCATAACTTTTATTTTCAACCTCCTATAACATTTATTATTTTCACTGCATCCCATAACCTTCAACCTCCAAAGGGAGTTTCCATCATGAGTTTCGTTATTAAATGCAGATGAGCTAGAACACACAGCATTCTTTTCTAAAAGAAAATTGTGCAAGACACAACAATCATGCACAATTAGTTCCACCTTATCAACCGAAAGAGGGATGACATAGAGAAGAATGCAAAATCTATTTGCCAAAAGGCCAAATGCATTCCCCACAGTCCTACGTACTCTGCTCAATCTATAGTAAAAAATTCTCCTTTCCAACTTTAGATCACGACCTGGACCTCCATGATATTCTCCTTCAGAGGGAATGCATCATCCCCTACAATTAAATAAGGTATATCAATGTCACTACCAGGCAATGGGCAAGCTAGGGGTAAATTTAGCTCCTCAGAATACGGCTTTGAGGATAAGGGACACTCTCGAAATACTGATGCATCATGCATTCTTCCATTTCTACCAATATCCACAAATAAGAATTTATAAGTAGCGTCAACAAGACCTAACAAGACAATGCTATCCCTACCTTTGTAATTGCAAAATTTTGAGCCATCTGTTCGTAATGGTATAAAGTTTACATGTTTGCCATCTAATGCACCAATGCAATGAGGATGAGAGAATGAAATTGCTCAGAAACAGCTTCCCACTCAGTCGAACTTGATGGACAGTATATTTTGTGCCCAAGCACTGAAACGATTGCTTTCAGTGTCTCAGGCACTAACTTTGATAGGTTGTTTTTTGCAATTCTGGTGGAATACGACAGGTCCTAATATGTATTTCCTGTTGCCAAAAACCTCAAAGTTGCTGCAAGTGCTGCTCGGGGCGGGATTGATTCTCTCATCACAGTATCCTGCTTCTTAATTAAAGGAGTAATCAGCAACAGGAGTTCCTCCAGAACATCTGCATGTATTCTTGTGTAATTTTGGAACGACTTCGTATCCTCGGTGCTGTATTTCACAAAGTATTAATTAGAAAATTAAGTGAATTGGTACAGAGTAAAAACTTAATGAAACTTGTTTGAAAATTAGCATTGTGGACACCTGAAGTATCAACCTACCTCAATTCTTCGTATAACATACTTAAGATGTCTCTTCCTGAATTTCTATGAAGCAACCATTTTCTACTCCACATCCTTCTCTTTTTCTTTCTTTCTTCTTTTCTCTTGGCCTCCAAAGCTATCACAGCAGCAGCAGCAGCTAAGCATCTTTTTCTCAATATCTCTGCTACACATATAATTGGCTGACAATTGAACATCTCCTTCAACAGCGGAGTACCACCTAGGCATTGAAATATTAAACCATCTCTATTCGCTAGATAACTCCACCCGTGAGAACCGGTAGCCAGCTGCTAGCAGAGCCAGCAGAACAGCAAGAAAGGAATCTCGCAAGCGAGCCAGAAGCAAAAAACGCACCGTGTGAACCAGGCTTTAGTTACACTGCCATGTTCCACAAAGTAATGTTGAAATAGTGTATTATGTAAAGAATCAAGAATATTATCGTAAGTAAATTATTAATTTCTCCAAATTTTGGTCAGATATCTGTTTTGGTTCTCTTTCTATACCAGGGTGCCTAAAAGTAAAATTGCTACCAGAATTTTCAATTCTTAAATCAATTTAATGTTTATCATTGACAAAGAACAATCACATATGATGTATTTATTGAAAGAGATAAAGTAGAACATTTAAACATTAATGATGACAAAATTACGCAAGCAACCAAAGAGGGCTTCAAGACCAATACATCTGGATTTTAGGAAAGCTATTTGGATACACAAAAATTAATTATGGAGAAAGAAGTAATGAAAATAAGTTTAATATTGATATTAATGAGTTACTTATTCATGCTATATTAGCATGTGTAACACCTAAGCAATGATTAAAAAGATTGCAGCAGTAAATTAATGAAACAAACAATAAATCAAAACAATATGAATGAAACATGTACTATGTTTTAAAATAAACATGTAATACATTTAACAATTGTAGTTGCACAATTTTAATTGTATTGCATACAAAAGTTAAACTCACTTAAAAGTTAAAAAGTTCACTCAAAAATAAAATGGTGATTTTTTTGTTATTATTTTTTGTGATAAGATTCGATTTCAATCATTCCATTTTCAAATTTCTGGGAAGATGTTCATGATAAAGAGTTTAAAAATATAACATAGGCTAAACATTTTAGAGTTCAATCAGAAAACAGAAAAAACAAGAAGTTGTGAAATATGTTATCATTAAAGTTAGCAGCTAGAGGAAATTCAATTATTGCAACACCTTATAACCAAATCTAAAAAAATACCAAGGTAAAAAAGTAGCTTCAATAGTAATTTAAACATTCTGAAATGTGAGCATAAAATACTAATACATAAAATACAGAATCTTCTACTTATTCATTCAATACAGATTATCATTCAGTTTTTCTACATTTTCAATCATTATTCCCTAATTTTTTCACACAAATAATAATTTTTAACATAAAGTGGCTTTTATCCTTAAGAGAGGTTTGATAGCAGTGAGTTAAAAATGATTGGAGCTCTCCATTGGCAATTTGTTTTTAAATTTAACTGAATGCGGACAAAGATTATTTGAGAAATTTCCTAGCAGTGATTTGCATGACAAAATATGCGACCACATGATCCCAACTCAGTGGTCACAATTTTTGCAGCCAGACGTCAAAAACAGTATCACAAGATCATAGGGATGACAGATGGCCTATATTGGTATCATTTTTCATATAGTATAGTGTGTACTAATATAAAAATCATTTAGGTGGTTTGGTGTTTCATACCTCCTGCCATACCCATTATGGCAGCTCGCACAGTATTAATCTAAATGTATCACTGACTTAACTATCTATCATTAATCTACAGCACCATCATTGTATTTATGATATCAGTGCTAGGTGTTGCTCAAATCATGCAACCACAGTCAGTAGATAACGAGATCATCTTACAAGGTTTATCCTAAAAGTAAGGACTCCAAGCGCCTAGTGCCCAAAGGAAATATTTCTTTCCAACTTTGACTATACTGCTTCATAGCTAGGACTTAGGTACCCTTTCCCTGGGTACCAGATCCAACCAGATAAAATGTATAGTTTGTTTATGATGCTCATTCACAATGGCTAATACCATGTCGGCTGCCAGTACCTCCCTTCCCATATATGCTCAGTGTGAGCTCGATTCCATTATTTGTTTTTTGAATTCATGGGCTGAAACACCAATTTACAATCATGTTTCTCAACAAAAATTGAAGGAGACATCTAGAGGGAGTTGTATGTCTGCAAAAAATGTGAGGAAGTTGTTTAGAGAATTTTTTGAACCAAGTGACCATAATCTTCATAGAAAATCATGGCAACAGTGTTTTGGGGCCAAAAAGGGGTACATCTAGTTTATGCCTACTTGAACCACAACATACGCAGCCTCTTACTGTGGGACCTCTTAAAAACAATGCATAGCAATCTAGAATCGATGACGAAAAATCAGTCTCTGAGTAACAGGAAAAGGAGCTGACGGAGAGTTTTTATGCATGCGAAGTTATTAAAAAACTTCCAGTCGGACATTAAAAGTGTATTCAAGTGAATGGCAACTAGGTTTTCTAAAAATAAGACTTATACACAATTTATCTATGTAGATATTTATCCGATTTTTTTACTTTGTTTGCAATTAGGAGATCTAACTTTTGGAACAAGCCTTATGGATTTCAGTTTATCTTTACATGGAGGAAGATTCTTTATTTGGATAGATTAATAATGCATATTAACTTCAAAGAGCAATAGTTCTACGAGGAACCTTCACACAATTGCGGGCTCTCGATAATTCTAATACAAAGTGAATTACTTGACTATAAAATAATTGAAATAATGGGTAGTAGGCAGTGTAATTAATCAAAAATAGTTGCAACATTAAAGTGAATGAAAATTCTGAAATATATAAAAAACATTATAATGCAATTGACCAAATTCTCTCTCAACCATCTCTGAGGTGAGGAATTTAGAAACTTAGAGAGGTTGCTTACTATGTCACAATGGAATGATTAAAAATCTTCAATTTCAGTTTTGACTCTAAGCCTTAAGGATTCTTTATATTTAATCAAGTTTAACTAAAAATGCATTATACTCATATAACATGCAGTATGAAATTCAGGCCTAAATTATTAAGAAAAAGAATGTGTGATACACCAATAATTACGGTCATTAGTAATACCAAATCATGTAAACTTATATGTAACAGAAATATATATACCATACGATACATGAACTGCCTCCTTGAGGAACTGGAAAGGATTAGCATCACCATCATCTATTAGAGAAAGTTATTTCATTGGCCTGCTTTCTGAGGGAAGAGTTAAAGCGACCATCTTCAACTGAGCTTCCAGATTGCTAAATGCTGAGCATTGCCTAAAAATAATAGATACGTATTGAATTTTAGCGTAGCTGTGACTAATACAATAACTTGCAAATTTTGACAAGTGATTAGAATGTCAACCACTGTTTTACATTGAGTTAAAAGCCACTGATGTGTCAGCTGGTTGGTAATGAAAATCAAATAAAAATTCATAAGATCCTTGGTGGAATTTAAATTGTAAATTATCCACAGCAAACATACAATGGAGAAACTTTTGATCATACAACTGTCAACCAAGGAATTAATTATAAATTTTAATTATACCATATGCATATCTCACATAAAAGTATAAAATCCAAATACCCTGCAAAACCGTCTGCATTAAAAGTAAAGCACTCACAAGAGATTCAACTCAAATTCAGTTTAATTAGGTCACAGTTTTTGTAAAAAAATTTACGCAAACTAAAAAATTGAGTAAGTTTGTGGTCAAACTATTACTGGCATATTTAGTTTTGATTCTTGCTATTTAGAGACAAAATAGAACTTTTTATACTTACAAATATCATAAATTTTAAGTGATAATGAGATGAATAAATAAACTCTATATTGAGGTGATGTTAGGACCAAGTTGGCCTTTTTTCCACCAAACTTGAATGATTAATAAATAATTCAAGAATAACACAAAAAGATTGGTTCTTTAAACCCCATCAAAGAAGGCGGTGGAACAAATACCCACCCCAAAAAGTAAATAATTTTAAAATATATATATATTGATACAAATAAAATTGTAATAATACAGATAAAGTACCAATGTAATCATGTAGAATAATATTCAAAATGCATACATTTTTACCACAATTTAAATGAATGAGTAAATAGGTTGTAATTGCATATAGAAGTTACCAAAACGATGTATTTAGTCAAGGAGAATATTTAACTTGAAAGTATGACTATAATAAATACACACAGTGGGTAGTATCATCTTAGAAAGATACAAATTCTTCTTTGCAAATATTCTCTAAATTTTGCAATCAGGAACATTCTTCTGTCACTGGTTGAGAGAAGAAAGTATGAAAACCCTACTAATACAATTTAAATACAAAATTATCTCAAATGAAGACAACCTGGACAAGGGAGTTTTAATTAAAAATCCCTTCTCCATCATACGAGACTTAAGTCATATTAAGCCTTAAGTTAAGATGCTGAATCATGCAAAACATAATTCTCTTTGCTTTTATCTTCAATTCCCTCTGAATGAATTCATCATGATTTGTAGTTATCATAATAAAGTTCAGTTTTACAGCATTCATGTCATATCACTGACTCATCATTACTATGAATTATCATAAAATTATCAAAAACTAATGTCTAAGGAGTAAACAACTACCTACGATCCTCCCAAAACTCAATATTGAATCAGCAAGAGTGATGATCGATAAAAATAATGAATCATCAAGGCATTTTTACTCTTGAAACAAAACGAAGAACAAAAGCTTCGTAATTTAGGCTTTCCATATTGCAGCTTAGTCAGTTAATGCCATTCAAGCACAATTATCAGATATTTCTTCGGTAAAAATCTTCTTGTAATATACTCATCAGTTGAAACTCATGGTGCTGCGGAAATTACGAAGTTTTCTTTCAAAACAAAACTGAACGGGAAACTTTAGTTCATATGATATTAAAGATGCATTAACAGAAAATTGAACGAGTGACGAATTACAGCCTAAATAGAAAAACAAAATTCAACCAGCAAACTTGAAAGCTTATCTTATCCAATACACCAAGCGATGTTTCTGTATCAAATGATCAATCAGTTCCGTTTTCATCAAGAACCCGCATGCTACTACTAAGAGCATATTCCTTTACAATTCTCAATCATTAGTGGAAGGTTTACAGGTCTTTAAAGTGTTGGTCAGTAGGCATCTAGTTCCAGACTTCAATGGCATGTACCGTATTGGCTGAACTGAAAATAAAAGGAAGTGATATGATCAAGGATAATATGACTCCTCCGAAAATATCTTTTTTGAAAGAATCATTCAATAGTTTCCTACCTAGGTTTAAAATGTTGGTTATCACGGAAGTAGCTTACGGCTGTATCGTTCCACAATATTCAGTCCTACTTTTAATAGGGGAAGCTTGTTCGGTCATCAATTATGTTTTAAAACAAACGATGTAGATTTTTTTCGATGATTGGCATAAATACAACAATAAAATATTTATGATATGATATTAATAGGAATCAAAATATCTTTGAGTAAAACCTCATCTACATTGAAAAAGTTATTAGAGTTGTTAAGATTTACTGCACGATTGCTGAGCGTAACCCTTATACTCGAGCGTTTAGATCAGCGGTTTAGATAGCTCAGAGATAAGATGTTTATTAAGGCGGGAAACACAGATTCGATTTTTTAAGACTTTTCGATGAGCGAGGCAAATAAAAGCAGACGTTCTCAAACATCTTTCTAAAATTACTTCTCATCATTTCTATATAATTTTACGATTTGTAATGTAGATATTTCTTACGTGTTTTTACTTATATTGTTGAAAAATGCATTTAATTCAAGTTTTACGATGACTGAGTAGGGCTCCTTCACAAATTTATGATCTCTGTCTGCAAAATATTCAGTCATAGGACCGGTTGGGGCCTCATTTCCTCTAAAGCTGGGTTCACACTTGTTGCGTATCTCTGTATCGTATCTTCATATTGTAGCAGTGTGGACGGAACCCGTTGCAATGACTTGTAACAAAGGTTTGCTACGGGGAAACGATACGGCCTGTTCCGGAGCGGTGTCAGTATTTTACCGTCACATCAAAGAGATGATACGGTTACGGGCCGTGCAAGCCTGGACGTGTTGACGAACAGCACCCTCCGTTCCTCTGCTATATCGTCAATATTCGTGAAGTTTTCATGGAGAGCGGTGGGCTTCAGTGTGTTGTCCGGTATTTACTTAGTGATAGAGATTCTTCGGAAATGGAGTGAACTCAAGAAAAAGCACTTGAATTAATAGATCTTTATAAGAAGCAAGAAGTGATTTGGGACCCAAGGAATCCACTGCACTACAACAAAATAAGAAAGAAGACGCATGGGAAGAAAAGGGCGAATGAAGTTTCTTCAGGCGAATGAAGAAACTTTCTAAAATGAAATTAAAATGGAAATATCCTTTTATTGGTACATACATAATTCGATTTCTTTACAGGAAGCGATGAAATTTACAAAAGCTCCTGGTTTGCTTATGAAAGCCTGACCTTCATTTAGGATAAAAATAAACCACGACAGACGTTAAACACAATAAGTAATAAGTAAAACACAATGAGTTCGGTGACAATGTGACAACTTTAAGCGTAGTCTTCTTGCCACTCCACTCTATCTTCATTCATAAAATAATTAGCTAATTCCGGTCTTATTTCTGTTGCCTTCATAGATGACTTACGCACAACATTTCGAATAGAAAGTAAGGAAGTGGCATTTTCCTTATTTATTGCCGTCCAACTCCCTTCAATCAATTGACCATATTCAAATGAATCGAAAGACCCTGGTGGTGTATTGATTCTTGCTGAATCCGCTTGTCTCCTCAAGAAATTGTGTAAGCAAACAGTAGTCATTACGACAAGTTGTGCTTTTTCTGGGGAAGCTTGTTCGGTCATCAATTATGTTTTAAATCAAACGATGCAGATTTTTACAAGTTTACAGAGAACTCGGAAATCTGACGACGCACTGCAAAATACTTTTTCTACAATTCTGCGTACTCTGCAAATCCTGTAATTGAAAATTCTTTCATTTGAACCTTTTTGATGTTTACCCGAATAAACCTTCATGAGATTCTCGCTGAAAGGAAAAGCTTCATCTCCAATGAAGAAGTTAGGGATATTTTTTCCCTCCCGTTTAAAGGGGCAGGCTGAGGAATAGAAAGTGTTTTTTCTTCTAGTTTTTTGTAAAGCTCTGTATTCATAAAAACCCCACTGCCAAAAATTCTACCTTGGCATAAATATCACATGTTTTCCATCAATTGACCCCAATGCATGTGGGAAATTCCACAATTCTTGAAATTAATAAGAAAAATTGTGGACAGCAATTGCTTTGCCCCTAACAGCCATTCCTTTTCTGTTTTCGGCATCTGTAAAACAGAGTAATACGCGAATTCATTGTCATTAAACGAAATTTTATTATTTTTTAGTTACTATTTAAAGATATAATAGTTTTTTTATTAGTAATGAGTCAATGGAATGTGAATAATCAGGAGAGACACCACCGCATACAACACAAGTTACAGAACAGAGCGAATTCCAGCCTCCAAGAAAAAGAAAGAAGGTGGAAGACCTTGAAACGCCTTGAAAAGGTATTTGAATTTTTAGCTGCCTGTTTGCAGAAAAGTAGCAAAGATGAATTTCAGCATTTCGGCAACATGTTGGCTGCCAAACTGAGAAAATTCAGCGAAATATCAAGATATGCAATACAGAACAAAATATTAGGTGACTTCCTAAAAGCAAATATGGGGTTTTATGACTAAATTTATCCTCCAGCCCAATTGACTACCCTATCAAGGGACAAGTTTTCAATCCCGAATGAACCCACCTCAACATTCTACTAATCCTTCCATTCATTCTCCAAACTCTTTTTCCCCATCATATTCTCAACTTCCCCATCATATCCAACCTTCTCCCTCGTATTCTCAAAGTCCTCAACCATTCAATCCATATTGCTCCGTCACCTCTGAAGATAGTCTAACAACAAATATTTCAGCAGCTACTACATCTTCCGAGGAAAATGTTAACATTTGGGGACTTATTGAATAACTCTACCCGTGTTTTCTTCTGCATCTAATTAATGTCTTAGTATGTATTTGTATTAAGTCTAAGTGATTGTTAGCTTCTTAAGTTGTAATAAATAAAACTTTTCCTTTACCTGTAAGTAAATTTTCAATGAGAGCTTCACAAACTTCTGGAATGATTCAGCAGATGGATTGCTTGGATATTTTAAACAGGTATTGAAGACTAACATATGAATCACCACTTGCCAAGAAACGTAAGAGCCAGCCTATCTTGGAACAGGAATGGCTTTCCTTAACGTTGTATCTTTTTTCGAGATTTTTGGACCTACCATATTAATCAAAAATTCTAAATCACTCGGAGACATTCTTGTGAAATTTTTATATGAGCCACTGGCCGATTGAGACTTCAAGACTGCTAATAAACTTGAGCCACTATACTCTTCCCTGCTTGAGTACAGTTGCGTTTGCCACCTCCGGCGTTGTTTCTTCTTTCTCCTCAGAGCGTAGTGAATATAAATGTACGAAGCTGCCGCTAGCTGTAAAGACATGTTTCTCACTCGGGATCCCGTATCAAACTGGGAACTCAGTGAGATGATACAGTCAGTGGCGGATCCAGGGGGGGGTCTATGGGGGCTGTAGCCCCCCCAGAAGTCACAGTAAAAAAAATGTATCATCGTTCATACTATTGAGATGTGAAGAAAATATTTTTTATTTAAAACGATAGATAGCATAATTCAAATATGTATACTTAGTTTAATTTTATAAAATTTCTTACAAAAATCGATAAATAGAAAATTAATCTTTAATCCCAACTCTCAAGCCCCCCCCCAACAGCTCGTTCCTAGATACGCCACTGGATACAGTTACAGAGTTTGGTTACAGGATGCAAGTTTAACTCGTATCGCCGTAGCGTATCAGCCACTTGCAACGCCACGATGTTACGATACGGGGATACGCTACTAGTGTGGATCCACCTTATATGAGCGACAAAGAGCGCCAAGAGCTTTTTAGGGGTGAGATGAGGAGAGAGATGGTTTGGCCTTGCTTTCCGCATCAAGCAAAAATGCCAGATTATGTTCGAATTAGATCAAGCACAGGACTTTACCTTTGAATCTTGCTTTCGGGAACAAAAAACACGCTTTCTTGTCGGATTCGCTTTCTTTTCCGTATCTTCCTGTAAGACGGCGGGGGTGTGGTCTGTGGTGGTCTGTAGGTGGTCTTCTTGCCGTTCGGGATGGTATACACGGGTGGTACACTTTTATTGATTTTTCGGGAAGACACTGTGCCGCATACCGATTCGTTTCACAGGTGCCCTATCACTGCACCATCAAAGAAAAGTCCTAAAAAGTGTAGAACACTTCCATCCGGAGCTACTTCAAAATTCATCGATGACTCTCCTTCAAAGTGGAGTCTTGCTGAAATGTATCCTTAAGATGCTTGAATCCGATACGTAGTCTTCAATGCCTACATCTTCATCCACATCAGACATTTCACTTTCGTTATCACTTGCCATAATGAACAGAGGAAATAATTTACACCAGTTACATAACGATGTATAACGAAGAGAATATAAGAGCTTCAGGGTTAGGAAATCTCTAATGGCAGAATAGAAGCGCTATCAGCAGAGAAATGTAGAATGCTATACGTGTACGCTCGAGAGGACAACGAATAACTAAGCATTGATGCCGTTTTGAGAGCAAATCTGTATTTCCCCCAAGTGGTGAATGTTCCCGACGGAAGTAATTCTTGAGGTAATAGAGGAAGCGTCGAAGGGCCTGCGAAAGGGATAAAAACATATGGGTTGGACAAAATGACAAACTTTCATTGTTCTTCACACGGACCTTTTACCCCTACTTCGCACCGCGTGTCCCTCTCCAAAGGGATTACTCCGCATGCGACTGGTATTGAGTTTGGTGTGGGTGAAGGACCCTTGGGTTGTATGGTGTCCCGACTCAATAAAAAATAGAACGGAATGAAATAAATAAGGTCAAAGAAAATTTTGCGAAGGGCGCCGCGCAGCAGAGTGAACTCCACAAAATAGAAAGGTGAATGCCGTGTCATCTTCTCTCTGTTGTGCGGCGAAACGAAGTGGTCATCAAGCAGATTCCATCAGGAGAGAGGGAAACTGTACCTGCATAATATTTCACGATTTTAATTATAAGGAGATAGTTGTGGTGATCCATGAATTATAATAAGAAAAGGGACAAGATTCTTTTATATCTATAGTAAAATTCCCTTACTATTCTTTTAATAATAATAATAAATCTATTCTATTCTATTCGGGCGAGATTGAGACTAAAATTCTCTACTTCCATCCAACTCATGTTCATTTTTTAGTTCAATGACACATACATACCATGCATTTTATTAGTGCCCGATTCTCACAGCCAAAGTGTGGGTAATATTTATCTTGATTTATATTTAACATGACTTCTCCAGTTTCCCATGTATTTCACCTGAAGATTAACGAAACCTACGTTGTTCTTATTAAAAAATTCTTTTGTGGACTCAACTAAGTGAGTTTTACTTTTTATATGATTGATTTATATTGATTACTGAACATAGGCTTCGTGATGAAATGGATTTCATCTACATACTCCTTCTGAAATTCATAAGAAAAATTAGATACATCACATAATGTTCCAATGTGGAAACATCAGTCTGCGCTTATGGAGGTCGCAGCAAGTGCGACCAAAGAGAAGAAATTACATAAAATGTATCGATAAAGAGGAATAATATAGAATTAGGTTGTACATACGGCGAATTTGTAGATCTCATAATCCCATTAATAAATCCCACATTTTTCCAGAGAGCAAATAACTAAATGGTATCTCATTAAGGTGTAACTAATTACGCATGCAAGAACTTATACAAAATATTATAGCTAACACCATTAAATTGAGTCAGATAAATTTTCAAAATATCTACCTACATTTTTCTATATCCTGTACCAAATGGTAAATAAAAAATACTTTATTTATCAGAATAGAGTAGCAGGATTATGATCTCAATCTTAAATTTATTCTCTACTATAAAAATTAGTTCCAATGATTATAAAGATATGCTGCTTCTTTAAAAAATAAAAGAAAAGTAATATGAATGGAAGCAAGTTATAAACTTACATATAGAATACAAGAATAAATCGTCTTTTTACTTAACTGTATTTACCCATGATTCTAACTTAAATAAATGAGAGAAAATTAGACTACGCAAAGAAAATATATAGAAAGCTCTTGTAATGCTATCTACCTAATAGATTGTGTATAGTTACCTCCTAGTGCAAAGGAGTCGTCTATTTATTCGGAAGCTTTGAAATACTATTACACATATTATCACCTGTGTTGAACTTCTAAGATAAAAGGTATGTCAAAATTAAATTTTAAATATAATACAACATTTTCTTATTTAATTAGACTTTTTACCTCTATCAATCTACCTTTCATTTTAAAGTGCAGCTAAGATTTAAAGTTTAGATTAAAAATTATAAAATTAAATTGAATCGCAAAATTTAATTTTCAGTATAAATTTATCAGTAAATTATATTGCATGTACATATTAGGGTCATTCCACGCCAAATCGACAAGAAAATCGGCAAAATTGACCCTTGAGGTGACCGATTTTGACCAAACTTCGCAAATCGCCTTGATTTGTTAAAAAAATGAAGACCCTCGAACCGTTTTGTAATTTACGCAATTGTTTACGAAATATAGCAATGTTCAAAAATTGAAATTCTATGAAAGTGCCTTCGCATTTGAGGCCATATCTTCGGTAATATAGAAGCTAAAAATACTCAATATAGCTAAATTTAAAGGTATTGCGTTAGATAAGATAAATATAGATTTTTTCTTTAAGCAATTTCATAAACAAATAAGGAAAGGGTTAAGGTTACTTTGCACATAAGGGCGTGCACCCAGGAAAATTCCCAAGGAAAAACGGACTTGAAAAAAGTCTGACAGGGCCGGAAAGCCTAGATGGTTAAGGCAGTCTCCCGGTTAGAGGAAGATCCCGGGTTCGATTCCCGGCCCTGTCAGACTTTTTTCAAGTCCGTTTTTCCTTGGCAATTTCATAAGGTTAATAAAAATTTTAAATTTTCAAATCGATTTTTGACTATGTACATACCCCTTCGATTTCACTAATTTTTTATGTTGTACATAAAACCTTCTTCTACAAATTAGAACAAATTGGTGAGGGTTATATTACATTTAAGAAAGAAAAACATTTTTGAGTATAGGCGTGACGCTCGCCGCGCCGTCCTGCTCGCGCTCTGAAGGCTCGGTAGTCGGTTTCCTCAGATCTCAGCACGTTTATCCTTCCATCCGCTTTTCACCTATTTTTACTCCTTACCGACCCTTTCTCTTTACCCTTGCCGTTCGCCATTTGTTTCCCACTGAAGTAATCGCCGCTTTAGCATCCAGGATAAGCTACAGCATTTTTAACAGCGGAGGCGACAATAGGCCCACCAGCGCAGCGGCCGAGCTCGGGGGCCTCCAGTGCTACTTTCCTCTCGTCCCCAATCCCATTTTCCTCACATATATAAAATAATATATATATATATCAAAATAAATATTTTTAATCTTTTTTCATATGTCAAAAATATTAATTTCCTTACATATATATATGTATTGGGAATGTATACATTCAACAATCACATTATTTAAATTGGTTGTAAAAAAATAAGAAAAAAATAGCAATACCGAAAAATTTTATCACAGGTAACATCACTACATCAACAAACGACGTTTCATATAAGTAACTTTTTAAATTGAAATTTATTAACTATTCCAAAGTCATATATCGAACCAGTGAGTTAGAAATAGTTTAAGGCCGCAAATGTTAAACGCTAAGGAGTCCAAAATATCGCAAAATAAGAATCAGTGGAAAGGTAAGAGCATAAATATTCTACCTGATATGTTCTATGAGCTCATCGAAATCTAAGCAATTATAAAACCTTAGGTGCACTTGCTACAAAGAGAGGCATTCATGATCAATAATACGCCCTGGTGTCGCTACAGATCGGTGAATACGTAACGCAAACGAACTAAAGTAAAGATATTTACCATTTTGGGCATTATTTACGTAAACAAGACCTTGAACTTGCGGAGGGACCTGAAGGTGAAAATGGCTCAAACAGTGAACTGCCTCTTTCCAAAAACATAGCGGCGGAAGTGATTTGAGGATACTTTTAGGTGATATATTGATCCTTTACTTATGATACTTGAGTTATGATAAGAAAGAAAGAGAAAATGAAAGTATGGTAATCTTAATAAATGGGGAAAATAAAATCACAGCGGTCAAATAGCATCCAATTTCATCACGGGGACATTTTTTCCGCGATTGTATAAGCTAACTGCACAATGCTCGAAGAATATATTGCAGTTATTTTCAATATAAAATAAACAAATAATCTTTAATTTAACCTAACTAAATCGGAATTAATGTTTAAAAGATAACCCTTATTATATCGTCGCACACACATTGAAATTATATGTATTATTAAGAGTAACAATTTTAATTCTCTCTCGAATTCGTATGACCTTGCGAACTTACTAATTTACTCTTGAAAAATTAAATAAAGCCTTTCAAATTTATAAACTGTAGATATGAACTTTATGGAAAAGTTTCGCCATGTGTATGTTAGAAACGCAAATAATTATGTTTATAAATACTATCTATGTTTTTGACAAGAGAAGCATTAAACAATCTTATCAGAATGAAAAACTTAAATTATTTTGTTAGAATCTACTACTATACATTCGTCACATTAATCAAAACTCATGAAATAATCAATAAAACAAAACGCAGGTAAGTAATGCTCGGTCTGATTTAACAACTTAGTTTCGAAATAAATGGTAAAAATCTCCAGATGTCAATAGGTGATGTGAAAATATTAGAAAACAAAAAAGGCCTACTATCTTATACGCAAGGCTGAATTAATATGTTAGACGGGCGAGGAATTAAGAAAAAATCGTATTAACTTGAAATAGTAGGTCCCGTTGAAGTAATCTATTGAATCTCAAACACCTTCGTTAATAATATAATATTCTAAAGTCTTATATCGAACCTGGTAACGTACAAATATCTGTATACAGTGGTACATTAAAATAGATTTCCTCTCTCTCTACAGATGTTTTAAGATTTTATTAATACACTTCAGACGCTCTGATTTTGATCAAGTAACTGTTCTGGCCATTCGAATAACGCAGAAAATATCATAGTAAATGAACAAACCTGAATCAGGAACCCGGAAGACAATCTTTTGATTATTCTTCTTTGGACACAGTTTCGGTATCACACCCAGAGAAGGGAGAGAATTTACTTCCTCAAGACTAGAAAATAGAAAAACACGAATTCATTTCTTAGTTAAATAATTATTCAATATGATATACCATGAATCACAAGATCGCATAGATTTTAGTAGCAATCGCAAGACCTAGTATTTCCAATACGAGATGGCTAGACAAGGTTAGATACATTGCAATTGTATGGTAAATCTCGCTTCGGGATTCACTTCAATTATTCATTTAATCCCAAAAACAGATAGGTCTTAACAGAAATATATGTTACGAGTAAAATGTAGCTTGCATACTGCAAGCAGATCGACAACACTTATTTCATATCGGCATTATATCGGGACGGCCCTCCAAAGAAAAAAAAGGATTGAAAATATTCTTAAAATTCGCTGCAATTTCATCGTCTGGCATCGAACCCGGGCCTTCCTGGTAAAATTACTATGCACTACAATAGAAGATCTCCATGTCTAACTGTGTAAAAATTCAAGTAGAAATATTGGCTGTAACAGCCTGAAACGACGTCCTACTTTTCACGAATGTAAATGGCTCTCTGGATTCGAACCAAGGACTATCTATGAAATCTAAAATAAGTTCATAAAATGTATATATGATCTCTATCTATTTGCCGAATTTAAAATTTCTGTATTATTGGGAAAGGTTTCAAAATAATTCCTAAAAATCGGATCAACTTCTGATTGCAGAGACACCTGGTGTCGAACCCAGGACATATTGTAAGCTGTGAATGCAAAGTTTGATTTTTTAAGACTTGTTCTTGTATCTTGCAAAGTTTGAAGTCGATAACATACCTAAATTTTGTTTCCGTTATCTCCGCAAGAAATTCATTGAGAAGTGCAAATGGTCCTCTGGGATCGAACCAAGGACCATCAGCGAACATCAAATATTTGATTATGAAATATATTCATGATATCTATCGCCGTGCCAAGCTTCAAGTATCCATGTTATCGGGAAAGGATCCAAAAAAATCTTCAAAATCGCCGCAATGCATTTTAAACGGCCGATTTTTGCCCCGACCTAGCATCGAACCATGGACTATATTCGGGGATGTCTTTCTGATTTTCGTTGGATACGCACGGCTTCTAGCGATCCCTTGAGTTTCAAGGCCTCAAAAAAATTTTCGAAACTCCCCGCCATGTATCCTTATGGAGAAAATCGCGACTTTGGGGCCTTCTGGAATCGAACCCATGACACCGAGGTTCAATGTCGGCTTTTTCCTGGAGGTAACACGTTATGGACAGTACGTCGTAAAAATTTCAAGTCGTTGGCACTTGTGGAACATGGTTAGACTTTTGTTCCCCTATATATAACTTATAGGTATATCCGGAGAAGCGTCTATATATAATAGATAAAAATACTATAGTTTGCTCATTTCATTTAATTTGATTTATTTATTCAGAAATAAAGAAAATATTTAATCAAAACGGAGATGCAATGAAAAATGATCAAAACAAAAAGCTGGTAACCGTAACTAATCATAAATTCAAATTCATATTTCTATTCAGAGCCTAAGTAAGAAAGATACATGAAGGTATCTACTAAATGATATAATTATCAATGATCATTTCCGTTGAAGTCAAAATCCTGTGATAGATTCAAGATTTCTAAAAGAAAGTAATTAAGGATTCGACGGTAAGAATAAAAATATACATACTCAGAGATAACCACGAACACCTAATAAAACCTAAAATCCAAGATGAGTGGGCAAGGAAAAATAGAATTTAATATTGAAATAAAGGCTTAAAGAAAACCATTAAATAAAAGATGACTGATAGGAAAATAAAAATTTCAAATTCAAATATAAACCTCGTTAGTGTGACAACAGTAGACGATACACAGTAGTCCCGAAATAATTTACAAAGATATTACTTTAATTACTTTAATCTCTAATTTCGCAAAGCCTTGTGAATATTGAGTCATCCATTGCTGCAATCTTTTATGACAAATCAGCAAATAATTTTGTATATAAAACAAACAGAATCAGAAATTATAATAAAATATAAACAGTAATATAATTTTACATAAAAACATTTAAATGATCATCTCAGGAAACAACACTCTACTTGAACTACTATGTCCCATGGAAGTATACTTTTAATCTACAAAAACCTTCATTATTTATTTACGAGTAAGTTTCTGGAGTCTTAGATTGAAGCAGGTAACTTCCAAATAACTAACTACTGTAGAATATTGTAAAATTAAAATAGATTTCTTTGTAAATTACAGATGAATTAAGATTTATTTTATCTGCAGCATTGCTTTTTTTTATAAACTACTTTTATTATATTTCTATCTTTAAAAAAAAATTCAGTAGATAAAGTAAAAAAATGCTGGAAAAGTTCAAATTAAATAATTAACGATTTTAAAATGAACCGAATCGATATAAATATAATAATATATAATTTTCGAGTTATGAAATATCAGAAAAATTATTAGAAATAAAAAATCATTATAATAAAACTAACCTGTAACTATCATCTGGAAGACATCGTTTTATAATCCTACGTATACCGCTAATTCGATTTCACACCACGAAGAATCATCCGAATGCGAGAGATTCATTTCCTCAAAACATGAAAAAGAAGAAACAAAGTGAAATTAATTATTTAATTAACTATTTTGATAAAATATTGTACGATTCATGCACAAGAGCAAGCAGAATAAGTACTAATCGCCCAAAGTAGGAACTCCAAATCGACGTCTTTGGACGATGTGAAGTACCAAAGCCAAGATGTAAGGGAATTATCGTATAGAGATTCAGTATATGAATATATTCAAACACAAATATCTTGGTTCCTATTAGTCAAGATTTAAATGAAAGGTCGATTTGAATCTAATATTAACCGGAAAACTAACAAAAAGAATTCAGTTAAAAGATATCGTATAGGAAAACCAAAAGTTGAAATTCAAGTATATACCTCATTGATACGTCATCGGTTGACGACCACCAGGTAATCTAGTAACAATTTTCACAAATTATAAATTAGCTTAACGTAGCCCTATATTATTATTTAATATAAATTGTAAAAACTTTACTCCTCGATATGTTTTCCCGATGAAAACTTCAATAAAATATAGTTTAAACGATGAACTGTGTTGTAAACTAAAGTGATCGATCACTACGCGTAAAATATAACTCAAATGTATAAATGGAATCTTTAACTTTATGGCCGTTGATAATATCCGCAAAAATAATCAGGCAATATTAACATTGCCATTTACTAATTTCCATTACATATCTCGGATTAATTACACTCAACCATGAATATAACAATTGTTAGATTTTAACTAAATTTTAAAATTAAGAATTATAAACTGACTGTCTTATAATTAATTTAGCCATCCTTCATTAGAAAACGAAATTAAAAATCCAGTAATTCTCCACAAATGAAAAACAAACCCATTCACAAGTATGGTAATACTGAATCAAATTTTCAACATGCAAATTTTCCAATTCAGAGATGGATGATAAAATAATGAAGAACGGTTAGGCCATTTTTATATTTCAAATGAATCTTCAGATGATTTTATTTCCGTAGATAATATAATTAAGGTACCTCTAAAATTACGAAATAATTGCTTGAGGTACGCAGTTCCGCTGCTATATATTGAGTTTCCGGAATGAAATCACAACTATCAAGCATTTCTGGAGACAAAAACTTCGTGCCTAAAGACTAAGAGTAAGATTGTCGAAAACATGAGATAGTCGAGTGATGGAATGTGAAAAACGTTCCACTGAAATCAAGGTAAAGAAAAAGAAAGGTTATATTGAGAAGCAGCTGACTGTCAAGGCCGTAGCACGTCCATCACAAAATGATCAAGCATAACGATCGAAATAATATTTTACTCCTCAATACGCAAATTACATCTTTAACACTAAATACAGAGTAATTTATACTGATGCACATACTCACCAAATAAAGGAGATCCCAGACAAAGTCCACGACAATCTTGTCGTCGGGAAATACCCACTAATTTACAAAATATATAGTTCTCGAATGAAATTAATCAAACTGAAATAACGTAACACCTTGAAAATTCCTCGTATACTCTCGATTTTGTATCCGTGGTACATCAATGATTCAAAAGGTAACGGTTTTTCGAAAAAAGACCAGCAGCAACTCCACACCGTATGACGTCTGCGCAGCAACTGATGTTTAAACCTTTGAAATAAACGTTAAACCAAATGCTGCGCTCTGATTGGTCGGTGAAGTGGAAATTTCCATAGAACTATCTCTTTTATGTAAATTTTTTACGTAATATATAATAAACATCGAAATGAAGCTTATTTTAGCGCAACACAATTTATTTGAAATTTAAAGATTTCAATTTACCAATAACTGTTTTATAAAATTACCAGATTGAAAATAAAATGTTTTTAAATAATATACCCAAGCAATGTAAATAATTATTTTAGATATATAAATCATAAACAAAGTAATGAGAGTAACGATCTGAGTTTAAATCGGAAAATTACCTACTAAATATAGTTACGAGTAATTTAATGAGGTAGTTCTAGCTAAAACGAAAATAAAATATCTAATTTGGGAATTACCTTTATTTAAAACCAATATTAACTCATATTACATTTACTTTTGCAAATGTAATATGTAAATATTATGAACTTATCAATAATGCTGACTCATCCAAGAGAATCTCTAAACTAATAACTTATCTCTTAAAAGGGAAAACAAAGAAAGACATTCACATTACCTGAAATAACGTCCTAATATATAACTTATCTCATGGTCAACAAAAAGCTAAGAAATATGGATTACTAGTCACCAAGATTAAAAATACATATTTTATGCAACTTAAATTTGCAACTGTGTTATTCGTCAAGGAATTCTGAAATTCTTTTCTATACAATACCAGCCGAAGACAATTGATGTTTCTAACTCCAAATTCCTTCGGTTGCCTCGGGTTCGGACTCGTCATTCCTATTCAAGTTGTTGAGAAACACAAAATTTCCTTTCTACTACATCAAAGTTGGCAAAAATGAAAAGGTCACTAAAGATTACAATTTTATATACGGTTGGGATGGACGTTCTACAATATTAGACAATTGTTGATGATATGGATGAGTGGAGAATTCTTACGATGGTCACTGAAATATTTAATCCTAATGAGAAGTATGGATAATTGATCATCAAATTAACATACTAGTATATCATTTTTAAAATTACACTAACGTTAATAAAAACTATTAATTGTCGTTTCATCTAAATTTCAAATGATTGGTATGGTTTTCTTGAAGTTTGCTTTCGTGTTTAAATCAACCGGAATAGCCAGTTTATGTTACTATAGAATAAAATCCAAAGTTGCAACAACTTACGTTTCTTCCTTACGCAATCTCTCGCCAAGATTCACTAATTCTTATAACTTCCCCGCCGTATTCTTGTAGAGGATCCACTCTCTTTCCGAATCACCTTCGTCGCGAAACACACTTCTTGCATCCTGCATGAAGCTTAGAGATATATGCACAGATATCACTGACACATTTATGGACTTAGGTAATAAATAATTCTAATTCACATTTATATCACTCCACCTTCAGTAGATACAATTTTACACCCGGGGCAAAAACTGGAAGACTCCTTCTAAACTCGAGCACATGTTTTTCAGACAAACTTGAGAATGGCGGAAGTCAGGTGACGAAGAGTGCCTTTTCGCTATTCAGAAATTTCTAGACCATAATTCCTCTAAATCGTTTCGGAAATGCGTCGCAATGTCCCTCGTGGACTTTATAGGAGAGTTACTTTGATGTGAGCGAAATTAAAAAGGAAATTATCAATCATTGGAACAAAAAAGAGTTCTAGAGAGTTCTTAGGATAGTGAAATTGCAACGACTGTGTGGGTGGATTAAATTAGTTACATTATTGTCTCCGAATTTCGTGTTGAAGCAGTTTGTACGAGATGAAAACTTAGCTCTACTACAGTCCCATTTTTAAAAGGTTTGATGAAGTTTCTCAGTGATAACAGTGCTGCGTAGTGCTTATAGTTTAATAGCGTTTCCAAGTACAGTGGTGCTCGAAAAAAGTAAACAGAAAAAGTTTTTTCCTTCCGTTACACCCAAAATCTATCACGCAAGAATGGCAAACCGCAGGAACAAGATGGACGATCTCCGTGTTGGATGTTAAGGTTCGCGGGTTTTCACAGCAAGATTTATTACTGACACTAGCATTACTGTAATTAGAAGGTAAGTGCAACAAGGAAGTAAACTTGTGGTGCTATTTTCTTTGTCCTACGTATAAAAATGAGTCGAGTGGCTACTCTTCATAAATATTCATAATAACAAGCTCTGCATCAACTTTGAAGCTAAACTAAAGTTCCATCAGTTCAACTTTAAATGTAATTATATGTGTAAATCTCTGAATCTATCTTAGATATCTCTGATTCTTAACCATTCGTCATTGAATGATCTCATTAACTCTCAGTAAATTCATCACTGCTAAGGCAACATGAATCATTTAAAGTCCACACCATTAGCCAAAGAATGTTTGAAAAGGAACAAGCAAGATAAGCTGTTTTCCTTCGTAACGAGATAAAGAGTTACAAAATAAAATGGTGTTCTTTGTAGAGTTATTACTAATATTAGGAATATAATATTAATTGTTTCTTCACTCATATCATTACCTTGGAGAGATATTCTAGCGTTTCAAAAGTAAATATAATTTTAGTTATTATTAGTATTCAATAAAAATTACAGTAGAACCCCGGTAATCCGGACACTCGCTAATCCGGAACCCTCGGTAACCCGGACGGTCCATTGGGAGTTATGCAAACCCGCAACTTCTTCTTGTGAACATATAAACACGCATATTACATAGTAACAAGAAACGAGAGGTGGACAGACTATTTGAAAAATTTCTCCATTGGCTGCAATGATGTGATGGAGAGCGAAGTATTTCGTTTATTGTGATAACACATCTCAGTAGTGATACTTTTTTGAGACAGCATTTTTCCATTAGAGGAATGCTTAATATGTGCGAGACTAAAAAATTTCGAAAGACAATAAATTTTCAGTTGCAGCAGGGTATCACTTCTCAAAACATCACTTTCATTAAAAAGCTATGAGAGAAGAGGCGTAAAAAACAATCCTTCCTTTTATGTTATTTTTTGAAAACCTCGCTAATCCGGAAACCCCGCTAATCCGGACGCCTATGTGCCTGAATTCGTCCGGATTACCGGGGTTCTACTGTACTCGCTAATTCGATGATTTTTTAAATTTTTTACTTTAATTACATAAGAATTTTAAAAATATTAGTAAATGTTGTGTTCCTATTTAAATTCGCATATCAATACTCGCATTCCTTCATTTCATAATCCCCAAGTCTGAAGGAAATTAATGACTTGACATCAGTATAATATTTAAAACATTTTAATTTTTTAGTCGTTGCGCAAAATAATTATTGATAAATTGATATTTTTAATAATCAGTTTTTTAATTTGAAGCGTAACGTAACCCAGTGGGGGCGTGAAGTTTATGAGGATTATAATAAAGTATTTTCAAGTCAAATTAATTTTCCAATATTTCCTAAATTTAAAATAAATTGTGTTCAGCTAAGATAAGTTTTATTTCGATGTTGATTATAATATATGTAAACTATTAAAATTAGGGAAATGGGACGGAAATTTCCATTACGCCGACCAATCAGAGCGCAGAATTTGGTTCAACGTTTATTCCGAAGGTTTAAACATCAGTTGCTACGAATACGTCACCCAGAGTGGAGGTGCTGCCGGTATTTCTTTTGTCCAGCCGTTAACTTTTGAATTGTCGAAGTACAATATTTTCGTAAAAGCGTATATGTGAGCATTTAGCAGAGTGTAACTCAATAATAGTTTTTTAAATTTCATTCGATAATTATGTATTAGCGTAGAATATGTAAATTAGCGGGTATTTCCTGACTTCAAGATTTTGGTGGACTTGGTCTGGGATCTCGTTTATTTGGTTAGTAGGTGCATAATGATAAATTAATATAGTTTAAGTGCTAAAGCTTTATTTTTCGTTTTCAGGCGTAAAATTCGATCCTTACGATCAACATATTTTGTGAATTGCTGGATGAAGTCTCTCTTGTTGCTGCATTGACCGTTAAGTTTGCTACTTTTCGTCGTATATTGACTTTAGTTTTCTTTTACCTTGAATTTCTTTTAAGTTAAGTTTTATGGTTCAAATTCCATTCATTCCTTGGTTCTTAATGATCCTTCTTTCAGCCTTTAGGCTCGAAGTTCTTGTCACTGGAAATGGTATTAGGAGTTGTTATGTATAATATTGTTTCTGAATACTAAAATGTAATTAAGTGGAATTGTGAATCTAAAGCGATAATTTTATAATATTCAACATGTTATCGCGTATCTATTAAAGGGAAAACTTCCAACTTCTTAAAGTTCTTTCATAATTCAATCAAAAATCACAATTCCTGTAATTCTTGAATAACAGGTAACTAAATTCCTATTTTCGATTCAGAGTCAAGTATAGCTACATTCATTTATTAATTCATAGGAAATGAGAGTGAAGGTCTTAAAATTAAAATTCGACTGATTTCTGTGATATATATCGAACCTGTTCTTGGTTCAATAAAATAACCCGTTCCAAAAATATATGTTGGAAATTATTTCGTGATTAGTACCGAACACCGATGTCATATCAACGGGGTTTAAATTTGAATTTCAACTAGTTTTTTCCAATCACTTATCTTTTATTTAATTTCTTTCTGTAAAATTTCCTTCTGATATTAGATCAAATTGACATTGATTTAAAAACTCGAGATATAGAACCTAGATTCCGATTCTTTCGGTGTGTGTATCTTCTTATGCTCACCCTTGAATCATGAATGGATATCAGTTAGGAATCATTAAAATTTAAATTCACGCAATTCTAAAACGTTTCATAGCACAGTACTTTGTCTATAACGGAATTTCTAGAGTAATCATTGTTAATGTTTATCAACTATCCCTGCAACGGACGTTCTGAAAATAATTTCGATTTAAATTTACCATTATGCTTAAAACGATAATCGTTTCAATTCAAATTTTAGGTAATTTTGCCGTTTGGCACCGTCAGGGAGAAATTCTATATCTCGATTACTATTAGAGTTACATTAACCGTTCATACACCATTTTAAAGATAAAAGAGTGCGGCTTAATAATATGATAATTACTTATTCCTAAACGACGCGGTTTTGAAGGAAATTCCATCCAAAAATGATAAATTTTCGATGTTTTTCGTCTACTTTCCCGCCATTTTTGATGTTTCCTCGGAAATCCGCTAGGGCGATAGTAACTTATTTCAACTCTAACAAACGCCCAATTCCCATTTCCTACTCGGTTACGGGCTTATTTGAGCAAAAAGGGGTGTTGGGTGGGTGTAATAATGAATTGTTTCTTATGTCAATTTTCCATTTTCCTACTCAGTTACGGGCTCCTTGAGCAAAAAGGGGTGTTGGGTGGGTGTAATAAAATGAATGATTTTCGAAGAAATGCATCCAATATTTCGTAAATTTTAGGAAATCTAGCTTCTGAAACTTTTCTGAAGCTTTTAAAAAACCGAAATACGATAATCCAGATAAATTACGTAGACGGAAGGGGGGGGATTGAAGGTTGGGGGAAGAGGGTTGCTTTCATTGTCTTTACGCAAAATAACTTTAGCTAAATCATTATATTTCCTCAAATAAAATTAAGTATAATTTAGCCGTAATATCTTCTGAAATTTCGAAAGTATTGACCATTTACGAATATATAACGTTCCCTAATTCCATTGATTGAAGATATTTTCGAACTAAAAGTATGCCGAAGAAAGTTTTACGATAAATATTAATATATCTGTTCGAAGACCTTGGAAACAAATTTAGCTTGCAAACCAACTGTAGCTTGCGATCCGGACGTGAGGGTTACTATCTTTATCTTACCACAAAGCAACATTTGGGACAAAAACACTTTTTCTAAAATAGAGCATCCTTCTGCCCGTTCCGAATATTTCAACGGTGCAAAATTATTGTTTTTGTCGCAAAAGTGGGTTTATGTTATGAAAAAGATAGTCAGCCTCCCGTCCGGATTCCAAGCTACAGTTGGTTTGCAAAGTTATTCGGTTTCAAAGGTTTCTATTATGCCTTATATTTAGTATGACGACTACTACGTAGCTCCTCCACCCGATCTTCGCTACAAATCGAGAAATATGCGCGGCGCCGATGGGTTGAGTTGGGTAGGTAGGGTTCCTTTCGTTGAATTTAGATATTGCATATATTGTATAACATGAACGACTACTACGTAGCTCCTCCACCCAATCTCCGCTACAAATCGTGAAATATGCGCGACGCCGATGGGTTGAGTTAGGTGGTAAAAGTTTCCTTCGTTATATTGAAGAAAATTGGCCTTTTCTTATAGTAAAATTACATAAAAATTGCCTTTTGTTACAGTAAAATTACAAAAATGGCATTTATTTCCTAACATGCCCCCCTAGCACCCCTGATTCACTCCATGGACCCGTAAGATTGCATTGCATAAATGATTCCCACATAAACTTCTTCGAATTATAATTGCTCACTGATTTTCGGCATAATCACACTTTCCGGTATCTTAAGGCTGCCCTTTACTACACAGAAAAAGCCCTTTTTAGACTGTTTCTATTGCCCTCGCATTGAAGACATTTTAAAACTTACAAAGTTATATTTTCACCAACCGATGCTTAAAAGATGAAACTTTGTAACATCAGGTTCTTTTTATTGATATTGCATACCGAATTTGTTAAAAACATTATCAAATATTGCTAATTTTCTCTGAAGTGCCACGTTCCTATAAGATAAGATAGCGAAAAAAGCTCATGATGTAACATAGCTGTATCCTTTATCTTTCGATTGAGACACTACTCGGGTACATTATATTCGTACAAGAAGAGTAATTAGGGAAATCGCAGAGTATGATAATGTAGCCAGAAATTGGCATACGCCCAGCGGAGCAAGTTCCCATTCCACCGGCTCCCTCCTTCCCCACCCAAGGCCCAAGACTAAAGATGAGGCCAAAACTCCAGGAAGTCCATCCCTTGGGTCGACCTTTTTTCTAAAGGTCCGGTCAGCGGTTACTGTTTGGGAATTATGGTTAAAATTAAGTATAATATATTTAATAAGTAGGTTTAATTGAATAAGTAGTCCACAGTATATTTCCTTGTGTTTTGCTGATTAATTTGATACCAAACACTTTGCAGATATCCTGATATTATCAATAATTGTCTAACTTTTTTTGTTCATGGAATGGATGAATTTGAATGAATGTGCTTACGATAAATAAATATATTAGTTTTTAAACTTTTTTACTAGCATTAACTTTTTTAATTATCTAAATCGTCTTTTATACTGCTGATTGTTACGCGATGGTTCTTCTTCATCATCATATTCACTTCCAATGGAAGTATTATCTGCAGATGTTATTGTTTTTTTGGAGATGTTATTTATGTGTGTTTTTCCACAATTAAAAGTTACAGCCAATTTCATCGCCGAAGTTTCGTTCTTACTCTTCAAAAAAACCTCCCGTTCTAGTGGAGAGAATCTGGAGCTCTTGAGCGTTGCACCATCCAACTCAAGGGTGGCTCATGATAGACCAAAATGCCGATGAAGATTTTTATTATTGCTAAAAACAAGGTTAATGCGACATAGCATCTTAGTAGATTAGTTTGTGCCAAGAAAACGGAAATCTCTGTGAGCGAAAAGGTGATATTTCTTGTCGAGGAAATAGCAACGCAACGTTTGGGTGCAATTAGAATTCGCAACTCGTAAAATCGTATTTCTCAGTCCACCCTAATATTTCATTTCAATATGAGAATCGATATATTGTCAAATATTGCGATTTGCGCAAAAAATATATTTTTATCTATGCTCTGATTGGAAGAAGTAACTAGCGTCCAGGGAAATCCAATGGCATGAAGACGGAGAAGAGGTCAGTGTTGAAGGAACAGACAACGTCGGTTAGTTTCCAGCCAAGCCTCCGCCTCCGGCTGAAGAAATGATTCCGATTTATTACATTTAAGTAGCTTTAAAAATGTTATCATAATTAGATAAATGTTGCTTATTATGCTTATATTGTACTTTAAATTTAAAAATTATCTCTCCAGCTAATTTTATCAGGTTCAATCTTCTTTGTATAAATCATTCTCTCTTTTTTCTTCCTGATTATTGTTTACAAATCTATGTTCTATTGTTTTTATTTTTTTATTACTTCGTTTTGCGGATTTTTTACATCCCCTTCTATGTGGGTGTTTTTCCTGCAACGTGGGTGTTTTCTTTGTTAACCTTCAGTTGCAAAGATTTTTCCCCACACCCTGCTCTTTATTTTTGTTTCTATTTATATGAATTAGCTAGCTGTTAATATTGTGAATAAATTATTTATGAATTGTGAATATTGGAAATTTTGTGAATGTAGAACCTATATGCTGTGATTAGATGTTTATACATCTGCTGTAAAAGATGGAGTTGCTGGAAATATGGAGAGATTAGTTATAACTTGCGAATTAGCTGCTACCTAATTACTTTGTTTCCAAAAGTACAGAGCGTCATTTGCATCATAAATGTTTTATTCTAAATTTTAGAAAATGCTACTTTTTATTAAGGCTAAGAGAAAGCAATTTACGTATAGAATTGAAATTAGTTCGTTATTCTGGATTTCAGAAGTTATTAGAAATTATTTTCATTCAGAATATCCAAGTCTTTCAGGCGCTCGTTTTGTTTCTTTTCCTCTTCCCGAAAATGACCCGACTCGAGAAATTTAAAAGAACTCGGTTGATTCTTTGTCTCGGTTGACAGCATGTGTTTACAACTACCAAGCCCTCCCCCGTTCTCTGTCTACCCATTCCATCGAAGGGGTACGAAACCAGTGGCGGAGAAAGCGTGAACTAACGGAGCCCTAGTGCTGGTGGTGAAATTTTCTCGAAGTAAAGAGCACCCTTAAATACTTCGTATTACATGCTACATTTGATAATATTTGGTGTTTTTTTCGACATTTTCATACTTCAGTACCTTCCCACCCAACACCCCTGTTTACTCAGTGCGCCCGTATGCTAGATTAGATTATTTACGAATTTTAGGCTATCCGAGACATGAAACTCGACGATCACCGCTACATCTGGCGTCAAAACGCAATAACTAAGACTTCAAACATGGTTTCCGGAGGCCATTCCTGTCCGTCCGTCACTTAAATCGAGATATCTCAGTCATTATAGTAGGTACTAACTTGCATTAAATATAACTATAAGCCGCCATCTTTTATGTATAATCCATGAAAATATCATCGAAATCGGGCTAAATCTAGTGGGGGAAAAAAAAATAATGGCTGACGGTGCCAAACGGCAAATTTACCAAATTTTAAATGTGAATTAAATAAGCAAACAATTAATAGTATTTTGTTTATGTATATTAGTTAAGATATCTTCGCGTTTCAGGTTGAATTAATTAATTTACTGAATGCCTAAAAGATGGTTCCTTAACATCTTCGAATTGGAATCCCACCGTATGAATTACCCACTTTAGCTTGGCTGATTATCTCTGATAATTAACATCATCTCTTAAAATCTTCGATTTGGAATCCAAACTCGTCTAATGAGGTCGCATTGGAAATCCTAGTTTGAGTGACTGGTACTAGCGTCAGATAGCTTTTGCCCAAGCATGGTAGAATATTTGATGCAAATAATTAATTATTCTTTCATTAATTTCTTAAAATAATTAATTATACATTTTATTAAATTCAACTTATTTCTCTTTCATTTTTGAGGAAGTGCTCTCTTGCATATGGATGATTCTTCTGGATACCGATGCTTGATACCGACAGTGCGTTCAACGTAGGATCATCAAATGATGTCTTTTGGAATTTCTCTACAGGTTAGCTATTTTATTATGATATTTTCTGAGATATATTCTTTATGATGTTTGATATCTCCAGCGTAACATATACTTTTATTTTTAACGAGCAGTTAATATTGTTTTCATAAAATAATAAGGATTAACTTTTAAGTTATGTACTACTTACTTTCCGATTTTAATTGTTTTAAATTAAGATTATTTGTTTATTTTATATAAAATATTGCTGCAATGATAACTCTAAATTCTTTGGGCTTCGCGTTAGCTATTTCAGTTCCTCCTATTTCAACTAGAGTATCACCTTCAAATTTTTCTCAGTTATTTAGAATATAATTTCTGTAATTTTAACTCTAGAATTTAAGAAAAGGATAAAAGGCATCACCTCAATATCGTGGTTTCCTATAATTTGTGTAACTTCCACTGCTGAGATTTTTTCATCGGAGCTTACCTTCCATTCGAGTTTATACTCTGTTACAATTAATGTTTTTCGGGAAATCGACGTCAGAATTGTTAAATTTTGAAATTAATTATAAGTATTACTTGGGGGTTGGAGTAAACTAAGTAATATTTTTGGAAATTACTTTGAGATTACCTGGATATAATCAACGGATTACATATCAACGAATTTTATATTTAAAATTTAACTTTTTGTTTCCCTAATAGACGTATTTTATTTAAGGTCTTTCTTAAAATCTTCGTTTAATATTATATTCACATTTTCCTTGCATGCTAATCTTGAATTTATAGAATTTATTATCTCCGAGAATGTATATTTTTATTCTATCCTCGACTCATGAATTGCTATCTGATAGATAGCTGAGCTATCTCTCCATTTTAAATTAACGTTAGTCTTAGATGTTTGCTATCACAATTCATTGTCTACAACGGAATTAGAGGGTTGAATTTCGGAAATGATCAATGAATATTTTATCATTTCAATAGGAACTTACAACTATCCTATTAACAGTTATTCTGAAAAGAATTTCGATTTGAATTTACGATCCTTTAACGTTTTTAAACATTCTGTTTTGATCATTTACAATTTAATTGCCTTTTCATTTGAATATTATTACTGTATTTATGTGTTTCAGTGTAGTATGTGTTTCAGTTAAGTCATCGCTGTTTTTGAGGTTGATGAATAATCGAATTGAAGCCCGGAACAATATTTGCCGAATATCTTCGATGTGGTATTAAACCTCGTTTTACTACGTCACATAGGAAGTACTACTTTGATTGATTGCATTGAATTAAATTTTTTCTTTTTTCAAGTCCTGAGGAAGTCAATTCACTCACTTATGGATGATCATTCTGGGTGCCTTTCTGTGATATTGAAAATGCTGAAAAACGAAGGATAATCAAAATAATATCTTCCGGATTTCCAATTCAGGTAAGTTCTTTTATAGTGATATTTTCTGTCTTATTACAATTTTCGCCGTTTCTTTTGTTGCTTTAAAATTTTATGCAGCCCAAGTGTAAGATATTTTTTAAATATTTAGTGACGCTGTACATTTCCAAATATTTTCCATTAATAAATTAATTTACGTATTCATACATTATTTAAGTCATACAATTAAATGTTATTTTCTTAATATTTGAGATAAGGTCAGAAGGGTTTATTGATCAAAAGCAAAGCGTCCGGTTTTTATTAAATAATCATTAAACATCCTTAATGTGAGAGTAATTTTTTATAATATAAAGCAGTATATAGATATTTGAAGGTATAAAGTTCAATATAAGACAACAGAATGTTTAAAAAACAACAGGAATCATCGTGATTTGAAATATTACTTGAACGGGACCTAGTATTTCAAGTTAATATTATATTTTCGGTATCATCCGTCTGAAGTATTATTAAACCCTTTCGTTTTGCATAGATCTTCGTTGTTTTCTAATATATATTTTTCCTGCAGTCTATTTACCACGAAACAATTTCGCTATTTATTTCAGAATGCAGCTTTTACATTCAGACACAAACATATTGAATTGCATTTCGATTTATTCTGTTACCTTTTTTGATTTGTGTGACGAATTTTTACAAACAGGTTCCAAAATATTAATATACGTTTTTCATTCTGAAAGGATTATTTCACGTCTCTACAGTAAAACCACAGTATAGATAGATTGTCATTAGATATCAGATTTTAATACAAGTAATTTCTATTTGATATTCGATCGAATTAGGATTATCTATTATATTAAATTCCAAATTATTAAGTTTAAATTCAAGATTATTTCATCATTTTATACTACAGATGACTTCAATAGACACTCCATATGTTAGTAGTATTGCGTACGTAACTTTTTCAATCGCAGAAACAATGTCGTCATAGTAAAAGTAGATGTCATTAGATCGATGTGATTTCCCATTTATTCTTCCCGTTTTAACTCTAGTATCATCTTTAAATTCTTCCCTTTTGCAGATTAGCTTACTTTCACTTTCTCATTTTTTCTTACCACAACTCAAGCATTTTAACTACTGAAACAAGTCCTCACCTCAAGGTCTAGGTTTCCTCAAATTACTTCCATTGCTACGTTTTTTTTTAATCGGAAGCCAACTATCCCTCTTATTTCGACCTTCAGGTCTTTCCACAAGTTCAAGGTCTTGTATTCGTAGATACATAGTCTCTTACATCGTATGTATTTTTACTTTAGTTTGTTTGAGTTACTCTCTTACTGGTCTGCAGCGGAACAAAATGGAGCGTATTATTGATCTTTAATTTCACTTTATTAGCGAATGAACCTAACGTTTTATAATTGATTAGATATCGATGAGCTCATAGATCCATGTCAGGTAGAATATTAATCGCTGTGGGTCATCATTCTTTCTGCTCACAATTTATTAAAGTTATATAATGAAATGATTATTTTACGCTCTTTTGCACTTCATGGCATTTTACATTTGCGGCATTACACAATTTCTAACCAAATTCTAATTTCTAACGTGATGTTACCTGTGATGATCGGTAATACTATTTTTCGAGCTCATTTGATAATGAATCTTCGTTTTTTCTTATATTTTTACATCCATTTTATTTAAAATTTTAATAAAAATTTTGTAAATTTTGTCTTAATTTAAAAATCAATTCCTAGAGTCATTGTCCAAATCCTGTTGATCTAATAATATGATTTCAAAATTTTTCCGAAACGCGATTTCACCTTCATTAAATGAGTCCGATGTTAGCGGATGTCCGTCAGTTTGGTTTTTTTTAACTTTAATCGGTAATCAATCTTATTTTTGCATTAATGCCTTATTTACAGCCTGCAAAGCCACTAATGTTTTACATTGTCTATCGCATCGAATATTTTAACGTATCGATTAATTCCCAATGTTCTTAGTAATTACTGAAGCTATCGATGTAAATATAATCTCTAATGAAAAACCACCGGAGACTCTTTTGAAGGAACCGAAATTCAATTGAGAGTAGTGGGAACGGTTTTTAAATTGCTCCTTAAAGATCATAGAAAATCAATAAACAACAATTAACGCAGAATCTTGTGCTCAAGTAAAATGAGAGGATGAAAATTTGCACGCTTTTCAAAATGTGGTGATTGTTAAATTTCTCAATGTTCGAAATTATAGGAGAAGATTTATTTGAATAATTATTAACGTTTCTAACACAGCAATGGCGACACATTCCCAAAAAATATACATACACAGTTCGTCTTTTTAAAGGCTTTATTTTATTTTTGAAAATAAATTACCAAATTAAAAAATACCACTGTCATTCGAAATCGAGAAGGCATTAAAAGATAATACATTTAATTCTTTAATTTCGGTCGCTCAATTCTACTTTCGTTTGAAGATGCTAGAGATATGTTTAAATTATAGATAATATTCTAAGATTTCATGATTTAAAAAAACTCCATCCGAGTAACGCTATTAGTTAATTTAGAAATATTAAGCAAAGATGACGAATTTAAAGAAAAGTTTGTTGGGTGAAGAAAGTTTGCGTGGATATCCCTTCGAGAATTAATCTCTTCAGCTACTATACAGTGTAAGATTCGTGATATCAATGTAAGACGATAAAATTAGTAATTTTTAAACTTATACTCGTACTTTGATATCTTATATTCCAATTGCGTTACTTTTTTATACTAATTTGTTTCTTTTATATTAAAGATAAATTTAATGTATGAATCGATATTCTTTAGGCATTGCGCGAGTAGTTTTTTCTAACGCGGAAACGGTATTTACGTAGTAATAGATATCATTAGTTCGATGTGATTTCACTTTCATTTCTTCAACTCTAGTATCACCTTTGTTTCCTTGTTTATAGAGATTAGCTCTTCTTTTTGTTTGTAGAACACAAGCATATTAAGTACAAAAATGTGTCAAGGTCGAAGCTTCTCAAATTTTAATCACTTTCACTCCTAAGATTTTTTTAACAGTGGTTATCACTAGTTAGGGCCATTTTCACCGTACTGTTTTTTCACGAACTCAAGGACTTGTTTTTGTAAATATAACGTTATCGTAAATAATCTCCGACATTGTAAATCCCTTGACTTCATTTCATTTCCATACTATTCCACTGGTTTAGGCATTGAAAGGAGTGCGAGTTTTAGATATTGAGAATCACTGTTTCAGGTAATGTAACTACAGTTTCATAATTTCCAATGCATCGATAAGGTCATACAAGCAATACAACTACGATATTTATCGCTATTAATCACAATTCTATCTACCGACTGTTCGTTTAAAACGCACAAAAGCTTTCCTTAGTTTATGCAAACTCGTGGACTTTTAGGCATCTTATGTTTGCAGAGAAGAATTTCTAACTTAGCCATGATAATACACAGAAAGGACGAACGGAGATTCTGGTCGAAAATATTTGATCAATATTTGAGACAGTATCTCCAGCTTCAATACCTGCAACACAGCATTGATGATGAGAGCCTTTCATAACAAAAATCTCGAACCTTAAATTATTTCATATATATTCATCGTTTGCATTAACTTCTGTAACAATTTCTCATTTTTTTGATTGATTGATGATTTGTCTTTGGAAGCAGTGAAAATGACATTATGTATTCGATTTTCCCCCAAGTGTACAAATACTCGGAAAGTGCTAACGTCCAAATCATGAATGTTTTCCATTAAATAGAAGCAATTAAAGGGATTTGTCGTCTAAGAATTTTTCCAGTCAGTCTTACTGTGATTTCCACTTAGATTTTTCTTCGCTTTAATAAACAAAAGTTATTGAAATCTTTAATCGCATTGATAATATTTAATTATTGCGGACCACCCAAAGGAATAAATGACCCCGAGGTTTCCTTACTACGCTGTCAACAAAAATACAAAACTAAATACACAATGTAAATTTCACAAATAATGAAACCCCGTCAGTTATATATTCATGTATCCAATATAATTATCTTCCACAGCACACACATGTTCCTCTTTTTATTTATTTAAATTATATTTTATAGAATGACATTAGTAAATCTTGGAAATGCTAATGTCAGTATCACTAAATTTTCAACGAATTGCCATCAATGAATTTCTACTTTCGGACTATTTTTGATGTTATCAGAAATTCGATCTAGATTCTTTATTAGTTTAATGAAGGAAAGCTACTTACGCATGGTTAAATTTATATTTTGCAGAAAATTAAAATATCCGTTGATTATAAAGTAATGTATCCAGTCCCATAATATTCCAAAGCTTCACTTCATATTCTAATTTTTCACTAAAACTCGCTGCTTTGCTTTTTAATTAGATTACATAAAATGATATTGCTAAATCAAGTTAAGTAATTTTCCTAAAATTCATTATAATTATTGAAGATTTTAAAACGTTAACCTGGATGTAGTAATATAAATATTAAGGTAGAGTATGGTAATTCTCAAAAGTATGACGCACTCAGATATTAGTCAATTTACCTAATAAATTAAAAATATGGCATATTCAATGTGTATTTATAAAATTCCCTCGGTACTTCATTCAATAAGGATTAATTTTGGTGATTAATACATATTTTCTTTCCCGAGGGAATTACGAGAAAGAACAGCATGGGAGGATCCCGACGAGGGGTGGCGCCGGCGTCTGGACTCAGCGACAGAGGACCACGGAGAGGGAGGACGTAGGCGAGGGAAGACCCCGGCGTAGGAGGGTCCCATCGAGGGAGGACCCCGGCAAGGAGGACCCTGGCGAGAGAGGGTACCAGTGAGGGAGGATCCACGTTAGGTAGGACGACGACGAGGGACCCCAGCGACGGAGGAATCCAGCGGGCCCCAGAAAGGGACCCCGGCGAGGGACGACCCCGGTAAGAGAGGGTCCCAGCGATGGAGGATCCCAAGGAGGGAGGACCCCGTCGAAAGAGGGTCCATGCGAGGGAGGACCCCAGCGAGGGACGACCCCAGCGAGGGACGACCCCGGCAAGAGAGGGTCCCAGCGAGGGAGGATCCCAGGGCGGGAGGACCCCAGTGACGGAGGACCCCAACGGGGGGGACCCCAGCGAGGGAGGACCCAGGCAAGAGAGGTTCCCTGCGAGGTAGGGTCCCAGCGAGCGAGGACCCCGGCAGGGAGGACCCCGGCGAGGTGGACCCTGGCGAAGGAGGGTCCCAGCGAGGGAGGATCCCCGTTAGGTAGGACGACCACAAGGGACCCCAGCGACGGAGAACCCCAACGGGGGTGACCCCAGCGATGGATGACCCCGGCAAGAGAGGGTCCCAGCGAGGGAGGATCCCAACGATAGAGGGCCCCAGCGAGGGAGGATTCCGACGAAGGGCGGCGCCGGCGTCTGGACTCAGCGACAGAGGACCACGGCGAGGGAAGACCCAGGCGTAGGAGGGTCCCATCGACGGAGGATCTACGTTAGGTAGGAGGACGACGAGGAATCCCAGCGACGGAGGAATCCAGTGGGGGTACCCCGGCAAAAGATGGTCCCAGCGAGCGAGCACCCCGGCAAGGAGGACACCGGCGAGAGAGGGTCCCAGCGAGGGAGGATCCCAGGGAGAGAGGACCCCAGCGACGGAGGACCCCAGAGAGGGACGACCCCGGCAAGAGAGGATCCCAGCTAGGGAGGATCCCTGTTAGGTAGGACGACGACAAGGAAGCCCAGCGACGGAGAACCCCTACGGGGGTGACCCCAGCGATGGACGACCCCGGCAAGAGAGGATCCCAGCGAGGGAGGATCCTTGTTAGGTAGGACGACGACAAGGGACCCCAGCGACGGAGAACCCCAACGGGGGTGACCCCAGCGATGGACGACCCCGGCAAAAGAGGGTCCTAGTGAGGGAGGATCCCCATTAGGTAGGACGACGACGCGAGACCCCGTCGAGGGAGGACTCTGGTAAGAGAGGGTCCCAGCGAGGGAGGACCCCAGCGAGGGACGACCCCGGCAAGAGAGGGTCCCAGCGAGGGAGGATCCCAGGGAGGGAGGACCCCAGCGACGGATGACCCCAGCGAGGGAGGATCCCAGCGAGGGGGGATCCCAGCCAGGGGGACCCCGGCAGGGCAAAGTCCCATCGAGGAAGAACCATGTCGAGAGAGGACCCCGGTGAGGGAGGGTCCCTCGAGATAGGACCCCGATGAGGGAATACCCTGACAAGGTTGTTTCCTAACGAGGGAGGACCACAGCGAAGGAAGACCCCGTTGAGAGAGGACCCCAGCGAGGGAGGACCCCGACGAGGGAGGACCCCGCCAAGGTTGGACCCTGGCGAGAGAGGGTCCCAGCGAGGTATAATCCCAGCGAGGGACGACCCCGGCGAGAGAGGGTTCCAGCGAGGGGGTATCTCATGGAGGGAGGGTCCCAGCGAGGGAGGATCCCAGAGAGGGAGGGTCCTAGCGAGGGAGGACACTGACGAGAGAGGGTACCTGCGAGTGAGGATCCCGACGTGGAAGGGTCCCAGCGAGCGATGACCCCGGCGAGGAGGACCCTGGCGAGAGATGGTCCCAGCGAGGGAGCATCCGACTGATGAAGGACCCCGATGAGGGAGTAACCTGAAGATCGATGGTCCCATTGAGGTCGGATACCAGCGAGGGAGGACCCTGGTGAGGTAGGGTCCCAGCGAGGGAGGTTCCTGGGGAGGGAGGACCGCTGCTAGGAAGGACCCCGGCAAGGGAGGACCTAGGAGACGAAGGATCTAGCAGGGATCCAGAGTACAACTGGTTTTGGAAATTCTGATCAATAGAATTGATGGACTTAAGGAAACCAACTTTTTACATTGTCATTGCAGAAGGCTTTTCTCAATAAATTTAGCAAAGAATTAAAAATTATTTGTTGAGATGAAAGGAGCACAAATTCATAGAATTACTTAAGATTGATTAAGTAATGTAGTGAAAGATTATTCCTTGCAGTAGAGAAATTCAGAGGGGATGACTGTGAGTAAATAACTCTCCCAATATGGAATGTGACACTGAAAGACATACTGGATTCATAGGTTGCTGTATATGGTGACTAATCCTATAAGATATTGAACATTCTCTTTTACCTTAAACCTGACTGGATTCTGCATCAAGATATAGCCAATTGCTTCCAAGATATCTGCAAGAAATTATTTAAGCCTGCCTTTCTAGAGAGACATATCCATCCACACACTGGTGCAGTTTGTGACAAAAACTGCAGTGATACAATCTTACGAAGAAAAGAGCCTATTGAGACTCATTTTACTGACACATTCCAAAATTAAATAGATAATTTGCTTTGTTAGGAATCAAGCAAGGATTGATGAAATATTCTCCATGATACCAGCATATATTTTATCAAATTTTGATGATGAAATGAGGATTATCTTTTAAATTTCTAATCCAATTTAGTTCCTTTAAAGTCAAGATTATTCGTTTAATTTTATTATTTAATTGAAGATAACTAATATATGTACTCGATATTCTTTGAGCACTGTGTATTTAGCTTTTACATTTGCGGAAGCAAGCCACCAGCGCTGTGGTAAAAGTGGATGCCATTAGGTCATGTCATAAATGAATAAATATAAGCAAAGCATTGCGTTAGGCAAATATATAAGTCATTATACATATGAGTGAATTAATTTGCAAAAGAAAATATATTATAAAGATAAAGTCTACATTCAATAATCGTTTAAGATGGAATTAACATGTAGGAATTGTAGTTTTGGAAGATAATAATAGCATAACTTCATCAACATGTAATTATGTTGCACCTAAAAAATTATGAAGAGTCAGCTTCCCTCTATTAGAATATGGGAGTGTATTATATGTACTGTAAGAAATACGATAATGGAAGATCAATTTTGATTAACTACCCCTAAAATGCAATCAAGATATTACAGCCACAAAGGCATATCACAAATGCAAAAGGAATGGTGAAAGGAAATTAAATGATCACTGGAGAAAAAATAATTCAATTTTAGGGTATTCTTCTTGTTAACTGCACATTTTATGATTGGAATAGTTTACCAGATTGGGAAGAATTAACAGTAATATGAATAGGGATTTACTGATAATGTTCGTTTGTAGGTTTGCGGTAGCATATGTAGTATTTTAATGTATTTCATGTACAGAATTAATCATAGCATTTCCCAAACTCATCGGTTGAATTGTATCTTGGTCTAACAAAGCAATGCCAAGGTCTCAGAGTCAAGTTCTAAGTAACCGGATTCTTCTGTTACAGGAATGGATGTCTATATGCTAAATGTAGATATATGTCAATATATGTCAATAAATCCTTCATTTATGAATTCATTCTTCTGTTTACCGGAGATTTTGCACATTCTTTAATCAAGAATGCCAATGGTTTTGAATAGGAAGGTCTTCAACCAATGCATTCTACCAGTCCTATGGTAGTAAAACTTGAGTGTTAAATGTTGCAATAACCCAGAGACTTCAAACAACGCAAAGGAGCATGGAGCCCTGTATGCTGGGAATCACAAGAAGAGACAGGAAACGCTACACTTGGGTGAGAATGCTGACTGGAGTTACAGACATCATAGATAATGTAAGATCACTAAAATAGAGGTGGGCCAGCCATAATGCTAGAAGAAACGACAGCTGTTGGACGTATGTACTTCTCAACTGGATACCAAGAGATGTGAAGAGACCAAGAAGAAGACCTATAGACAGGTAGAATAGAGGCATCATCAAGTACTTGGGTGTAACATGAAGCTCAGGATATTAACCTTATCTAACAGAGAAAATTGGGAAGTACTTTGGGAGGCCTACATCCGACGTCGGATTGAAAATGGCTGATGATGATGACACATAGTGGTAGAAATCGGTTATAATGAGTAGTTCTGTGATTTTTGTCATCTCTCAAAAATAAGGGGTCGACTTATACGCTGAACATAAAATTTAAACCTTTACTACCGATAAGGTAAGAAAGTGAAACTGCCTGCTTAACACCAGTTCTACAAAAACTCAAGTATCTTAGAGTCAAATATATTTGAAACATAAATATTCTTTGCAAATTATATTCATTTCTTCACATTTATTTTTATTCACAAAAATTTAATATATATCTAGCTGATTTTTTATGAATGAAGATAATTAACCAAATTATGTTTTTTTTTGTTTATATAATCGTTATGATTCGACTTAGCATTGATGAAAGCGTTAGGAGCAAATCAAAGTCATTTCAGCAGTGTCGTGATCTGATATTTCCATACTATATTTCCATTATTTCTATATTAAAATTTTTATGACCGTATGTTTCTGTTTCGTAATGCATTACTCGTATTTGTAGCCAGAGTGATATCAACGAAAGAAACTAGCGTAATAGTTAAGCAGAGGCGATAAGTTGACATTGTAGCTAAAAGAAACAATTCTATGCTTATGCCATGGTATATCAATGAATACTGTGGGTTTTCTTCTCATAAAATAGAGCTGGGGAAGTGGTGTTACCTTATTTTTTGGGTCGACTTATATGCTGAACATAGGCTAAAACCTGAAATTCACCTCAAAATTTTAAGGGTCGACTTACATGCCGGCATATATGGTAATTAAATCATTATTATAACAATAGGGAATTCTACTGAAAATGGATGATTATGTGATTAAAACGTATTCCCTGCATTAAATATTACTGAGCAAGAATTTTGTTTATAACCCGTGTATTATTCGTAAAATTCTACTTTGAAAATAGCATTGAAACCTTGCGCTCAAAACGACCCGTCGCCATGTTTGTTGAGCGTGACGTCATTCCCTAGTACGAGTACGTGCCAGTCGATGTATGTCTTGCTGGGGTTAATGGGGAGGAAAAGCTTCAACCATGCCGTACAAGTGGTGTATTTTGCCTTTATGTAAAAGCACAAGCGTATGTACGCCCAATAAGGTATTTGTGAGTGTGCCCCAAGGAGAAAAACGTAGGAAAATGTGGCTAAAAGCCATTCGCCGGGATGATTCGAAGAAGAAGTTATGTATGACAACAACGTTGTTCTCAGCAGCCTCAACCTCAACGTTGTTCATTTGCGAAGACCATTTTGATGTATTTTTATGCGTTGTTGTTTTAGTTAGTTGTTTTATAATCGTACGTCATGCGTAGTAATTTAACGATTTTACCATAAAAATACCTATAATAATTGAGGCATATCTTGAGAGAGAAATATCTTTTACTATTATATCTTTTTAAAATATAGTAGATGGAGAACTACATGAGGTTTATGATGGTTGGTGGTAACCTCAGAGCACAATTCTCACTGTCAATACTTTCGTAAAATAAATAATTATAGAGGATTCACAAAAAATTAAGCATTAAGGTAAATCATGTAAGAATTATAATTTGGCCCTTTAATCTTTTAATATTATTGATCATAGTTTATTATAGCGTAAATTAAAATCGATAAATAATAAACAAATGATAAACACAAGAAATTTATTATTTTATATTACCAAACACAGAACAACCCTGCCCTTTAAAGTCATCAGTGTTTTCTTTGTATTACAAATTTAACAATCCAATACCACTAACCATCAGAAATTCAAAATGAGTAAACTTTTTTAAAAGCAAAATTCAACAATGTCAGAAAGTAAGCAATTATAAATAAATACACATAGACATTATAAAGGTACCTTCTTTAACACTTACATTACATTTTGCAGCAAATTACAACTGTTGCTTAGTAATTATTGGAAAAATAGCATTTTTCCAGAAATTCGTGGCTTTTTCTATTCATTCATTAATGTATCTTTCACAATATTCAATTTCATAAACATTTATATTTCTGCTAGTCTAAAAAACAGGTTCAGCAACACAAAATATCCCCTTTGATTTTCCACATAATTTCATTTGTAAATGGATTTGAGCTTTACACTTGGGCCTCAAATGCCCATATTGGGAAATATAGTGCTCTTTAGTTTTAGTAGTACTTGGGCATTTTATTTCTATAACAAATTCTTCTGAAATTGCAATAGGAGATGCAGCAAGAAAAGGTGAATTCTTGCATAAGTACCATCACCATTTTCATTAAAGCAGTTACCTAATAAATGAAGAGATAATTGGTCAACATCACTACCCTGTTGGAAGTGCTTGAATATTTGCCCTTGTGCTTTCTTCTCCAGCCCAGTTTTTATAACTTTTTGAAGAAAATTTGAAGAAACTTTGGGGGCTGCTATGCTAGTGCCTGGAAAAAGATCTTTAGCAAGAATATACTTCATGCTCTTTCCAATATCTGCCAGCTTGGACCTCTTCCAATAACATTCTTCGGAAGTAGGGGCTGGATCTTCATTTCTTCGATGGACCCACATTATTAGGCACACAACATGCTTGCATCCTCCTTAAAAAAAAAACTTGTACTGTGTACCAGAGCATATTAACAATTATGTATGTTCCTTCTACATATTCCACAAAACTTAGGTTCATTATTGTTGATCTGTTTTTCTTAATTTTGACGGCTCTATTATGTTAAACGTGGCTTACACATGCCTCTGAAAATGTTATTTATGGGCATAAATCTGCCAAAACAGCCATGTTTGAATATTTATAACAAACTGTTAAAATAAAATATTTATTAAAAAAATATATCGGATTTTTTTTAACTAGTGCTTCAACTAGCTACAGAGAGAAATTATTAAATTCTTTGAGTGTGTATGGAGCCTTTGTCGAATGCATGGAATGAATTGAAGTTTCTGTGTTGACATGACCGATACGAGCATCACTTATATGTAATTGCACAGTTGTATCAGTACCCTATATTTTATAAATAATTAAGGGCTTGTAAAAATGTATGCATACGGGAAGATGCGGTACAGTCTTGACAAATTGCACTTATTACTGTTTCTTCTTCCTTATCGACAGTGAGTTCCACAGTTTAAGACTTGTTTCTCACTTTATGCTCAGGAGTCACCTTCGCCCTTAAAGTGCAAACATTCAAATTTCTTTTCACTTGGACGTATCCAACTGCCAAATCACAGTAAGTCTCTCTTCCAGACCTAAATGATGCAAAGTGAATCGGCGTTTAATATGTTTCGTTGTAATTCTCCAAAACTTAAGTCGATTACACATTACAAGCAATGATAAATTCAGATATAAACCAAGCTCTAGATACCTAGTGAATGAAATAGTTAACTTAAATCGTGTTTCTTACCTTTCAATTCTGCGGCTTCGTATTTCTGCGCCGACTAAATCATCATTGCCGCAGAAGAAATCGGCAATCATTACAGAATCCAACTTCGGGATATTCCCTGAATGGGCCTTCACAAAGCCGGAGTCAGCCATCACGCAATTGTTTACACTTTACAATGTTACACACTCAGTCAAAAACTGTGTTCGACAAACCTAAACCTCAACTTGTGAATCACGGTATCGCTGTATTCTTTGTACTATTACCATCACGTCTAGGCGGAACAGAAAGAATGTGCGCTTACTGGGGCTTACTAGGAGATGACGTCACACCAATCATAAGGCGTTCCTTTCGCGCAAAAGAATTTTGAAATTTTTGCGAACTTCGAAGCTCCGTAGCAGCAAGACTATTGAAAATTATAAAGTGCTGTTTTGCAATCGTTAATGGCTTTAACTTATCAATCGATATACGTTAAAAAATTAATATTTAAAATTTATAAGAGCACATCATTCAGCACAAAAATTCACATGACAAATTTTGACCAATAAACATCATCTTCAAGATTTATATACCCTGCAATCCTCCATATGGGATCTGCCAGGAGAAGATCTTCTTGGGGGCAGCACTTACTCAAGTACAAAAGAAGAAAGAATAGGAGGGAACAAAATGGTTATCTGTGAGTGAAAGGGTAGAATTTACAGAAAGCTATTGAACAGGAAGACGCAAAATAAGGGAGGGAGAAGGACAATAGAAACCTTACATTATTATTTTCCATTCCCTCTACCAGAGGGGAATGGAAAGGGAAAACTTCCTCATTGGAAGAGGAAAGTTGGGGTTTCAATATTCTTCATTCATTTTGATATTTTTCTTAAATAATGTCTGTTAGCCTTCCCTAATAGATGTATAATTTTTAGAAATTAATTAGAATAATGACTAAAAAATTAAATATCATAAAGTGGGACTGGAGAGAATCAGTTTAGAGATTTTGCATATGCTTTGTCCCTTAACTTACAAGATCTCACTGTTTATCAAACACAGATAAAATGTAAATCTTTGTACGTCACATGAAAAACCACTGTCCTAAAAATAGCATAGATGGAATCTTTATCTTCAAAATAATATCTTTCAGCAAATGCTGTTGTAAAAGGCCAGCTGTACATGTCCTATTTGTAAAAGTCTCAAAATGTTATTTCTCTGAGATTCCTCCCCCTTTGTTTTTAGATAATTACTGATGCATCAATCAACTCCAGAGAGTATTATAATTTGTTTCTTTCAAAGTTTTCAGCATTTTAAGACACCTTTTATTTGATCTGTTATGAAAAATGGCTAGACTGGTAACAGTAGAGATGTCACCTTTGCATGACAATGGGTAAATCTATGTTGAACCAAACTTAAGACTTATTGTTAGTAAGAGTTATGACTTATCAGTACTTGATACATGATGGGCAACTTATTGCTGGTGCATTACAGTACTGATGATTCTAATTGCCTTAAAAATACATATTTAAATGATATCCAACTATGGAATTTTATAAACCTGGTGGGATCAACTAGTGAACTCTAATTAGCAACTTTTATCAGTGAATCAAGATGACTTTAACGTTTTGGCTATTGTTGAATACCAATTTGCTATACATGTTGCTACATCACGCTTGGTGATGTGTTTTGTTTTAAAAGAAGACGAAGCATGTATAGTCTTTCTTGTTAATGTTGGAATGGCCTGATGTCTCTTACTTCTTAAATGAAATGGTTTAAAAGGAGATACAATTGGAAGTTATTTACAAATTGGACCTCGGAAGATACCACACGCAATATTGTTTAACAGGTTATGGGCCCAGTGCTCCGTTATCTAATTTGGAAAATTTGAAAATCTGGAACGGAAAATGGCTGAGGATGGAGGCATCAGATACCACATACCATTATTCGATGAAACTAACTACAGTAACTGGAAATATCGGATGGAAGTTCTCTTAGATGAGAAAAACTTAATGGAATATGTTAAGGAACCATTGTCAACCAAGCTGGCACCTTTTGTTGTATCTTATGGAGACAGTGAAGCTGAAAAAGAAAGGAAGCAAAAAGGAAATGCTGAAATAGAACAAAAAGGAAAGAATTGTAAAAGTCTAATTGTGCAAAAATTGCCTGACACTCACTTGGAATACATTAAAGATAAAGACACAGCGGTTGAAGCGTGGGAAGCCCTTCAGACAACATTCGAAAGGAAAAGTATAACTAATCAAATACAATTAATGAAGAAATTGCTCTGCATGAAGTTTAATCCAAAGCTAGAAAAATTGGAAGCTCATCTCCTCAAGTTTGATCAATCCATCAGATATTTAAAGGCAGCAGGAAAAACAATGGAAGAAAATGATATTATCTGTCACCTACTATTAACCATGCCGCAAGAGTATGATGCAGTTGTTACTGCACTTGAGACTGTACGTTGTGAAGAATTAACATTGCCTTTTGTCAAAGGTCGTCTAATGGATGAGGAAATGAAGCGAGAAACAAGGAAACACAAGCCTAATTCTGTTTTTGCTGTCCAGTCAAAAGGAAAATATGCAAGTGGATATAAGTCAGGAAATAAAAATAATCTTCAAGGAAATAAACAAGTACAAGGGTTTAAAGGAAGGAATGATTTCCTACAGTCTGGTAATAAATCACCAGCCTTTTGTTTTACCTGTCATAATTGTGGAATTGCGGGCCATACAAGGGCTCAATGCAGAAAGCCTCAACAATCATTCAAACACTTTAGTGGTGGAGCACATCTGGCTGACGCTACTGATCAAGAAAGAAAAGAAAATGAAAACTCAACTGAAAGGAATGCAAGTTATAGTTTCATAACTCGACAAATTGTGGAAGAGGAACCAATACTGACTGTGAGTGCAAAATATTCAGCAATGCATGATGATGATTTGAAGAACAAATGGTTTATTGATTCTGGAGCATCAGAGCATCTTACCTGCTTAAAGGATAAAGCCTTCAATGTCTGCAAGCTAGAATCACCAATAAAAATAAAAGTAGCTAAGAAAGATAGCTACCTAATAGCTGAAACAAAAGGAGATCTAAAGGTTAAGGCAAATGTGGAAGGAAACTGGAAAAATATAACTCTTCACGATGTGCTGATAGTGCCTGATATAGACATTAATTTAATTTCAGTGGCTCAATTAGATATGAAAGGCCATGAAATAGTTTTCAAGAATGGAACTGGGAAAATTCACCAACAAGGAACGCTACTTGGTATTGGATATAGGAAGAAAAATCTCTATGAAATAGAGTTGATATTACAGGAAAAAGAAGAAAATGAAAATGCCCTAATAAGCGCAGCAACATCAAGTGCTATACCTTGGCACAGAAGATTGGCACATCTCAGCTATGAGAACATGAAGAAAATGGAGAAGCTTGTTGATGGGTTGACCATTACAGAAAAGGATATTTGTAGTGTGTGCCTGGAAGGAAGACAAACAAAACTTCCATATAATACTCCAAGAAACAAGACAACTCGACCATTGGAACTAGTTCATAGTGATGTGATGGGGCCCATTAGTCCCATATCCTATGATGGCAAAGAATTTATCCTAATATTTGTTGATGACTTTACTCACTTTACAGTCATGTATTTAATGGAATCAAAAGATCAAGTATTTAAGTTTTTTTCAGATATTTGCAGCAATGGCAACAGCTCACTTCAATTTGCCGATGAGTCGATTCCGGCGTGATAATGGTGGAGAGTATGTCTCAACTAGAATGAAAGAAGAATTTGCTAAAAGAGGAATACAGGTCGAATATACTATAAGATACACACCATCTCAAAATGGTGTTGCTGAGAGGATGTACAGAAACATAATGGATAAGGCGAGATGCATGCTGTCAGATTCTGGACTTACTAAAGATTTCTGGTCAGAAGCAGTAATGAGTGCAGTTTATACCATAAACAGATGTCCCACATCAGCATTGAAAAATGCTGTTCCTGCAGAGATATGGTATGGAAGAAAACCAAATGTTGGGAAACTTAAAGTTTTTGGATGCATTGCTCACCTTCATTTGCCCAAAGAATTGAGGAAAGGGAAACTTGATAGCCACTCCAAAATGTGTATAATGCTTGGATACTGAGCAAATGGTTTTAGACTTTGGGATATCAAAGATAATAAGTTAGTGAGTGGAAGGGATATTGTATTTGACGAAAGAAGAACGTGTAGGTCATTAAAGGAATATGGAGAATTTTATCCAAATCTTGATCATGATGAAGAGGAAAATTTGCAAGATGATGCTTTAAATGAGTTACAAGGAATAGGAAAAGAACCAACTAATGAAAGAGAAGTAATACAAGGGCTAATACAACAAGAAAGAATTCATAGCAAAGATACAGAAGAACTATGGAGAGGAAAAAGGGAAAAAAAAGCACCAAGATATTTGGAAGATTATGTGGAAGATCTGGATGATAATGACTTTATAGCATATGCCCTAAATGCTGAAGAATATGTTAGTGATGTACCAGCAACCTTTGAAGAAGTGGAGCAGAGGAGTGATGCGACACTATGGAAGGAAGCAATCAAGGAGGAATTATCTTCACTGGAAGAAAACAAAACTTGGACATTATGCACTTTGCCTGAAGGAAGAAAAGCCATAGATTCAAAATGGGTCTTCAGTTTGAAGAAAAATGAACATGGAGAAATTACAAGATACAAAGCAAGACTAGTTGTCAGAGGCTGTGCTCAAAGACACGGACTTGACTATGAAGAGACATATGCTCCTGTTGCCCGAATGACTACAGTTAGAATTTTGTTATCTGTCATTAATCATAAAAATTTAGTTGCAGGTCAAATGGATGTGAAGAATGCCTTTCTCCAAGGTAATTTACATGATGAAATATTTATGCAACCACCTCCAGGAGTTTCTATTCAAAGAAACCTGGTATGTAAGCTTCAAAAACCACTGTATGGACTAAAACAAGCCCCCAAGGAATGGAATTGTTGTTTTGATAAGTATATTCAAAGCCTTGGCTTTGTTCAGTCAAAATATGATAAATGTCTTTATGTATGCAGTAAGGGAACTATGCTCACTTATGTACTACTATATGTTGATGATTTGCTTATTGCATGTAACAATGATGTAGACATAATGTGTGTAAAAAGGAAATTGATGGAAACGTTCAAAATGACTGATATTGGAAATTTAAAATTCTATTTGGGGATTAATATTGACAGAGATGATACAGGCATGTATCTTTCTCAAAGAAAGTACATGGAAGATATGTTGAATAGATGTAATATGTCAGAATGCAAACCAGCAAAGTCACCAATTGAAGGAAAATTTTGTGGTGCTGATTTTGAGAATGAGCCTGTAATAAGTCATAAACCTGCAAAAGAATTAATAGGATGCCTAATGTATTTGATGTATATTTCTAGACCTGATATATCTTTGAGTGTAAATTTGTTTAGCAGGTATCAGACAAGACCAACTGAGGGTCTGTGGAAAGGACTTAAACGGGTACTTCGCTATATTAAATGTACACTAGATTATGCATTATTTTTTCCAAGGAAAAATTGCCATGAATCAAGTGTGTGCTATGCTGATGCAGACTGGGCAGGAGACTCAGTTGACAGAAAATCTACATCTGGTTTTCTAGTAGAGGTATTTGGTTGTTCAGTATCATGGAGCACCAGAAAAGTCTGGTGTATCTTTATCATCAACAGAGGCCGAACTGGTTGGGATGTGTGAGGGTGCGCGTGAGACCCAGTGGACAATTGGTATTTTAAAGAACATGTATATTGATATCAGGATGTCAATTACCTTGTTTGAGGACAATCAGTCCTGTATTCACTTGTTGTCAAAACATAGATACCGGAGAATAAAACACATTGAAGTGAAATATTATTTTTTATGTGATCTTAAACAGAAAGAAATCTTTGAAGTTAAATATGTGCCATCAGAAGATCAAAAGGCTGATCTGTTCACTAAGCCTCTTGGAACTACACGTTTTTGTAAATTAAGAGATAACTTAAATTTAGTTTGTGTGAGTAACCTGATCCAAGGTTAATTACAATGTTTGAGACAATTGTGTTTGTTAGAATAGAAATGTTTTGTATTTAATCAATGGTTCATTGGAATATTGTCAAATTGAGGGGGGGTGTTGAATACCAATTTGTGAAATCTGTGAAATACATGTTGCTACATCACGCACGCAATATTGTTTAACAGCTATCATCAACACTAAGAAAAATAATAGATTCACTTGCTTTCATTGGTATTTCTTATATTCATTACTACAGGTTCTTAACATATACAAAACTAATAACTGTGCCTCTCATATCATAGAAAAAAAGAATGGAAAATACTATACGCAATACAATCTAAGGTTGAAAATATGAAGATGAAGGCTAATGTGAGACACAGAAAGGGAACTGGAAATGTAAGTAGTAAAATGTCCAACGTAAAATATAGCATCGACTTGGTCTTCTGGGAAGGAATAAAACATAAATATTTTATTTTCATAGGTCTACAAATCAAGTTTGTGGTATTTTGAAATTCTTGGAGGAATATTATGTGCAATGTAAGAGCAGAACTTCTCAACTCGGTAGCAGCATTGAAATGGTAAATGTTTATATAAAAATAAGTAAGTAATAAGAAGAATGCTTTATTACCCGCAAATCCAATTTTAATCATTTACAGCGAGTAACAGCAGAGATATAATGGAGTACATAATCTTACAACATTACTAATAAAACTATTATTAACTTTATACAGAATCGTAAAGAAATGCAAGAGTGAATTAGCATATTTATTTTTTCATTTTGAAATTGTACATAAAAAACAACATGTGGATGCTGAAAAACATCCTATGTATAAAATCTAACATAGATATTATTAACATTGAGAAATAATCACGGTATGTAAATAAATGGGGAATGCATAATACTGAAGTAGCATAAAAGTACAGTATAGTAGTATACAAGTACATAATATTGAAGTAGTATTTCCACCTCTCAAGATTGTATCTAATGGAAGATAACATATTCTCTACTTAAATATGGAATTGTTAAAACATTATAATCTCAAGAGTCCTAGCTGGAACCTGAAAGTTTACCAATTCCAGTAATTCACAACAATCCACAATATTGTGAAGTAATTAATATAACCATATGAAGGTGATGAAAACTTTTTCATCATAAGTATTATAAGATGTTATAGCCAGCGTGCACAGAGGTGCAATCAGCGCGGTCTAGCGGAATTATCTGTCATTAATGGGGTGTAAACATTTGGTGAAACACAGTGTAAGTGGGATTGGTGGTCGGTTAACTGGTGGGCTCTTTTCACATTCATTTCAGTTTGAATCTGAAAATGGCAGATATTGTAATTTATAGTGGTTTCGAGAAAATATTGCATCAAAAAGGAGGAAAATCCGAGATGATGAAGGCAATTCGTCTCTTCGAAAGTGGCTACGTGATAAACGTTTTTGAAACCAAACCGTCAACACGAAATTATATTACAGGTCGTGTAATTAGACAAACTAGTGTAAATGTAGAACCGTATATTGTCGTCATTGATGTAAGTATTACTTAAATTTTGAAGCTCAGAAGAAGTCCTAAGTTTGGTTTGATGAATTAATCAAATCTTTTGAAGTGTTATTTGGTGGAACTCCATATGCAATACAAACCGGAGGATGAGGAGAATCGTCTAAACCATCATCATGTTTTAAATGCTCTTCATTTTATTTGGTGAATTATCTAACCTTTTACGTAATACTCCGTGGAAACAGTGGTATTCGTTGAAGTATGCTAAAGAATTACATCTTATCTAGGTTGACAGTCAGCGGAATTTGGTTAAGGCTGAATGAATGTGCACTTCTGGTGAGGGAGGGAAGTGTGAGCATATACAAGCGGTAATTCATTATTGCAATAATGACTCCGGGGAGAGTAAGACAAACCAAGCACAGGAATGGGGACGACCCTCAGTAAAAACTGCAGGTAATTAATTATCTTACACATCATATGCTTGCTTGAGTTCTGAACAAATTTTATTTGGTTCTTGAAATAAAATAATTAATTTATTAATAGAGGACGTACTTTACGAAGGATGCTTAGCATCACAGAACATACATTTTAGACAGTACAAATATTTTGAGATAACTTTTTTAGGAAAGAGAAAGTACGCTAAAGGGAAAACTGCAGAAGAAATGTTTCCAACAAAGAGGAAGGGATTAAAGGTGGATTCGGTTCCTTTGGAGCATCTAAAAGATTTCAGCGTTAATTGTTCTTTGATGGAAATTCTTCGGGAGAAAAATAGGATTGAGGAAACAAACACATTAAAAATTAAATTTATAATATACATTAAAGGAATGAAGATTACTCATAAAAATTGTGTAATTTCATAAATGATTTTATTTTACTTATTCTTGAATAATTGGAGGAAGAAAATTTGCAAGAATGCATGCAGTATGTACAATTTTATCCACATGTTTAAACAAATGTTGTGGCAACACATTTTTCAATATTTTGAAAATTTCAATCCTTTGGATGCATCTCTCGACATGAATACGCACACTTGCAATTTTTTTAGTCTGCATCACCTCTTCAGCAGTAAATCTACCATTATGCATAAAAGGAGGCTAAACAATTATTTTATTTCCTCCTGACATGATGCCAGGAAACCCTTTATCTGCTAGAATTATATCTCCTGCTTCCTAAAGGTTTAGAAAAGCAGAATTGGTTGTTATGTAGGTATCACTACATCTACCACCATAACATTTAGATTTAAATGTTATTAAACCATTTGGGCTGACAGTGATGAGTAAAATAAATGTATATGATGATTTAAACCTTGAATACATAAATATTCTTTGTGAAACATGACTAGGTGCCTCTGATTTAATTTCTGTGCAGTCGATGATTGCTCGAGTTTGTGGAAAATGTTCCTTAAATGCACAAGGCATTGCACGACTTCTTTGCTGGGCCAAAATATCAGACTTTCAGTCTTCTGCACCAATATTTCCAAGATTCTTAAAAAAATTCTGGCAGCAGAGGTACGATGTACATTAAAAACTATGCCTAGTGCACTAAAGGATAGTCCCAATTTCATCTTCATTAAGAATACTAATAGGAAGTTCTCCTTCAGCATACAGAAGAATTCGAAGGAAGGCAGAAATGACATTAACAAGTTAAAAGTCATGAATTCAGTGCTTGTTAACTCCTTCAAATTACTCTCAGCAAGTATGTCACTAAACCCATGAAAACCACTACATTTTTCAAATGGGTCAATTTTTGCAATAGAATTGTCTCCTGTGTCCCTGTTCTTAAACACATTTCCCCTAATGTTGCACTGACCTGAGAACTCATTCCCAAAGGAACTAGCAACAAAAATGAAAACATTATCATCAATGTCAAAACCTACTTGTGTTGACACTGATTTAAAAGTTGGCTCTTCCTCAATGCTATCAGTACCAACTGAGACATGAACACTATCAGTGTTTGTTGTGATAGCTCTTAACACCTTCCTCTTCTCAAGTCTTTCAAAATGAGATATGTCGCAGTCTTTTAATGGTCATTTCTTGTTAGCTGGAGGAAAAACTGTTGGTATATAGGCTGGATGATTTACATTGTCACTCTTCTGGCCTCCAACAAAGTGTGCACTGCAAATTCTTGAGTTTTGCGATGGCTGCCAGGATGTGCCATGTTGCCTGTAATTAAAATATTGAATGCAGGAATCTTTCTTGGGTTTCCATCCGAGAAAGATTCCTGCATCATCTACACCGGGAAAGCACCAAATCCTTTCAAAATATTAAATGGTAATGGTTTATTTTTGTCATAAAATACATTCATTTCTATGCATATATGAACAGAATAAATGTCAAAACAATCAACGTATATCATGTATGGATAAAAATATATCAAATCTCTATATCTAGGGTGTTGACTTCTAACTCGACTGACTGTCTAAAACTCTTCCACATTGTAGTAACATTTTATGGTTTAGTCCATCAGTATTACAGTCTGTGGCAATTATTATACTCTCTCTTTTAATGATTTTTCTTCTTTCAAATTCACTATCCCCTCTTATTAAAATGCATGAGCCTCCATTTGTGGAATTTATTCCACTTCAACATTAAAATACAGTATATTTTCTAATTTATTCAGTTACTTAAATTGATCATGCATCAACCAGTTTTCATTAAGGCATACAAATTTAGCAGTTAAAGCAAGGTCCTCCTTGAGGAATATTTCCAGATAATTCTGTCTTCAAGACATTATTGCGATAAGAAAGTTTTTCACTCCTGTCAGCATAACTTTTATTATCAACATCCTATAACATTTATTATATTCACTGCATCCCATAACCTGAATACTGTTTCAATTGTCTTCTCCAACATATATAGCCATTAAAGTTGAGATGTAAACCATCTTTACTCTAACAACTGTTATGAATGCACTTATTTACATCAAGGTTTATCACATTCAGTACTTCACAAGCAAACCTAATTTGCACATTCATTTCATCAAAAATTACACCTATATATTTGTCTTAACATAGTCACAGTAGTTGATTAGCACTTCGATGTAGTCAATCAAGACATAAATAAGTACAAGACAAAATAAACAAGAACAAATTTGGAAACCGCAATACCATATTATACCTTTACCACTACAGTACATTAAATATAACTTAAATCACACATCATTAACATAACATAAATGCGTATGCAACATGTTATTAAGTACTTGCACCCATAAAAATTACTTTTATTCTTCTTACTATTTTTACATTACTAATAACTTTGTTAATGTATGCAAACAACATGAAATCCCTTGATGTTCAAAACGTACAATAACCATTAAAGCAAATTAAATAAAGGTGCTTTGTATCCAAGATAGTTCTTGTACTCACTTTATTCTGTTGACTTGAGCAATCAAGCGTGTTTTTCTCTCAGCCTCCCATGGCCTACCTATATATTAAATCATATTAGTACAATACATTGAAACCATTTTACTTTATAACTGTATATTTGGTAAAATACAAGTAATACATACCTGGAAATCTGTAAATTGCAATATCTTTTCCTGTGGACGAAGACTTGGAAGTATGGCATCCAACCACTGAGCAAATTCTTCTCGATCTTGGCATATTTCTTCACGTAACGCCATAAATAAAGCAATGACTATATTCACAGTAATAAAAATTACTCAATAACAGCAATAAAAATTACTTTCATGAAAAAATTTTTCACTGTAAACTCTATGTAAGCACCTTCTCAACATCCAAACCCAAATTCACTGTTTACACTACAGACCACGTTTACACACCAAAGTTTCAACTTTTCACCTCTAAGAGCGCTAGTAGTTGCTGTGCATGCTCCCTATACCCAAAAAATGTAAATGCTTGCTTCTACCATAGTATGCATACATCTATTGCAATTTTAGACATTGTTATCAGAGTAATGTTGAATTTTCTAACCAGATTGTACTTTTTATGCAGTATGAGGAGAGCCAAATTGAAGGACTTGAAGAAGCTAACTTCACTGAAGATGGCACATTGTGTGTCTTAGTTGAAGAAGGTGAAATGGCCTCCTCAGATGTGTCCCCAAATCTTCCATTAACAACAGTTGATGGACCTTCTGTGCCACCTTTGACAGGCCAGCCCAGGGCAACAACCTCCACAGCAACACATTCTCCGAGAATGAAGAAGTGGAAAGTGGCAAGTGGGGATGAGGCCTATGTGGGAGCCCTAGAATCAATCGCTGACTCCCTAAAGCAGCCGATAACCATCCCAGTTGCCAACCCTACAACATGTCCCGTTGATGCATGTATGCTGTTTTTGGGCTCTGTGTTGAAACAGTTCTAGTCCAAGGAGTTGAAGTTGGTTGTCATTAACAATTTAGTACAAACTGTGTTAAATGCAAGGACAACTGATTAGAAAGAAAGTAAGAAGTGATATCAATGCTGTAATCATGGTGAATAAAATTGTTTTAACCCAATTTTGATACTATGAATTTTTTCTGCCCCTAGCCTATTATAAAAAAAAATTTTAATCCCAATTACTTGTGACTTGGGAATTGTCAAAACCAAAACAATTTCATAAGTGCCTAGACTTCAGCATGCACCAATATGTCTGTTCTACATAAAACCATTTATTGCCTAAGGAATAAACTGCTAGATCTTGAAATATTGTGTAATTTCTGTATGCTAGGTGTACTTTGTGTAAAGTATCCCCAGCTAAAAGCTAAGTGATTCAATTTAATATCTCTACCTGGGTATTGTTTGGCAGAAATATATTTTTATTCAAATTTTAAAGATGGAGGTGCTGCTACCTTTGTAAATAATAAGCTCATAGTTAACCTTGTCAATCAGGCAATTAATTCTCTAAATGAAGGAAAGTCTTTGAGTCATGTATCACTACTGGTAAATTAATAGTATATCTTACAATCAAGACAGTAGAGAGGTCTCTGAGTGGAGATTTCAATCTATCTCTTAACAAAATTTTCTCTATGTTTGAGGTAATGTATAATTATATCCAAATTCCTAATATTATTATCACTGGTGATTTTAATTGTAAATTAATGGAGTATTCTACTGTTCAATCTGAGTTAATTTACCAAAACATGATTTCAATCCTACCAAAATATATCCACGATCCCAAACATTAATTGACAGTATAATTACTTATAGTACCAGACAGGGTAACACAAAAGTTATTAATCCTCAGTTAATTCAGATTACTGAGAATATGAGGAAATGCATGACTAACAAAGCCATCAACAGTATGTTGGCTGCAATTTTATCAGATGAACTTGCTGTTCAATTCAGCATGAAGGGACGTTCAGGAGAGCGTCAGGCATTTGAGGAACTTTTCCCTCAAACTGTATACCTTGTGCTAGGTATGTTAAGCACTTTTTATTTCATAAAGTAGAACTAGGATATATAAGAAATAGAGCAATCTGGTAAATATGAAATAAGGTAAATGAGAAATGGAGTGGATGATTTGAGACATTTAAATCTATATAAAACTGTGAGCCACTACAGGTGTGTGGCAGGGTGAGTTTCAGTAACAGACATCGGGATGAAGGAAATTGCAAGAGGCAACATTAGGGGATATGATATGGGATTAGGATATGGTATTGTTTCTCATATACTTCTTCCCCTATGTTATTAAATTTTGTCTATAGTTTAATTAAAATTAACAATTAAAAATTCCTTTAATTAAAAGACATCATTACTTTTCCTGTTTTATGCCTACATATTTGGTTTTCATATAGTGCTGTTGCCTCTGTTACCAATTTTTCACTTAGTTTTTCTTTTCCATCAATGTCTTATCTTTCTGTTTCTGAAAAAGTTTTGAAAAGGGAAATATTCATGAATGTCATTACTGAATTTAATAGATAATGATACAAAACCTTCCCATACACCTTCAGGTGATGGAAGGGCATGTATATGTATTAAAGACCAGTTTCTAATTTCCATGTTTTACTTTTCAGATTCAATGCAGGCCAAGTTACTGGCCATGAAAAATCCACCAACTGATTTAATTACAGTCAAAAGGTCAATGGGGGAATGGTTCAGACTGTCTAAAAATAGGACTGCAGAAGGAAAAGCCAAACGCCGATCTCAGAAGATTCTAAATATCTAAATAAAGTTTTAATAATGTTGAAAAATTAATCATTGACTTAATTATTTACTGAACCCATGTTTAGTTTAGAATGATAACTAAAGAGCTTTTATGCCTATAATATACATGTCACTGTTTAGATGAAATAGTCATTGAAGGAAAGATTTGGTGCGGTTCTGGCAGAGGTTTCACTTAATCAGTGCATAGCTTTCTTCCCAGAAAAGGGAAAAGTATATAAGTAAAAATTATGCCAGGTGTTTATAAAGGAACTACGTAAGAAAGTACTGAAGTAAGTTTAGAAGATATTATTTGAACAGATCTGGAGATAATGTGCTGCAATACGTTGAATATTTTTCTTCATCATTCTCTGCCAACATATAATTGAAAGTAATAATTCATAAACTGAAATTAAACAGCTAAATTTCCCATTCATTACTATTAAATCAATATATTTATAAGCCTATATTGAATATTGATCACACGTATACGTTATGTAAACTGTATATGTATACGGTATACATGTGGTAGTAGGACATTTGCATATGTTGTATACACTTGGTAGATGTTTGGTAGATACTATGTAGCTGGTTTGTATACGTAAACCGTATACATGTACCTTCTACTGTATACACATCTTATACATACTTTATACGTATATGTGGTGTATACTGTAGCATGTGTGCTATCTGGGTTCATTCTTCTGTTTACCGGAGATTTTGCACATTCTTTAATCAAGAATGCCAATGGTTTTGAATAGGAAGGTCTTCAACCAATGCATTCTACCAGTCCTATGGTAGTAAAACTTGAGTGTTAAATGTTGCAATAACCCAGAGACTTCAAACAACGCAAAGGAGCATGGAGCCCTGTATGCTGGGAATCACAAGAAGAGACAGGAAACGCTACACTTGGGTGAGAATGCTGACTGGAGTTACAGACATCATAGATAATGTAAGATCACTAAAATAGAGGTGGGCCAGCCATAATGCTAGAAGAAACGACAGCTGTTGGACGTATGTACTTCTCAACTGGATACCAAGAGATGTGAAGAGACCAAGAAGAAGACCTATAGACAGGTAGAATAGAGGCATCATCAAGTACTTGGGTGTAACATGAAGCTCAGGATATTAACCTTATCTAACAGAGAAAATTGGGAAGTACTTTGGGAGGCCTACATCCGACGTCGGATTGAAAATGGCTGATGATGATGACACATAGTGGTAGAAATCGGTTATAATGAGTAGTTCTGTGATTTTTGTCATCTCTCAAAAATAAGGGGTCGACTTATACGCTGAACATAAAATTTAAACCTTTACTACCGATAAGGTAAGAAAGTGAAACTGCCTGCTTAACACCAGTTCTACAAAAACTCAAGTATCTTAGAGTCAAATATATTTGAAACATAAATATTCTTTGCAAATTATATTCATTTCTTCACATTTATTTTTATTCACAAAAATTTAATATATATCTAGCTGATTTTTTATGAATGAAGATAATTAACCAAATTATGTTTTTTTTTGTTTATATAATCGTTATGATTCGACTTAGCATTGATGAAAGCGTTAGGAGCAAATCAAAGTCATTTCAGCAGTGTCGTGATCTGATATTTCCATACTATATTTCCATTATTTCTATATTAAAATTTTTATGACCGTATGTTTCTGTTTCGTAATGCATTACTCGTATTTGTAGCCAGAGTGATATCAACGAAAGAAACTAGCGTAATAGTTAAGCAGAGGCGATAAGTTGACATTGTAGCTAAAAGAAACAATTCTATGCTTATGCCATGGTATATCAATGAATACTGTGGGTTTTCTTCTCATAAAATAGAGCTGGGGAAGTGGTGTTACCTTATTTTTTGGGTCGACTTATATGCTGAACATAGGCTAAAACCTGAAATTCACCTCAAAATTTTAAGGGTCGACTTACATGCCGGCATATATGGTAATTAAATCATTATTATAACAATAGGGAATTCTACTGAAAATGGATGATTATGTGATTAAAACGTATTCCCTGCATTAAATATTACTGAGCAAGAATTTTGTTTATAACCCGTGTATTATTCGTAAAATTCTACTTTGAAAATAGCATTGAAACCTTGCGCTCAAAACGACCCGTCGCCATGTTTGTTGAGCGTGACGTCATTCCCTAGTACGAGTACGTGCCAGTCGATGTATGTCTTGCTGGGGTTAATGGGGAGGAAAAGCTTCAACCATGCCGTACAAGTGGTGTATTTTGCCTTTATGTAAAAGCACAAGCGTATGTACGCCCAATAAGGTATTTGTGAGTGTGCCCCAAGGAGAAAAACGTAGGAAAATGTGGCTAAAAGCCATTCGCCGGGATGATTCGAAGAAGAAGTTATGTATGACAACAACGTTGTTCTCAGCAGCCTCAACATCAACGTTGTTCATTTGCGAAGACCATTTTGATGTATTTTTATGCGTTGTTGTTTTAGTTAGTTGTTTTATAATCGTACGTCATGCGTAGTAATTTAACGATTTTACCATAAAAATACCTATAATAATTGAGGCATATCTTGAGAGAGAAATATCTTTTACTATTATATCTTTTTAAAATATAGTAGATGGAGAACTACATGAGGTTTATGATGGTTGGTGGTAACCTCAGAGCACAATTCTCACTGTCAATACTTTCGTAAAATAAATAATTATAGAGGATTCACAAAAAATTAAGCATTAAGGTAAATCATGTAAGAATTATAATTTGGCCCTTTAATCTTTTAATATTATTGATCATAGTTTATTATAGCGTAAATTAAAATCGATAAATAATAAACAAATGATAAACACAAGAAATTTATTATTTTATATTACCAAACACAGAACAACCCTGCCCTTTAAAGTCATCAGTGTTTTCTTTGTATTACAAATTTAACAATCCAATACCACTAACCATCAGAAATTCAAAATGAGTAAACTTTTTTAAAAGCAAAATTCAACAATGTCAGAAAGTAAGCAATTATAAATAAATACACATAGACATTATAAAGGTACCTTCTTTAACACTTACATTACATTTTGCAGCAAATTACAACTGTTGCTTAGTAATTATTGGAAAAATAGCATTTTTCCAGAAATTCGTGGCTTTTTCTATTCATTCATTAATGTATCTTTCACAATATTCAATTTCATAAACATTTATATTTCTGCTAGTCTAAAAAACAGGTTCAGCAACACAAAATATCCCCTTTGATTTTCCACATAATTTCATTTGTAAATGGATTTGAGCTTTACACTTGGGCCTCAAATGCCCATATTGGGAAATATAGTGCTCTTTAGTTTTAGTAGTACTTGGGCATTTTATTTCTATAACAAATTCTTCTGAAATTGCAATAGGAGATGCAGCAAGAAAAGGTGAATTCTTGCATAAGTACCATCACCATTTTCATTAAAGCAGTTACCTAATAAATGAAGAGATAATTGGTCAACATCACTACCCTGTTGGAAGTGCTTGAATATTTGCCCTTGTGCTTTCTTCTCCAGCCCAGTTTTTATAACTTTTTGAAGAAAATTTGAAGAAACTTTGGGGGCTGCTATGCTAGTGCCTGGAAAAAGATCTTTAGCAAGAATATACTTCATGCTCTTTCCAATATCTGCCAGCTTGGACCTCTTCCAATAACATTCTTCGGAAGTAGGGGCTGGATCTTCATTTCTTCGATGGACCCACATTATTAGGCACACAACATGCTTGCATCCTCCTTAAAAAAAAAACTTGTACTGTGTACCAGAGCATATTAACAATTATGTATGTTCCTTCTACATATTCCACAAAACTTAGGTTCATTATTGTTGATCTGTTTTTCTTAATTTTGACGGCTCTATTATGTTAAACGTGGCTTACACATGCCTCTGAAAATGTTATTTATGGGCATAAATCTGCCAAAACAGCCATGTTTGAATATTTATAACAAACTGTTAAAATAAAATATTTATTAAAAAAATATATCGGATTTTTTTTAACTAGTGCTTCAACTAGCTACAGAGAGAAATTATTAAATTCTTTGAGTGTGTATGGAGCCTTTGTCGAATGCATGGAATGAATTGAAGTTTCTGTGTTGACATGACCGATACGAGCATCACTTATATGTAATTGCACAGTTGTATCAGTACCCTATATTTTATAAATAATTAAGGGCTTGTAAAAATGTATGCATACGGGAAGATGCGGTACAGTCTTGACAAATTGCACTTATTACTGTTTCTTCTTCCTTATCGACAGTGAGTTCCACAGTTTAAGACTTGTTTCTCACTTTATGCTCAGGAGTCACCTTCGCCCTTAAAGTGCAAACATTCAAATTTCTTTTCACTTGGACGTATCCAACTGCCAAATCACAGTAAGTCTCTCTTCCAGACCTAAATGATGCAAAGTGAATCGGCGTTTAATATGTTTCGTTGTAATTCTCCAAAACTTAAGTCGATTACACATTACAAGCAATGATAAATTCAGATATAAACCAAGCTCTAGATACCTAGTGAATGAAATAGTTAACTTAAATCGTGTTTCTTACCTTTCAATTCTGCGGCTTCGTATTTCTGCGCCGACTAAATCATCATTGCCGCAGAAGAAATCGGCAATCATTACAGAATCCAACTTCGGGATATTCCCTGAATGGGCCTTCACAAAGCCGGAGTCAGCCATCACGCAATTGTTTACACTTTACAATGTTACACACTCAGTCAAAAACTGTGTTCGACAAACCTAAACCTCAACTTGTGAATCACGGTATCGCTGTATTCTTTGTACTATTACCATCACGTCTAGGCGGAACAGAAAGAATGTGCGCTTACTGGGGCTTACTAGGAGATGACGTCACACCAATCATAAGGCGTTCCTTTCGCGCAAAAGAATTTTGAAATTTTTGCGAACTTCGAAGCTCCGTAGCAGCAAGACTATTGAAAATTATAAAGTGCTGTTTTGCAATCGTTAATGGCTTTAACTTATCAATCGATATACGTTAAAAAATTAATATTTAAAATTTATAAGAGCACATCATTCAGCACAAAAATTCACATGACAAATTTTGACCAATAAACATCATCTTCAAGATTTATATACCCTGCAATCCTCCATATGGGATCTGCCAGGAGAAGATCTTCTTGGGGGCAGCACTTACTCAAGTACAAAAGAAGAAAGAATAGGAGGGAACAAAATGGTTATCTGTGAGTGAAAGGGTAGAATTTACAGAAAGCTATTGAACAGGAAGACGCAAAATAAGGGAGGGAGAAGGACAATAGAAACCTTACATTATTATTTTCCATTCCCTCTACCAGAGGGGAATGGAAAGGGAAAACTTCCTCATTGGAAGAGGAAAGTTGGGGTTTCAATATTCTTCATTCATTTTGATATTTTTCTTAAATAATGTCTGTTAGCCTTCCCTAATAGATGTATAATTTTTAGAAATTAATTAGAATAATGACTAAAAAATTAAATATCATAAAGTGGGACTGGAGAGAATCAGTTTAGAGATTTTGCATATGCTTTGTCCCTTAACTTACAAGATCTCACTGTTTATCAAACACAGATAAAATGTAAATCTTTGTACGTCACATGAAAAACCACTGTCCTAAAAATAGCATAGATGGAATCTTTATCTTCAAAATAATATCTTTCAGCAAATGCTGTTGTAAAAGGCCAGCTGTACATGTCCTATTTGTAAAAGTCTCAAAATGTTATTTCTCTGAGATTCCTCCCCCTTTGTTTTTAGATAATTACTGATGCATCAATCAACTCCAGAGAGTATTATAATTTGTTTCTTTCAAAGTTTTCAGCATTTTAAGACACCTTTTATTTGATCTGTTATGAAAAATGGCTAGACTGGTAACAGTAGAGATGTCACCTTTGCATGACAATGGGTAAATCTATGTTGAACCAAACTTAAGACTTATTGTTAGTAAGAGTTATGACTTATCAGTACTTGATACATGATGGGCAACTTATTGCTGGTGCATTACAGTACTGATGATTCTAATTGCCTTAAAAATACATATTTAAATGATATCCAACTATGGAATTTTATAAACCTGGTGGGATCAACTAGTGAACTCTAATTAGCAACTTTTATCAGTGAATCAAGATGACTTTAACGTTTTGGCTATTGTTGAATACCAATTTGCTATACATGTTGCTACATCACGCTTGGTGATGTGTTTTGTTTTAAAAGAAGACGAAGCATGTATAGTCTTTCTTGTTAATGTTGGAATGGCCTGATGTCTCTTACTTCTTAAATGAAATGGTTTAAAAGGAGATACAATTGGAAGTTATTTACAAATTGGACCTCGGAAGATACCACACGCAATATTGTTTAACAGGTTATGGGCCCAGTGCTCCGTTATCTAATTTGGAAAATTTGAAAATCTGGAACGGAAAATGGCTGAGGATGGAGGCATCAGATACCACATACCATTATTCGATGAAACTAACTACAGTAACTGGAAATATCGGATGGAAGTTCTCTTAGATGAGAAAAACTTAATGGAATATGTTAAGGAACCATTGTCAACCAAGCTGGCACCTTTTGTTGTATCTTATGGAGACAGTGAAGCTGAAAAAGAAAGGAAGCAAAAAGGAAATGCTGAAATAGAACAAAAAGGAAAGAATTGTAAAAGTCTAATTGTGCAAAAATTGCCTGACACTCACTTGGAATACATTAAAGATAAAGACACAGCGGTTGAAGCGTGGGAAGCCCTTCAGACAACATTCGAAAGGAAAAGTATAACTAATCAAATACAATTAATGAAGAAATTGCTCTGCATGAAGTTTAATCCAAAGCTAGAAAAATTGGAAGCTCATCTCCTCAAGTTTGATCAATCCATCAGATATTTAAAGGCAGCAGGAAAAACAATGGAAGAAAATGATATTATCTGTCACCTACTATTAACCATGCCGCAAGAGAATGATGCAGTTGTTACTGCACTTGAGACTGTACGTTGTGAAGAATTAACATTGCCTTTTGTCAAAGGTCGTCTAATGGATGAGGAAATGAAGCGAGAAACAAGGAAACACAAGCCTAATTCTGTTTTTGCTGTCCAGTCAAAAGGAAAATATGCAAGTGGATATAAGTCAGGAAATAAAAATAATCTTCAAGGAAATAAACAAGTACAAGGGTTTAAAGGAAGGAATGATTTCCTACAGTCTGGTAATAAATCACCAGCCTTTTGTTTTACCTGTCATAATTGTGGAATTGCGGGCCATACAAGGGCTCAATGCAGAAAGCCTCAACAATCATTCAAACACTTTAGTGGTGGAGCACATCTGGCTGACGCTACTGATCAAGAAAGAAAAGAAAATGAAAACTCAACTGAAAGGAATGCAAGTTATAGTTTCATAACTCGACAAATTGTGGAAGAGGAACCAATACTGACTGTGAGTGCAAAATATTCAGCAATGCATGATGATGATTTGAAGAACAAATGGTTTATTGATTCTGGAGCATCAGAGCATCTTACCTGCTTAAAGGATAAAGCCTTCAATGTCTGCAAGCTAGAATCACCAATAAAAATAAAAGTAGCTAAGAAAGATAGCTACCTAATAGCTGAAACAAAAGGAGATCTAAAGGTTAAGGCAAATGTGGAAGGAAACTGGAAAAATATAACTCTTCACGATGTGCTGATAGTGCCTGATATAGACATTAATTTAATTTCAGTGGCTCAATTAGATATGAAAGGCCATGAAATAGTTTTCAAGAATGGAACTGGGAAAATTCACCAACAAGGAACGCTACTTGGTATTGGATATAGGAAGAAAAATCTCTATGAAATAGAGTTGATATTACAGGAAAAAGAAGAAAATGAAAATGCCCTAATAAGCGCAGCAACATCAAGTGCTATACCTTGGCACAGAAGATTGGCACATCTCAGCTATGAGAACATGAAGAAAATGGAGAAGCTTGTTGATGGGTTGACCATTACAGAAAAGGATATTTGTAGTGTGTGCCTGGAAGGAAGACAAACAAAACTTCCATATAATACTCCAAGAAACAAGACAACTCGACCATTGGAACTAGTTCATAGTGATGTGATGGGGCCCATTAGTCCCATATCCTATGATAGCAAAGAATTTATCCTAATATTTGTTGATGACTTTACTCACTTTACAGTCATGTATTTAATGGAATCAAAAGATCAAGTATTTAAGTTTTTTCAGATATTTGCAGCAATGGCAACAGCTCACTTCAATTTGCCGATGAGTCGATTCCGGCGTGATAATGGTGGAGAGTATGTCTCAACTAGAATGAAAGAAGAATTTGCTAAAAGAGGAATACAGGTCGAATATACTATAAGATACACACCATCTCAAAATGGTGTTGCTGAGAGGATGTACAGAAACATAATGGATAAGGCGAGATGCATGCTGTCAGATTCTGGACTTACTAAAGATTTCTGGTCAGAAGCAGTAATGAGTGCAGTTTATACCATAAACAGATGTCCCACATCAGCATTGAAAAATGCTGTTCCTGCAGAGATATGGTATGGAAGAAAACCAAATGTTGGGAAACTTAAAGTTTTTGGATGCATTGCTCACCTTCATTTGCCCAAAGAATTGAGGAAAGGGAAACTTGATAGCCACTCCAAAATGTGTATAATGCTTGGATACTGAGCAAATGGTTTTAGACTTTGGGATATCAAAGATAATAAGTTAGTGAGTGGAAGGGATATTGTATTTGACGAAAGAAGAACGTGTAGGTCATTAAAGGAATATGGAGAATTTTATCCAAATCTTGATCATGATGAAGAGGAAAATTTGCAAGATGATGCTTTAAATGAGTTACAAGGAATAGGAAAAGAACCAACTAATGAAAGAGAAGTAATACAAGGGCTAATACAACAAGAAAGAATTCATAGCAAAGATACAGAAGAACTATGGAGAGGAAAAAGGGAAAAAAAAGCACCAAGATATTTGGAAGATTATGTGGAAGATCTGGATGATAATGACTTTATAGCATATGCCCTAAATGCTGAAGAATATGTTAGTGATGTACCAGCAACCTTTGAAGAAGTGGAGCAGAGGAGTGATGCGACACTATGGAAGGAAGCAATCAAGGAGGAATTATCTTCACTGGAAGAAAACAAAACTTGGACATTATGCACTTTGCCTGAAGGAAGAAAAGCCATAGATTCAAAATGGGTCTTCAGTTTGAAGAAAAATGAACATGGAGAAATTACAAGATACAAAGCAAGACTAGTTGTCAGAGGCTGTGCTCAAAGACACGGACTTGACTATGAAGAGACATATGCTCCTGTTGCCCGAATGACTACAGTTAGAATTTTGTTATCTGTCATTAATCATAAAAATTTAGTTGCAGGTCAAATGGATGTGAAGAATGCCTTTCTCCAAGGTAATTTACATGATGAAATATTTATGCAACCACCTCCAGGAGTTTCTATTCAAAGAAACCTGGTATGTAAGCTTCAAAAACCACTGTATGGACTAAAACAAGCCCCCAAGGAATGGAATTGTTGTTTTGATAAGTATATTCAAAGCCTTGGCTTTGTTCAGTCAAAATATGATAAATGTCTTTATGTATGCAGTAAGGGAACTATGCTCACTTATGTACTACTATATGTTGATGATTTGCTTATTGCATGTAACAATGATGTAGACATAATGTGTGTAAAAAGGAAATTGATGGAAACGTTCAAAATGACTGATATTGGAAATTTAAAATTCTATTTGGGGATTAATATTGACAGAGATGATACAGGCATGTATCTTTCTCAAAGAAAGTACATGGAAGATATGTTGAATAGATGTAATATGTCAGAATGCAAACCAGCAAAGTCACCAATTGAAGGAAAATTTTGTGGTGCTGATTTTGAGAATGAGCCTGTAATAAGTCATAAACCTGCAAAAGAATTAATAGGATGCCTAATGTATTTGATGTATATTTCTAGACCTGATATATCTTTGAGTGTAAATTTGTTTAGCAGGTATCAGACAAGACCAACTGAGGGTCTGTGGAAAGGACTTAAACGGGTACTTCGCTATATTAAATGTACACTAGATTATGCATTATTTTTTCCAAGGAAAAATTGCCATGAATCAAGTGTGTGCTATGCTGATGCAGACTGGGCAGGAGACTCAGTTGACAGAAAATCTACATCTGGTTTTCTAGTAGAGGTATTTGGTTGTTCAGTATCATGGAGCACCAGAAAAGTCTGGTGTATCTTTATCATCAACAGAGGCCGAACTGGTTGGGATGTGTGAGGGTGCGCGTGAGACCCAGTGGACAATTGGTATTTTAAAGAACATGTATATTGATATCAGGATGTCAATTACCTTGTTTGAGGACAATCAGTCCTGTATTCACTTGTTGTCAAAACATAGATACCGGAGAATAAAACACATTGAAGTGAAATATTATTTTTTATGTGATCTTAAACAGAAAGAAATCTTTGAAGTTAAATATGTGCCATCAGAAGATCAAAAGGCTGATCTGTTCACTAAGCCTCTTGGAACTACACGTTTTTGTAAATTAAGAGATAACTTAAATTTAGTTTGTGTGAGTAACCTGATCCAAGGTTAATTACAATGTTTGAGACAATTGTGTTTGTTAGAATAGAAATGTTTTGTATTTAATCAATGGTTCATTGGAATATTGTCAAATTGAGGGGGGGTGTTGAATACCAATTTGTGAAATCTGTGAAATACATGTTGCTACATCACGCACGCAATATTGTTTAACAGCTATCATCAACACTAAGAAAAATAATAGATTCACTTGCTTTCATTGGTATTTCTTATATTCATTACTACAGGTTCTTAACATATACAAAACTAATAACTGTGCCTCTCATATCATAGAAAAAAAGAATGGAAAATACTATACGCAATACAATCTAAGGTTGAAAATATGAAGATGAAGGCTAATGTGAGACACAGAAAGGGAACTGGAAATGTAAGTAGTAAAATGTCCAACGTAAAATATAGCATCGACTTGGTCTTCTGGGAAGGAATAAAACATAAATATTTTATTTTCATAGGTCTACAAATCAAGTTTGTGGTATTTTGAAATTCTTGGAGGAATATTATGTGCAATGTAAGAGCAGAACTTCTCAACTCGGTAGCAGCATTGAAATGGTAAATGTTTATATAAAAATAAGTAAGTAATAAGAAGAATGCTTTATTACCCGCAAATCCAATTTTAATCATTTACAGCGAGTAACAGCAGAGATATAATGGAGTACATAATCTTACAACATTACTAATAAAACTATTATTAACTTTATACAGAATCGTAAAGAAATGCAAGAGTGAATTAGCATATTTATTTTTTCATTTTGAAATTGTACATAAAAAACAACATGTGGATGCTGAAAAACATCCTATGTATAAAATCTAACATAGATATTATTAACATTGAGAAATAATCACGGTATGTAAATAAATGGGGAATGCATAATACTGAAGTAGCATAAAAGTACAGTATAGTAGTATACAAGTACATAATATTGAAGTAGTATTTCCACCTCTCAAGATTGTATCTAATGGAAGATAACATATTCTCTACTTAAATATGGAATTGTTAAAACATTATAATCTCAAGAGTCCTAGCTGGAACCTGAAAGTTTACCAATTCCAGTAATTCACAACAATCCACAATATTGTGAAGTAATTAATATAACCATATGAAGGTGATGAAAACTTTTTCATCATAAGTATTATAAGATGTTATAGCCAGCGTGCACAGAGGTGCAATCAGCGCGGTCTAGCGGAATTATCTGTCATTAATGGGGTGTAAACATTTGGTGAAACACAGTGTAAGTGGGATTGGTGGTCGGTTAACTGGTGGGCTCTTTTCACATTCATTTCAGTTTGAATCTGAAAATGGCAGATATTGTAATTTATAGTGGTTTCGAGAAAATATTGCATCAAAAAGGAGGAAAATCCGAGATGATGAAGGCAATTCGTCTCTTCGAAAGTGGCTACGTGATAAACGTTTTTGAAACCAAATCGTCAACACGAAATTATATTACAGGTCGTGTAATTAGACAAACTAGTGTAAATGTAGAACCGTATATTGTCGTCATTGATGTAAGTATTACTTAAATTTTGAAGCTCAGAAGAAGTCCTAAGTTTGGTTTGATGAATTAATCAAATCTTTTGAAGTGTTATTTGGTGGAACTCCATATGCAATACAAACCGGAGGATGAGGAGAATCGTCTAAACCATCATCATGTTTTAAATGCTCTTCATTTTATTTGGTGAATTATCTAACCTTTTACGTAATACTCCGTGGAAACAGTGGTATTCGTTGAAGTATGCTAAAGAATTACATCTTATCTAGGTTGACAGTCAGCGGAATTTGGTTAAGGCTGAATGAATGTGCACTTCTGGTGAGGGAGGGAAGTGTGAGCATATACAAGCGGTAATTCATTATTGCAATAATGACTCCGGGGAGAGTAAGACAAACCAAGCACAGGAATGGGGACGACCCTCAGTAAAAACTGCAGGTAATTAATTATCTTACACATCATATGCTTGCTTGAGTTCTGAACAAATTTTATTTGGTTCTTGAAATAAAATAATTAATTTATTAATAGAGGACGTACTTTACGAAGGATGCTTAGCATCACAGAACATACATTTTAGACAGTACAAATATTTTGAGATAACTTTTTTAGGAAAGAGAAAGTACGCTAAAGGGAAAACTGCAGAAGAAATGTTTCCAACAAAGAGGAAGGGATTAAAGGTGGATTCGGTTCCTTTGGAGCATCTAAAAGATTTCAGCGTTAATTGTTCTTTGATGGAAATTCTTCGGGAGAAAAATAGGATTGAGGAAACAAACACATTAAAAATTAAATTTATAATATACATTAAAGGAATGAAGATTACTCATAAAAATTGTGTAATTTCATAAATGATTTTATTTTACTTATTCTTGAATAATTGGAGGAAGAAAATTTGCAAGAATGCATGCAGTATGTACAATTTTATCCACATGTTTAAACAAATGTTGTGGCAACACATTTTTCAATATTTTGAAAATTTCAATCCTTTGGATGCATCTCTCGACATGAATACGCACACTTGCAATTTTTTTAGTCTGCATCACCTCTTCAGCAGTAAATCTACCATTATGCATAAAAGGAGGCTAAACAATTATTTTATTTCCTCCTGACATGATGCCAGGAAACCCTTTATCTGCTAGAATTATATCTCCTGCTTCCTAAAGGTTTAGAAAAGCAGAATTGGTTGTTATGTAGGTATCACTACATCTACCACCATAACATTTAGATTTAAATGTTATTAAACCATTTGGGCTGACAGTGATGAGTAAAATAAATGTATATGATGATTTAAACCTTGAATACATAAATATTCTTTGTGAAACATGACTAGGTGCCTCTGATTTAATTTCTGTGCAGTCGATGATTGCTCGAGTTTGTGGAAAATGTTCCTTAAATGCACAAGGCATTGCACGACTTCTTTGCTGGGCCAAAATATCAGACTTTCAGTCTTCTGCACCAATATTTCCAAGATTCTTAAAAAAATTCTGGCAGCAGAGGTACGATGTACATTAAAAACTATGCCTAGTGCACTAAAGGATAGTCCCAATTTCATCTTCATTAAGAATACTAATAGGAAGTTCTCCTTCAGCATACAGAAGAATTCGAAGGAAGGCAGAAATGACATTAACAAGTTAAAAGTCATGAATTCAGTGCTTGTTAACTCCTTCAAATTACTCTCAGCAAGTATGTCACTAAACCCATGAAAACCACTACATTTTTCAAATGGGTCAATTTTTGCAATAGAATTGTCTCCTGTGTCCCTGTTCTTAAACACATTTCCCCTAATGTTGCACTGACCTGAGAACTCATTCCCAAAGGAACTAGCAACAAAAATGAAAACATTATCATCAATGTCAAAACCTACTTGTGTTGACACTGATTTAAAAGTTGGCTCTTCCTCAATGCTATCAGTACCAACTGAGACATGAACACTATCAGTGTTTGTTGTGATAGCTCTTAACACCTTCCTCTTCTCAAGTCTTTCAAAATGAGATATGTCGCAGTCTTTTAATGGTCATTTCTTGTTAGCTGGAGGAAAAACTGTTGGTATATAGGCTGGATGATTTACATTGTCACTCTTCTGGCCTCCAACAAAGTGTGCACTGCAAATTCTTGAGTTTTGCGATGGCTGCCAGGATGTGCCATGTTGCCTGTAATTAAAATATTGAATGCAGGAATCTTTCTTGGGTTTCCATCCGAGAAAGATTCCTGCATCATCTACACCGGGAAAGCACCAAATCCTTTCAAAATATTAAATGGTAATGGTTTATTTTTGTCATAAAATACATTCATTTCTATGCATATATGAACAGAATAAATGTCAAAACAATCAACGTATATCATGTATGGATAAAAATATATCAAATCTCTATATCTAGGGTGTTGACTTCTAACTCGACTGACTGTCTAAAACTCTTCCACATTGTAGTAACATTTTATGGTTTAGTCCATCAGTATTACAGTCTGTGGCAATTATTATACTCTCTCTTTTAATGATTTTTCTTCTTTCAAATTCACTATCCCCTCTTATTAAAATGCATGAGCCTCCATTTGTGGAATTTATTCCACTTCAACATTAAAATACAGTATATTTTCTAATTTATTCAGTTACTTAAATTGATCATGCATCAACCAGTTTTCATTAAGGCATACAAATTTAGCAGTTAAAGCAAGGTCCTCCTTGAGGAATATTTCCAGATAATTCTGTCTTCAAGACATTATTGCGATAAGAAAGTTTTTCACTCCTGTCAGCATAACTTTTATTATCAACATCCTATAACATTTATTATATTCACTGCATCCCATAACCTGAATACTGTTTCAATTGTCTTCTCCAATATATATAGCCATTAAAGTTGAGATGTAAACCATCTTTACTCTAACAACTGTTATGAATGCACTTATTTACATCAAGGTTTATCACATTCAGTACTTCACAAGCAAACCTAATTTGCACATTCATTTCATCAAAAATTACACCTATATATTTGTCTTAACATAGTCACAGTAGTTGATTAGCACTTCGATGTAGTCAATCAAGACATAAATAAGTACAAGACAAAATAAACAAGAACAAATTTGGAAACCGCAATACCATATTATACCTTTACCACTACAGTACATTAAATATAACTTAAATCACACATCATTAACATAACATAAATGCGTATGCAACATGTTATTAAGTACTTGCACCCATAAAAATTACTTTTATTCTTCTTACTATTTTTACATTACTAATAACTTTGTTAATGTATGCAAACAACATGAAATCCCTTGATGTTCAAAACGTACAATAACCATTAAAGCAAATTAAATAAAGGTGCTTTGTATCCAAGATAGTTCTTGTACTCACTTTATTCTGTTGACTTGAGCAATCAAGCGTGTTTTTCTCTCAGCCTCCCATGGCCTACCTATATATTAAATCATATTAGTACAATACATTGAAACCATTTTACTTTATAACTGTATATTTGGTAAAATACAAGTAATACATACCTGGAAATCTGTAAATTGCAATATCTTTTCCTGTGGACGAAGACTTGGAAGTATGGCATCCAACCACTGAGCAAATTCTTCTCGATCTTGGCATATTTCTTCACGTAACGCCATAAATAAAGCAATGACTATATTCACAGTAATAAAAATTACTCAATAACAGCAATAAAAATTACTTTCATGAAAAAATTTTTCACTGTAAACTCTATGTAAGCACCTTCTCAACATCCAAACCCAAATTCACTGTTTACACTACAGACCACGTTTACACACCAAAGTTTCAACTTTTCACCTCTAAGAGCGCTAGTAGTTGCTGTGCATGCTCCCTATACCCAAAAAATGTAAATGCTTGCTTCTACCATAGTATGCATACATCTATTGCAATTTTAGACATTGTTATCAGAGTAATGTTGAATTTTCTAACCAGATTGTACTTTTTATGCAGTATGAGGAGAGCCAAATTGAAGGACTTGAAGAAGCTAACTTCACTGAAGATGGCACATTGTGTGTCTTAGTTGAAGAAGGTGAAATGGCCTCCTCAGATGTGTCCCCAAATCTTCCATTAACAACAGTTGATGGACCTTCTGTGCCACCTTTGACAGGCCAGCCCAGGGCAACAACCTCCACAGCAACACATTCTCCGAGAATGAAGAAGTGGAAAGTGGCAAGTGGGGATGAGGCCTATGTGGGAGCCCTAGAATCAATCGCTGACTCCCTAAAGCAGCCGATAACCATCCCAGTTGCCAACCCTACAACATGTCCCGTTGATGCATGTATGCTGTTTTTGGGCTCTGTGTTGAAACAGTTCTAGTCCAAGGAGTTGAAGTTGGTTGTCATTAACAATTTAGTACAAACTGTGTTAAATGCAAGGACAACTGATTAGAAAGAAAGTAAGAAGTGATATCAATGCTGTAATCATGGTGAATAAAATTGTTTTAACCCAATTTTGATACTATGAATTTTTTCTGCCCCTAGCCTATTATAAAAAAAAATTTTAATCCCAATTACTTGTGACTTGGGAATTGTCAAAACCAAAACAATTTCATAAGTGCCTAGACTTCAGCATGCACCAATATGTCTGTTCTACATAAAACCATTTATTGCCTAAGGAATAAACTGCTAGATCTTGAAATATTGTGTAATTTCTGTATGCTAGGTGTACTTTGTGTAAAGTATCCCCAGCTAAAAGCTAAGTGATTCAATTTAATATCTCTACCTGGGTATTGTTTGGCAGAAATATATTTTTATTCAAATTTTAAAGATGGAGGTGCTGCTACCTTTGTAAATAATAAGCTCATAGTTAACCTTGTCAATCAGGCAATTAATTCTCTAAATGAAGGAAAGTCTTTGAGTCATGTATCACTACTGGTAAATTAATAGTATATCTTACAATCAAGACAGTAGAGAGGTCTCTGAGTGGAGATTTCAATCTATCTCTTAACAAAATTTTCTCTATGTTTGAGGTAATGTATAATTATATCCAAATTCCTAATATTATTATCACTGGTGATTTTAATTGTAAATTAATGGAGTATTCTACTGTTCAATCTGAGTTAATTTACCAAAACATGATTTCAATCCTACCAAAATATATCCACGATCCCAAACATTAATTGACAGTATAATTACTTATAGTACCAGACAGGGTAACACAAAAGTTATTAATCCTCAGTTAATTCAGATTACTATCATTGATTCATTAGGGCAAAAGATCATCTCCAACAAAATTCAATTAGAACTAGTGCTGTGAAGACTGAACCGAAAGAAATAGATACCACATTATATAGCAAGTTGCCATGTAATCTAAAGAAAGCAGAATCTCCTGTCTCTTTTAAGGCAAATGAAAAGATTATTTACATACTAAGTTACATACATAGTATATGGTAGGTGAATTGTTTCATTCAATAGTCACCCTCTTCTACTGCATTTCTTTGCCATGGGACAGTATTGAAATACCTGCAAAACTGATCCCTGATTTCAGCAGCTCTGGCAGTAGGTCGATTTACCCTTTGATGTGTAACAGTCTGCATTAGGGAGTTTCCATCATGAGTTTCGTTATTAAATGCAGATGAGCTAGAACACATAGCATTGTTTTCTAAAAGAAAATTATGCAAGACACAACAATCATGCACAATTAGTTCCACCTTATCAACCGAAAGAGGGATGACATTGTAGTAACATTTTTTGGTTTAGTCCATCAGTATTACACTCTGTGGCAATTATTATACTCTTTCTTTTAATTTAATGAGTTTTCTTCTTTCAAATTCACTATCCCCTCTTATTACAATGCATGAGCCTCCATTTGTGGAATTTATTCCACTTTAACAATAAAATACAGTATATTTTCTAATTTATTCAATTACTTAAATTGATCATGCATCAACCAGTTTTCATTAAGGCATACAAATTTAGCAGTTAAAGCAAGGTCCTCCTTGAGGAATATTTCCAGATAATTCTGTCTTCAAGACATTATTGCAATAAGAAAGTTTTTCACTCCTGTCAGCATAACTTTTATTTTCAACCTCCTATAACATTTATTATTTTCGCTGCATCCCATAACCTGAATACTGTTTCAATTGTCTTCTCCAATATATATATAGCCTTTAAAGTTGAGATGTAAACCATCTTTACTCTAACAACTGTTATGAATGCACTTATTTACATCAAGGTTTATCACATTCAGTACTTCACAAGCAAACCTAATATGCACATTCATTTCATCAAAAATTACACCTATATATTTGTCTTAACATAGTCACAGTAGTTGATTAACACTTCGATGTAGTCAACCAAGACATAAATAAGCACAAGACAATATAAACAAGAACAAATTTGGAAACCGCAATACCATATTATACCTTTACCACTACAGTACATAAAATATAACTTAAATCACACATCATTAACATAACGTAAATGCGTATGCAACATGTTATTAAGTACTTGCACCCATACACATTACTTTTATTCTTCTTACTATTTTTACATTACTAATAACTTTGTTAATGTACGCAAACAACATGAAATCCCTTGATGTTCAAAACGTACAATAACCATTAAAGCAAATTAAATAAAGATGCTTTGTATCCAAGATAGTTCTAGAATAGATAGATAGATGAGCTAGAACACATAGCATTGTTTTCTAAAAGAAAATTATGCAAGACACAACAATCATGCACAATTAGTTCCACCTTATCAACCGAAAGAGGGATGACATAGAGAAGAATGCAAAATCTATTTGCCAAAAGGCCAAATGCATTCTCCACAGTCCTACGTACTCAGCTCATTCTATAGTTAAAAATTCTCCTTTCCAACTTAAGATCACGACCTGGACCTGCATGATATTCTCCTTCAGAGGGAATGCATCATCTGCTACAATTAAATAAGGTATGTCACTACCAGGCAATGGGCAAGCTAGGGGTAAATTTAGCTCCTCAGAATACAGCTTTAAGGATAAGGGACACTCTCGAAATACTGATGCATCATGCATTCTTCCATTTCTACCAATATCCACAAATAAGAATTTATAAGGAGCGTCAACAAGACCTAACAAGACAATGCTATCCCTACCTTTGTAATTGCAAAATTTTGAGCCATCTATTCGTAATGGTTTAAAGTTTACATGTTTGCCATCTAATGCACCAATGCAATGAGGATACTGCCACAGAGAATGAAATTGCTCAGAAACAGCTTCCCACTCAGTCGAACTTGATGGACAGTATATTTTGTGCCCAAGCACTGAAACGATTGCTTTCAGTGTCTCTGGCACTAACTTTGAAAGGTTGTTTTTTGCAATTCTGGTGGAATACGACAGGTCCTGATATGTATTTCCTGTTGCCAAAAACCTCAAAGTTGCTGCAAGTGCTGCTCGGGGGGGGATTGATTCTCTCATCACAGTATCCTGCTTCTTAATTAAAGGAGTAATCAGCAACAGGAGTTCCTCCAGAACATCTGCATGCATTCTTGTGTAATTTTGGAACGACTTCGTATCCTCGGTGCTGTATTTCACAAAGTATTAATTAGAAAATTAAGTGAATTGGTACAGAGTAAAAACTTAATGAAATTTGTTTGAAAATTAGCATTGTGGACACCTGAAGTATCAACCTACCTCAATTCTTCATATAACATACTTAAGATGTCTCTTCCTGAATTTCTATGAAGCAACCATTTTCTACTCTACATCCTTCTCTTTCTTTCTTTCTTCTTTTCTCTTGGCCTCCAAAGCTATCACAGCAGCAGCAGCAGCTAAGCATCTTTTTCTCAATATCTCTGCTACACATATAATTGGCTGACAATTGAACATCTCCTTCAACAGCGGAGTACCACCTAGGCTTTGAAATATTAAACCATCTCTATTCGCTAGATAACTCCACCCGTGTGAACCGGTAGCCAGCTGCTAGCAGAGCCAGCAGAACAGCAAGAAAGGAATCTCGCAAGCGAGCCAGAAGCAAAAAACGCACCATGTGAACCGGGCTTTAGTTACACTGCCATGTTCCACAGAGTAATGTTGAAATAGTGTATTATGTAAAGAATCAAGAATATTATCATAAGTAAATTATTAATTTCTCCAAATTTTTGTCAGATATCTGTTTTGGTTCCCTTTCTATACTAGGGTGCCTAAAAGTAAAATTGCTACCAGAATTTTCAATTCTTAAATCAATTTAATGTTTATCATTGACAAAGAACAATCACATATGATGTATTTATATAAAGAGATAAAGTAGAACATTTAAACATTAATGATGACAAAATTACGCAAGCAACCAAAGACCAATACATCTGGATTTTAGGAAAGCTATTTGGATACACAAAAATTAATTATGGAGAAGGAAGTAATGAAAATAAATTTAATATTGATATTAATGAGTTACTTATTCATGCTATAATAGCATGTGTAACACCTAAGCAATGATTGAAAAGATTGCAGCAGTAAATTAATGAAACAAACAATAAATCTTAACAATATGAATGAAACATGTACTATGTTTTAAAATAAATATGTAATACATTTAACAATTGTAGTTGCACAATTTTAATTGTATTGCATACAATTATCTTGCACTTTAGGGTTGCAAAAAATGAAATTTGAATTATCATTATTTTCATCAATAACTCTGTCTAAAAGTATGTATCTAGGCATAGTGGTCTTGTAAAACTTAAAAGTTCACTCAAAAATAAAATGGTGATTTTTTTGTTATTATTTTTTGTGATAAGATTCGATTTCAATCATTCCATTTTCAAATTTCTGGGAAGATGTTCATGATAAAGAGTTTAAAAATATAACATAGGCTAAACATTTTAGAGTTCAATCAGAAAACAGAAAAAACAAGAAGTTGTGAAATATGTTATCATTAAAGTTAGCAGCTAGAGGAAATTCAATTATTGCAACACCTTATAACCAAATCTAAAAAAATACCAAGGTAAAAAAGTAGCTTCAATAGTAATTTAAACATTCTGAAATGTGAGCATAAAATACTAATACATAAAATACAGAATCTTCTACTTATTCAAAACAGATTATCATTCAGTTTTTCTACATTTTCAATCATTATTCCCTAATTTTTTCACACAAATAATAATTTTTAACATAAAGTGGCTTTTATCCTTAAGAGAAGTTTGATAGCAGTGAGTTAAAAATGATTGGAGCTCTCCATTGGCAATTTTTTTTTAATTTAACTGAATGCGGACAAAGATTGAGAAATTTCCTAGCAGTGATTTGCATGACAAAATATGCGACCACCATGTTAAACACAGACAGTACTACTGCTCTCACAAAAGGAAAAGCTCTTAACAGTCTTGGATATAACCTATCATAAAGATTAGATAAACTGAAGGAATGCAAGCACCATTTACAAATAGTTAGCCTTTTTTGTAAGGGAGTCAGCTATCAAAGCAGTTGCGGGTTTGCATAACTCCCGATGGACCGTCTGGATTACCGAGGGTTCCGGATTAGCGAGTGTCCGGATTACCGGGGTTCTACTGTATTTAAGTCTATTCTACAATTTTTTTCGATACCAAAAATAATGTGAAAATTTCACTATAATTCCATTTCAGTCACTTTAGTACAGGACATTTTTGCCTTTCTGAAATTAGAGTTAGTGATATAGTCAAATATTTTTAAATAACTGGATAATTTTGTAAACAAATCTCAATTGAGTTTTGTTTGAAAGGTCCTTAAGGACTTTAATGCGAAAATTAAAATTTAATTCGTGTTGGGGCAAACTTTTGTACAATTGTGGAGATTAATTAATTATAAGCTCCGATATTGAGAAATGTATCATGCCTAATATGCAATATTAGATCTCTTATACCATCTTTGAAAATCTACAATAGTTAGGCAATAGTTTTTCCACAGATTCTACTTTATTTTTTCACAGGGAAAACAAGGCTACTTTTCAACAACTGACTGTAGTATATTTTCAGCATTTTTTCCGTCTAATGATCTCATAACGGATTTGTATCCAATTCCGAGTAAAGACTTAAATTTTACGTTTACGAACAGGTAGTGTTCAACTCCAACTGATCACTTGTTTATAGCGCCACCTAGCAAATGCTGGTAACATTGTTAAAACGCATTCGCAACTGTTCATAGCAGTCTGTAATTCTTCACGACAAATGTTCTCGGTTTTAAAAAATCTAACGATAAAGTTCTATTCAACAAATAGTCCAAAAAAAAACGGTAAGTGAACGCCAACATTAAAAAAATTCCTTACGACTAGTTTTTTATCTCATTTTAAAAGAATATCGCGGACGAAAACAGTATGTCATTCAATTTTCATTCTTCGCATTACTCCAATAGAAAAACTCTTTACTGTTGATAAAAAAGTAATTGTTATTCGAAAAACAGTTTACAGTTTAGAAAAGTTTACATTTGTAGCTTTAAAACAGCAACGCTAGAAATATTATTAATCTCATACATATTTTCCATCCATTGTACATGAAATTGTTTACACTTCCATCTTCCTGCTGCTTGTGTAAGACTGACAATCAGTTTCTGAAGTAGGTAGCAGGTGAAAAGTTCAGATTTTAGATTCACGATCACAGAGTCATGATAAGATGAAAAGAACTAAAATTTCTGAAAATTATTAAAATTTTTGAATTTTCAAAAAATATTAAAGCCGAGAATTCCGGAAATAAGACTCACTTGAAAACATCTGACATTAACACCATTAAAAATTACTATTGAATGTACGGCTAAGAAATGATAAGATTGACGGAAGAATTAAAAGTTCTTTGGCCATAGTTGACTCACTTTTCTTGGCGAAATTCTGCAAAATGCCAATGCTTTCTTACTCACGGGAGGCAATTTGTAGTTTCTCCTGAAGTACAACTGGAAAATAGCGACGATGCTAGAGGTCTTTGCGAGGGTTCGCCTTTGTTCTTCAATTCCTGCAAGCACCGCTTGGAACTGCCCAACTGGAGTAAAAGAAAAACAATTTATTCACCCTATATTAACATGTTCAATTCTCTGAAATTTTTAGAAAATACATTTAGGTTAACTCCGTCTCTAATGCAGCGAAACCGCCGCTTTTTTTAATTTAACAGCAAACCTGAATGAGTTTGCAAGATAATATCAGGCAGCAAATTAATTTACAATGGTTAAACTTTCTAAATAGTAATATTTTGCACAGGTTTCCAAATCACGCAAAGGCGTACTGTGCTCAACTCGTTTCCCTTTTTAATGGAAGGGTTCGCCTGCAAACAGCAACTGGTACCAAATATTTCGGGGGCGAACGCGTCATCAGTTGCTATTAACAAGCCCTATTAAAACCATAGTGTGGTGTGGCATGAAAACCACAGCCACGGAAAAGATAGAAGAGAGACTGTTAGAAGACTAATCAAGTTTTAATCCCTATTGGCTAAAGAGCCGGTATGTAGAAGTGTGTGTAGGGCCTAATCCTTTAATTTCTCCCTCCAATCATTCACTCATCGCCCATCGAGTAGGCCCTACTTCACTCAAGTGCCCCTCTCCCCCCAAACATCAATGCAGACCTGCTCTTCAATGCCCTGTTGGTTGGGCCCCTTTCTAAAAAAACGTACCACCCTATCAGCTGAAAGACGACGAATCCTTACCTTTAGCAGAGGGAATCCTCCATCGGCGGTGGAACTCGGCTTTCCATCGGCGTACTGTACCTCCTCTTGCAATCACTTTCACTAATTCACTAGAATGACCATAACACAACACACACACTACACTAATTCTCGATCTTCTTCACCGGACTGCAGCGTCAGCTTCAATCACCTCGCCAATACTGCAATTCTTCAACGGCTTCTCTCGATGTCGCTCGGTTGTCTTCTATGCCATTGGATTCTGTGGCCACAGTGCTGCAAGACATTCATCGGCACCGCAGATTCCTCGAAAAGAATTAATTCGAGAAGCTGCCCGTGATAGAACACATAGTTTCAAAGAAATGGTTCAACTCAGGATCTATTCTCAGTCGTAGCCGTTTCACCAGTGGTAGTCGAGTGGAAGTCTGCTTTCCTTCTTTGACGTCAAAGTGACGTCCACCCGGTTTTAAGGAAACTGCCCCTTTGTACCTTCTGGAGCCTAAAAGGTACATTAGACTAAAGACATTAGCTGCCAGATATACTGCCCCAATAGCTCCAACCAAGAGAACTGCCTCCTGCACCCTCTCGCCGAGATATTTTTCGGTGGATGGGATAGGTATCGTACATGATCGCACAATAACGACAAGCAATGGAAGATTGTAGCAGTCTGACAACTTCTCAATAGTTTCGATGAGACTCCAGGCGAGAGCTTCCGTTTTACCGTAATCTTCGGAGACCTCAACTGTCGGGAACATTCCGTCGGTCGAACCTTTCGCGGCGGGCGCTGGAGAACGACAGGGGCGATCGGCGAATTTTCAGGATATATATTCTAGTAGTTGGGGAAGGAGGGGCGATAGGAGGAGGGAGGTAAGGGAAGCGGAGAAAAAGTTGAAGAAGGTTCCGCGTGACGAATCTTCCTCGCGAATTTCTTAAATTGCGAATCTTACTTTTTTTTGTCCCATTTTAAATGTCGCTATCGACACTTGGTGATAATGATTCAATCGGATTTTGAACAGGCCACCGAGCGATTGGCCGCAAATGAAGCATTGCTATGCCCAACTATTTCACGACAACCACCCCTTTCCAATCACAATCTCCTTTTGACCACTTGGTCTTTCCGTTGCCTCAGAAGACATTAATATTTTACAACACGGTTTACATTACTGCGATCAATGTCATACAAATACTTCGTACTCTTGACATTTCCGATCCCGTAAGCGAGTGGCAACGGCATTTTCTTTCATACTAGAAGTTAAAATTTATCATCTATTATTAATGCCTTAGAACAAAACCTCAATTAAGATAGAGAGGCAAGTTATTTTTGTATCACAAAGCAAATTTGAGTAAAAACAATTCCGATTATAATCCTCATTTTCTAGGATGACCGCACATTTTCCTTAATACGCCTTTGCCGACGCTTAGTTTTCGTTCTACAGGAATTCTCTCCTTCTCGAGACCAAATAACTTTACATAGAAGACTTATAAGGGGAACAATACCTTATCGTAACCGAGAAATTTGTTTGAAAAACATTTTGCCTTCCGGTGAGGGCCTCTACCACCATCCGGAATCTTTTTTAACTCCGTGATTTTCACCGACACCTGATCTTTCTCGTTTCTCCCCACGAAATCGAAATTGAGTAGTCAATTCGTTGTTACTCTCAAACCCCGCCTCGTGCACCGCTCAAACTGCTCGTGTAGATACGTCAACTTAGGCGTCTCAGACGCGGTTATATGTACGTATAAGTATTAACAATCTGCATAGTTATTTTTAATTCTACGAGCAGACTAGTTTTAAAGATTCAAGAATTACTTCCATTGCATCAAACGTTACGTATTTATTTCAAATGATTGCTTGTCATCAGTTCCGCGAATCTCGTTGTATAAAAGAAATGACGATATACAATGTAATTAACGCTAAGTCTCATTCGACATGTGTAATCATTGTCTCTATTTGAGGTCCAGGAATCGACCTGTTTAGCTACTAATTGAGGAGAAATGAGTGAATCGAATATTAATTTCGGAAGTTTTTTCAGCGAACGGAGACATTCATCGGAATGGAGTCGCCAACCGGTGGACCGACAGCGAAGAAAGACGGGAATTATATGCGTTTTTTACAATTTTAATAGTGTAATACTTTTGCATCATAAGAATATCGTATAATGCTCGTACTCCGAATCCTTTTTGTGTCTCAGAATTAGACTAGCGACAACAAATCGTGTTGCAGCAATGAAACTTATTTCATGTAAGCATGTTTCTATTGGAAAACTTCGTCTTAATGTTCCGCGGGATTGAAATGCGACTGTAATGGTCCGTGAGGTAAAATAAATAGCGACTGCTGATCAAGTGGATTAAAGGTTCGAGAATAATCCTTTAAAACTAACGTCTTCTTTCCTATGGATCTCTTTTACTCAGTCAAATTAGGCTCGCATTATTTCGCACCAATGAACACCTGGTCTATGCCTTCGTATCTCTTCGTGGGAAGTACCTTAACGACCTATGGTTCTGCATTACGTCAGCCCACTAGCAGTCCTTCCACCAAATCCTTTCCCCTACGTTGCTATCGCTTCACCTAGCGAAAAGGGTGCTTTCTTCGTCTGAATAGCCAAACGGTGAAGAAAACGCTATAATATTAGCACTCAAAGATGGCACATGAGATAAAAAGGGTAGAAACGTTCAAATAAAGAAGTAGCGGCATGACAAGTCATTAAACGCTTATCAAAATGAGAAAAAGTGCGAATTATGTTGACAATAAAATTAACCTATCGTCAATAAGGTGCATGTTAAAATTTTGGTTTATATTCTTTGAAGCAATGATTTCCAACCAGAGTGCCGCAAGATGTCCGCGGATAAGATGGTTCAAATTTGGCATTCATAGTACGAGATATTTATTGGCGACACATCTTGTCCCGAAATTGAGTTTTCATTGGAAAAGCGAAATACTAATAATATATTGTTTTATCGGATTCAGTTGTGGGTATATTTACCACAATTACCCTATATTATTTGAAACATTTCCCTAACCAACGAAAACATGGTTTAGGGCGCTGCTAACTTCAGTTCAATGGGTGTGGAGCAGAGGTCGTGGAGTATTGGTCATAATTTGGAATGAGGAAAGGAAGCCCAGATCTGCCATCAAATAGTTCAGCATTAAAAGTCGCAATCGATTTTGAGGCATACGATCGCTTTCATTTACACTGTGGTAATGCAAAAATAAGAAACTTCTTCCCGAGACTGAGATATGCTCGCTGCTGAATCCGGTGGAGCCTCCCTTTTCGACGAGTGGATAAAAAAATCTCTGTGATCAGATATTTCAATATCTTAACCTCATTTTTCAGTAAAGGATTGAAGTTTGCTCTGATGTATTCTTAAAAGAGCTTCGAAAGCCGAGGTCATTTCGAACTCTGAATCGGTACCGCCTTCACCAAAACCGAATGCGCTTTTGGGAGCTGATGTTTTGGAGCTCTCAAAAGAGCTGAATCTTTTCTCAATCCTTTCTGGAATATTTTGAAGGGGTGTATAAATCCATGCGTCATGTCTGCAGGGAATTTCTTCTCTGGTCATTTTTCTTACGCGCCATTTAAACCATTCAAGATCGATATTATTTGTCCGATGAAGCCTTCGAAAGCCTCTTTAGAATAATGATTGATTTATCTTTCGTTTCGCTCGTATTCAGCTCAACACTAATCCTCTTTTTTATATTTAGCTTTATTTATAGCGTATTTAAAAATTGATCGATAAAATTTTCATCAACATTGGGCAATTTCACTCCATTCGTAATAATCTTGGAAGCATATTGGGAGTCATTTACTTAAGATGAATTATCGGACACTATTCTATTATCGGAGCCATTCTTGCTCCAGCCGTCACTTGTACGATGACATCACCTCATATGATCTTTGATTATTCTTACACGTATGCGAATTTATTTCTGCATTGAATTCGCCAAATTGTCGAGAGTAGATTGTGATCGTGCACTCCTTCAATGCGCATTCGTGCTCCGCTGAGGGGATTTAACCGCAACACAACCATCTGTTTATTCCTCACGGAAAATAAATCGAAAATCTCTGGGATATTTTAAAACGCTTTTCTTCTACCATTTATTCTTCTTCTACCTATGACAATATCGAGATCACAGATGAGATACGTCTAATTGGAAGCGTCATTTAGATCGCTACATCGCAACCATTTGCACTGCTCTGAACTCGGACCAGTCGCCTTTCTCGAAACCGAGAGAGAGGAACAAGACACCGTCTGCGCGTCGGCCGAAGGTCGATCAAATGCAGCGAATGGTGAGGGAGCGTCTTCGACACCAGAAAACACCTGCACACGAGAGTGTCACGTTACTCGGACCGCTGTAAGAACCGCTTGTGCCGCACGATTGCGTACTGCGACTCGTGAACAACTTGCCACCCGCTGTGTTCTGGCGATGATGTTGACTTGTACAGAGATCATTCCATTCATAGACTATTTAGATACGGTTGCTTTCCTGGCCTTTCGCACCCAGTTACGCGTAATTCAAAAAGCGTATTTTTTATCGCTCCATAACTCGACTCCGGTTGCGGAGAATTGAATTGGAAATTGAATATTTGAATGTATTTTCTCCTGTCTTACTCTCACTTTCCTCAATGAGTACATTATATTCTATTCAATCGTTCGTTATATTCTTTTGAATAAAACCATACCGAAAATATTAGAAATTGAATACCTAAATGTTGATCTGCTACCAACCCTATTAATATTTGTTTTAAATGCGTACATGCCGAAACTTGGAAGAAAATTTGCATGTCTCAATTAAAAAAGAATGAGAACAATTGCTTCATCTTTTTTCGAGCTATGGATTTAGGAAGGAGAGAGTTTTCGCTTTACATGGCTCCAGATACGAGTGAGCGGATTAATACTACGGAATTTTATAGGAAATGATGAACGCTATTCTGAAGAAGCACTGCAAGCAGATCGACAACAGTTATTTCATATGGGCATCATATCAGGACGGTCCTAAAAAGAAAAAAAAAGGTTGAAAATATTCTTAAAATTCGCTGCAAATTAATCGTCTGGCATCGAACCCGGGTCTTTCTGGTAATAAGTCTAATGCAGTACAACAGAAAATCACCACCTCTTACTATGTGTGAAAATTCAAGCAGAAATGTTGGCTTCAACTGCCCCAAAGGACGTCCTACTTTTCCCATATATTCCTTATGATAGAAATTTAAACGTGCTCTGGCATCGAACCCTGGTTCAGCATGGTCACATATAATTTTTTTCTTAAACCGAGTCTTAATATACATCTTCTAGCAAAGCACGATTTTCCTATTATTTCGATTAATACATCAAAATAAATAATGAAAACTAACTCAATGCATTTTAAATGGGGGATATATTTACCATCTGGCTTCGAACCCGGGTCTTTCTGGTAATACTTTCTATGCAGCACTAAAGAAGATCACATCTCTTAACCATGTATTAAAATTCAAGCAGAAATATTAGGTGTAACTGCCTCAAATGACGTCCTACTTTTCCCTTATATTCCTTATGAGAGAAACGTTTATGTGCTCTGGCATCGAACCAAGGAACAGTAAGGTCTTATCAACATTTTTTTCAAAAAACTATGCTTAATATACATCTTCCATATAATCGAGAACTTCCTATCATTTCGATAAGTGCATGAAAATAAATAATGAAAATCAACCGCAATGTATTTCAAATGGCCGATTTTTGCATCGACCTAGCATCGAACCCAGGATATTTTCCGTAAAAGTCATGGTTATGATCTATCGAAAACATAAATGAGTTTTACGGAAATTATCCTGGGTTCGATGCTAGGTCGAGGCAAAAATCGGCCGTTTAAAATGCATTGTGGCGATTTTTAAGATTTTTTTGGACACCTTCTCGATGGTATGGAAACTTGAAATTCGGCATGGAGTTGGAGATCATAAATGTATTTCATAATCAAATTTTACATATTCGCTGATATTCCTTGGTTCGATCCCAGAGAGCAATTTACATTCCTCAATGCATTTCTTATCGAGATAACAGAAAAAAGTTTTAGGTACTTCCCTGCATGATATCGACTTCAAACTTTGTATGAAATAAGATGAAGTCTTTATAAGTCATACGGTGCATTCACAGCTACCAATATTTCCTGGGTTCGACACCAGGCGTCTCTACAATCAGTAAATTATCCGATTTTTAGGAATTAATTTAAACCCCTTCCCAATAATATTAAAACATGAAATTAGGCATATAGATAGAAAACATAGATACATTTCAAAAACATGTTTTAGATTTCCTAGATCGTCCTTGGTTGGAATCCAGAGAGCCATTTACATTATTGAAAATTAGGACGTCGTTTGAGGCGGTTGGAGCCAATATTTCTGCTTGAATTTTCACACATAGTTAGAGATGGTGATATTCTGTTGTGCTGCATAAGAAATATTACCAAAAAGACCCGGGTTCGATCCCGGGCGGTAAATAATATCTGCCCTATAAAACACATTGGGATTCTTTTTCATTATATTTTTCATGCACTTATCGAAATGATAGGGAGCTCTTAATTAGGTGGAAGATGTATATTAAGACTTGGTTAAAGTAAAAATAATTGATTCGACCATGCTGTTCCTGGGTTTGATGCTAGAGCACATTAACGTTTCTCACATAAGGATACGATGGCTTGGAAACTTGAAATTCGGCATGGGGTTACATATCATAAATATGTTTCATAATCAAATTTTACATATTTGCTGATGGTCCTTGGTTCGATCCCAGAGGGCCATTTACATTCCTCAATGCATTTCTTACGGAGATAACGGAAACAAAATTTAGGTACTTCCCGGCATGCTATCGACTTAAAACTTTGCATGATGCAAGAGCATGTCTTTACAAATCACTGTGCATTCACAGCTTACAATATGTCCTGGGTTCGACACCAGGTGTCTCTGCAATCAGAAGTTGATCAGAATTTTAGGAATTATTTTGAAACCTTTGCCAAAAATAAAGAAACTTGAAATTCGGCATATAGATTGAGATCATAAATAACTTTCAGAAACATCTTTTAGATTTCCAAGATCGTCCTTGGTTCGAGTCCCGAGAGCCATTTACATTCGTGAAAATTAGAACGTCTTTTGATGCAGTTGTAGCCAATATTTCTGCTTGAATTTTCACACATAGTTAGAGATGGTGATGATCTATTGTGTTTCATAGTAGGATCACCAGTAAGACCCGGGTTCGATGCCAGACGATGAAATTTCAGCGAATTTTAAGAAAAATTTCAATCCTTTTTTTTCTTTTGAGGACCGTCCCGATATGATGCCGATATGAAATTAGTGTTGCCTAAGTAAAAAGTGTGAGTGGTGAGTAAAATGTAGCTTGCATACTGCAAGCAGATCGAAAACACTTATTTCATTTGGACATCATATCGGGACGGTCCTAAAAAGAAAAAAAAAGGTTGAAAATATTCTTAAAATTCGCTGCAATTTAATCGTCTGGCATCGAACCCGGGTCTTTCTGGTGATACATCCAATGCAGTACAACAGAAAATCACCACCTCTAACTATGTGTGAAAATTCAAGCAGAAATGTAGGCTTCAACTGCCCCAAAGTTAGTCCTACTTTTCCCATATATTCCTTATGTGAGAAATTGCAATATGCTCCGGCATCGAACCCTGGTACAGCATGGTCACATATAATTTTTTTCTTAAACCGAGTCTTAATATACATCTTCTAGCAAAGCAAGATTTTCCTATTATTTTGATTAATACATCAAAATAAATAATGAAAACTAACTCAATGCATTTTAAATGGGGGATATATTTACCATCTTGCTTCGAACCCGGGTCTTTCTGGTGATACTTTCTATGCAGCACTAAAGAAGATCACATCCTTTAACCATGTGTGAAAATTCAAGCAGAATTATAAGGTGCAACTACCTCAAATGAAGTCCTACTTTTCCCTTATATTCCTTATGAGAGAAACTTTTATGTGCTCTGGCATCGAACCCAGGAAAAGTAAGGTCTTACCTACATTTTTCTGAAAAACCTATGCATATCACTCCAATTCCTAAGAAAGGACGTTCCTCGAAACCTGAAGATTACCGTCCGATATCTTTAACGTCAATATTTTGTAAGACTATCGAGCACATTATAGCGAGTTCAATAATGCGTTTCCTAAGTGACAAGGGGGCAATTAGTCAATGTCAACACGGTTTCCGTAAAGGTAGGTCATGTGATACCCAGTTAGCCCTTTTTCTCCACGATGTAGTTAGAGTAGCTGATAAGGGTATAAGAACAGACGCCATATTTCTAGATTTCAGAAAAGCTTTCGATCGAGTATCGCATGTAAAATTAATTCACAAGTTGACGGCTTACGGGATTAACGGAAAAGTTGTTGAGTGGATAAAGTCGTTTCTCGGGGAAAGATCGCAGCGAGTTGCGTTGGACGGAATTTTATCTGATGAGGTTCGCGTCACATCCGGTGTTCCACAGGGAAGTGTATTAGGACCAATTTTGTTCCTAATATATATTAACGATGTTATGGATAATATTAAATGCAAGGTTAGGTTATTCGCGGATGATACTGTTGTGTATAGGGAGATCGTAACTGAAGATGACATTGGTAGTTTGCAGAACGATCTGAATATGATTTCTGGTTGGTGTAGTGATTGGCAGCTCGAGCTGAATGTAAATAAGTGCGTTACCATGACTTTCACGCGATCCACTAACGTTACCTGCGTACCGTACAGAGTTTCAGGAAATCCCTTGGAGCTCGTGATGCATCATAAATATCTAGGAATTACGCTCAGCAGTGATATTTCCTTCAAAGAGCATATTCGAGGCGTAGTAGGAAAGGCGAATAGAATGCAAAGGTTAGCCAGCAGAATCCTTAGGGGATGTTCACCGAGAGTAAAAGAAATAGCGTACTTTTCCCTAATTCGACCTCTACTTGAGGATTGCTGTGCGGTTTGGGATCCTCATGAAGTAGGATTAATTTCCGATCTCGAGATGGTTCAACGTAGAGCAGCAAGGTTCGTCAAGGGAGATTTCAGATTCGACAGCAGTGTTTCGGCTATGTTAGGATCCCTCGGTTGGAACTCTCTTAGTGATAGAAGACGTGAATATCGACGGAAGCTTTTTGATAAATTTATCTCTACCGATTTCGGGGAGGAGATAACAGATATTGTCATCCCAGTTATATACTTACGCGACCTTCGAGAGAAAACAAAAAAGCGATACAGGGAAGTAGTTGCCAGGACGGATAGCTACTTTTGGTCATTTTTTCCGCGTAGTATTAGAGAAGCAAATAGCTCTCCAGATTAGATAGGTATTTTGGTGTCTTACACCCCCTGCCACGCGCCACTGGCGGATTGCAGGGTTTAAATGTAAATTTAAAATAATATACATCTTCCATATAAGCGAGAACTTCCTATCATTTCCATAAGTGCATGAAAAAAAATAATGAAAATCTACCTCAATGTATTTCAAATGGCCGATTTTTGCATCGTCCTAGCATAGAACCCAGGATATTTTTCGTAAAAGTCACTCATGTTTTTGATAGATCATGACCATATATATAGGCCCCTTGAGTTTCGATTCTCTACCTATCCGGAAAGTATTTTTTTTTAATTCCCGAAAATCAAAGCAATGTATTTAAACGGGAAAAATCGGGACTTTGGGGCCCTCTGGAATCGAACCTATGAAACTGAGGTTCAAAATCGCATTTTTCCTGGTGGTTACACGTTATGGCCAATACGCCGTAAAAATTTCAAGTCATTCACGCTTGTGGTTTAGGCTGTGAATTAGTATCCTATCTATCTATCTATCTAGGTATATACATGAATGAATCCGGAGAAGCATCTATATATAATAGATAGATGTGTGTGTGTGTGTGGGAAAGAAAATGGGTGAAGGGGGCGGCGGACAGGTGCTGCCGCGAGACAAGGACTAAAGAAAAAGTGGAACGGAGAGTGACGAGAGCAATGGCGGCTCGAGGGAGTGCTCGTGGTGGGCATGTGTAAACCTTGGGAGAATAAAGAGTGTGATTCGAGGAATCTGGGTGTCTTCTTTGGTGTATCGAAGTAGGAGGTTTCCTAACAGAGCAGCGCACAGTGTGATATTTTCGTAATCTAGAGGGACAAAAGTCAATTTTCTTACTTGTCTACGCGGATCAAGCGCAGTTGGGAAAATATATTAATTTCTTGAGTTATTAACTGGAATTGAGTCTTGGAATGCGAGAGAAATGTTTACATGAAGCATAAACACAACCACACGCAAAGAAGACACACAGGCCCAAAGAGATAAAGCGCAAACGGTGACGGCCGCTAACGGCCGAGTTAGCAAGGAGAGGGATATGAGGTTATTTAAATCTCAGGAAGGAAAGTGTTAAGATATCTTTTAAGATATTTTTATTATAAATAATAACAATTCAATATGATCGATGATCAATGTGCAATAAAATAGGTACAGTAAAACATAAAATTGGTAAATAATAATTTGTAATCACAAAACAAATTGAAAGGAAAAATAAGGAATTAATTTTATACAACGTATAATATGAATTAGAGGATTATTCGGAATCAACGTCAGATTCTTCGATATCACTTTCTGATTCTTCGGAATCAGAAAAACCTGATAGGGTTCCGTCCTGATCCATTGGAGCTGGAGCTCTCATCTCTAAGAGGTCACATTCCTCCCTACTGATTTTGCCTCGTTTGGTTTTAGGAAGTGATCCTAAGCTTGCTATAAATGGGTCTGAAGTCAAGAGTAATCTATTCATTAAATCTTTGTTCTTCCTCTGTCTTAATGACATTCGCAGTTTCTTTGGCAAACCCGAACTTTGTGGGACGACAATATCTTGTGGAGGATGGGGAAGGGTTTTGCCAAAGAATATTTTTAATTTTTTGGTCAGTCACAGAGAATATCTGAACAGGCACCATCGATACACTAAATAAACTTTCGTCTGAGCGATTTACACAAGAAAATCTCTTTTTGTATCTACTTTGTTCTGCCTCATCACAACCCCACTTCACAATTATGTCAAGAGTTTTCAATTCTCCTATGGACCTCTTCTTGCGCTTTACACAATCGCCTTATGGTGTGGTCCATTAAAGATAGTAATTTTATTTCTGCGAAGGTTTCTGTAGGATTGACGTCACTCGGATAGCACAGCTGTTTTGCTGCTTTAATATTATAATATGCTGGATACATTTTCTTATATCATTTGTTAGTTTGTTGTCGGATAACATTGTGTTGATGTGTTGACAGATTTGCATCAAACATCAAAGCAAGCGCTTGGTCTGAGCATTTTTCTGGCGGTTACACGTTATGGCCAATACGTCGAAAAAATTTTAAGTCAATGACGCTTGTGATTTAGCCTGTGAATGAGTATCCTCTCTATCTATCTATCTATATACATGAATGAATCCGGAGAAGCATCTATATATAATAGATAGTAACAAAGAGCCACGCAATGAATACATTTGAATAATTTTTTAAGTTGATACCCCTACTATGTGAACTTATTTGGCTGGATATATAGTGAAATTAATTTTTATTATTTTCCGACAGATGGCATTTAAAAAATAGTGTAATTTTGCTAAATAAAATCAAAGTAATAAACTCTCTACCACGTATTTCAAAAGTTTGAAACTCTTATGTTGATTCTTAATAGGAAAACGTATCAATTATGTAAGTTACTGCAATTTCAGTACATATTTACACATTTTATTTAATTAATAATAAATGGAAAATAATATTTCGCTAAAAAAGCTGCATTCACTTTCTTAAAGAATCATTTATGAACTTTTATAAATTGAATTCGTTGATTTATCGTTGAAAGCGTTTTTTAAAAATTCAGATAATTTTGGGGTCATATTTACCCCTGACGCGACTAATTAATGTTTAAGGAAAGTATATTTAAATTCGCAAATATGCGCAAGCAAATTTAAGTATTTCCTTTACTTAAAAAGTCATTTTTTCAGGCAAATACCATTTCACATTGGTATAATGCGATATAACAAACTAAAACTCAAGTTCAAACTGACTCATACGTTTTTCTCATACGGAAAAAAAACGGCGATCAATTCTAATGATGCTCGTGATTAAATTAAAACACATATTAAAGTAAAATATTATGTAAACTAACTTTGGTACTGGTATTATAATAATAGCAAAAAACAACGGCTACTAGCACACAGAAACACTGTGTATTCTTAGAGTAAACTTATACGAATGACGCTATCGCTTAGAACACTTGACATGCTGAGTTCAGATTGTCAGCGGGTTCGACCCTTTTTTCTATTGGTTGGCGCGATTTTTATGAAATATAAACCTTAGATCCAGTTACTATGGTTTGTTCTCTTCCTAACTATACAAAAATTTGACCCGATTTTACAAGTAAGAAAATTGACTTTTGTCCCTCTAGATTACGAAAATATCACACTGTGCAGAGGTGGGATATTCACCAAATGGATTATCGCCAAACACACCTCAGGAAGAGAAAAACTGTAAGTAAGTGAAGTGCAAAGTGTTTTGGGCCAGTCGTGAGGAATCGAGACGCAAGATGAATAGAGATCGCGGAAGTGAACCCGAGTGGGGAAGGCGCGATGTTGGGCGCGAAAGGGCTCGTTCATTTAGCGTTTTAGATATTCCTGCAAGCACTTCTACTCCCGCAACATGGCTACCTCAGGCTAGGGGCATTAACGAATTTCGAGATCCGGAGGGACGAAATGGTCGAGTGAAAGAAGTTAGCGAGGTGAGCGGTGCGATGTACAAAGTAGCTAGGGAAAGAGAATTCCTCCAGCGCGAAAGAGAATTGCTAGATAGAGAGCGGAAGATCTTAGAAAGAGAAAAAGAATTATTAGGTACGGGACATTGCACGATGTTGGGAAGTTCGGCAACGGCGCATATTTCGCTCGCGGAAAGATTGCTCCCAGAATTTGAACCGTCGGTGGAGTCAGGATTCACATCGGAACAATGGGTGCGGCGAGTGGAAGGGGTGTCGTCGGCCTACGGTTGGGATCATTCCATGCTGTTAGCACACGCTGTTACAAAGTTACGCGGGGCGGCGAGACTGTGGTTAAACAGTGTAGCGGAAGAGGTCTACTCGTGGGACGCGTTCAAAAGAAGACTACTTTGTAGTTTCCCTTCGGCGGCCGATCAAGCAGACGTCCACCTGTGCCTAACAAAGAGAAAGAAGGAAGCTAAAGAAACGTATGAGGCTTACGTATATTCGATGAAAGCCATCGCGAGACGTGGAGAAATAGACGACGTATCCACGATCAAATATATTTTGAACGGGATAACAGATAGAGAATTGGTTGGATCGTTGGCTATGTGTGAATTTGAAAACGTAGAAGGCCTGCTTGCGAAGATCAAAAGATACGAGAACATTACGGAAAGAGCGAAGATGAGCGAGAGGGCGGCTGTCCAACCCTCCTTTTCAAGAGAGAGACCCGGAAGGGTGGGAGAAAAGAGATTGTCTACTGAAAGATGCTTTAATTGTGGTGAGCAAGGGCATAGGGCCAAGGATTGCTCCAAAGAGAAGCGCGATAATAAATGTTTCAATTGTATGAAACAGGGAAATTTAATGAAAGAATGTCCATTAAGGAATTTAAGGCATCGTCAGTCCTCAAAGGAAGGAAACGTATACAGAGTAGCTACCGCCAATCGGCAAATAAAGGATGAATGCTACAAATGGATAGAAATAAATGGGAATCATGTGGTCGGGTTCATTGACCTAGGAAGCGACGTGGTAACTCTGAGAGAAGACGTGGCGAGAGAGATCGGATTACAATTCCATACTTGCCGGCGACGGCTAGTGGGTTTCGGAGGAAATGCATGCGAGGCAATCGGCTCGAAATAGGTGGCTCTCCATATAGATGACGTCAGCATCGAAGTAGAGGTGTTTATTGTCCCCGATTACGCGCAAAAAGACGCCATGATCATCGGGCGAAGCGCTCTTGACCAAAAAGGGATTTGGATTCAAAAGGGAGATGGAAGACTAAATATCGTATCGGAGCCAGAGGAAAATAGGATAAATGTAGAAGAGAAAACACCAATAGAACCAGGCGACATAAATGTGGGAGGAAATCTACATGAAGCAGAGAGGCAACAGATTCGCAATGTGGTCAATAAATACCGGCAATGTTTTGGCAAAAACCTTGAGGAACTAGGGACTGTCAGTTTAACCAGTTTTGATATTGAGTTAAATGATGAAGAACCGGTGAATTTACGATCTTATCGGTTACCGTATTCTCAACGAGGAGAAATGCAAAAAGAAGTAGAGGGATTAATGAAGCTGGGAATAGTAAAAGAGTCGGATTCAGAGTATGCAAGTCCCGCATTGTTAGTAAAGAGGGCCAACGGTGATAACAGACTCTGTAATGACTACCGAACATTGAACAAGAAGACCAGAAAGGTGAAGTTTCCCGCACCAGCGATTGAAGAACAAGAAGATTGGCTGCTTACCATGCAAATTCAAGACCCGGTGCTGGAGAATCTACGAAGGGTGCTGCAAGGGCCAGCGACGACGAACGAGGAACGTTAGAAACACGTTGACTACACCATAAAGGACAACCGAATCTGCCGAAGAACAAATGGAGAAAGACGTTGGGTCGTTCCAAGAAATGTCATTCCCAGAATTATAAAGGGAAGTCACGACGACATGGGACATTTCGGTGAAGAGAAGACTCTGGAACATCTGAAGAGGTATTTTTGGTTTCCGAGGATGAGGAAAAGGGTCAGGAAGTACATAGCTGCCTGTATTGAGAGTACCTACCATAAACGACCTGGAGGTAAAAGAGAACGCGAATTGCACACGATGGAAAGGGTCTCCACTCCGTTTCATACCGTTCACATCGATCACCTAGGCCCATTTCCCAAGAGCAAGAAGGGAAATGAGTATGTATTGGCATACCAAGACAACTTTACGAAATTTATTATGCTGAAGGCCGTGAAGAACACGAAGACCAAGCCGGTATGTGAGGCGTTAAGTGAGATATTTAGCATTTTCGGCAGTCCGCAACGTCTGATTTCGGATAGAGTTACGGACTTCATTTCAAAGGAGTTCGAGGAACTTAGCGAAAATCATCAGATTAAGCATATCAAGATTGCTACCGCCACACCGAGAGCGAATGGGCAAGTAGAGAGGTCCAACGCCGTAATTGGAACTGCGATTTCGACTATGTACACTCAAGAAGATGGGAGTGATTGGGATGTATCGCTCAAAGATATTCAGTTCTCAATGAATTCGATGACGAACAAAACGACAGGGAAGAGTCCTCATGAACTCTTATTCGCGTTTAGGCTCAGGACTTCATTGAAAAACCGCGTTATTCTGACCTTAGAGGACAATTTAGAAGAAAAGGTCGCAGATACGCTTGAGGAAGATAGGGAAATGGCCCTATCCAGAATAGATAAGGCACAGAGGGAACAAAAGGAGAAATATGATGCTAGACATTAACCGCCTAGACATTACCAGAGGGGAGATTTGGTGTTAGTGGAAAGGGAAGCACAGGCTACGGGAGTGTCGCGTAAGTTAGCACCGAAATTTAAGGGTCCTTATGTAGTGGCTGAGATTTTGCCTAGGGACAGATACGTGCTGAAAGACCTTCCAGGAGCTAAACGAACTCAAAGATCATTCAATTCCGTGTTTAGTGCAGACCGAATGAAGCCATGGTGTAAGGCTCCAGAAGACGGGGAAGTGGAAGGGGCAGACCAAGTGGACAGTGAAGCTGAAGAAGTAGATGACCGCGGAGAAGCGGATACGGCAGACCAAGAGGACACTGAAGCTGAAGAAGTAGATGACCTCAAGGAAGCGGAGGCAGCGAACCAGGAGAACATCGACCTGGTAGTGGACGAGGACAGTGTTGGCCAAGGTGTGACATCGAGGGAGGAGCAGAGGGACGGTGGTGGACCATGCAGAGACCAGCCCAGGGCCGAGGACGGCCCAGATGTCAGGAAGGGCCGACTGTGGGAAAGAAAAAGGGTGAAGGGGGCGGCGGACAGGTGCTGCCGCGAGACAAGGACTAAAGAAACAGTGGAACGGAGAGTGACGAGAGCAATGGTGGCTCGAGGGAGTGCTCGTGGTGGGCATGTGTAAACCTTGGGAGAATAAAGAGTGTGATTCGAGGAATCTGGGTGTCTTCTTTGGTGTATCGAAGTAGGAGGTTTCCTAACATATATATATTGAACAAGTCCTCCCAATCTCACTTTGCTAAGCACCTTCTGGAATTCAACCATTCTTCTGACTTTGTACCCAAAATTCTTCACTATACAGATAGAAACCAAAGGCTTAATTTCTTAGAACAGTTTTAAATTATTTCCCACACAAATTCCAAACAATGTAACGTGGTTAACGAGCACCTCTTCCCTTCCCATTGATTCGATGCATTCTTCCACCCACTGACAATGTTGCTCTACCTCCAGTTCCGTCCCCGTCTCACCTCTGTCCTCTCCCACACGCCACTCTTTTCCTTTTCTGCCAGTCTTACTTGTATAAATTATGCTTTACGTTTTTACTTGGTCACTTGATGATGGAGATCAATCTCTGAAACTAGTCGTGTTTTGTTTCCATTTATTGTTCTTAATAAATACTGTGGAAAAAGTACAAATTGTTATTTTTCATCATTAATTGCAAAAAACCCATTGCCTGTGTACAGTTAAACATGAACCAAAAACAATATATTAAAATAATGAAGTGAGGAAATGTCATTTTTTTCCATTCCTAATTTTAAAATTTACTTTACGCAGATAATTAGTCATTTATATAATATAAGATATTAGTTTTAACACGAGTTTTACCCTTAGAAATCTAACACATTTCCACAAGAAATGAATTTAAATTCAATTTCAGTTCCTTTTAGAATCTATTTCTATTGAAAAATCGAATAAAAAGGAACTTCATATTATCCTGAGATTAATTTTAAAAGAAAGATATTCTATGAAAATTTATTTACTAATCATCAACTATAGATTTCTGTAACAAAATATGTAAAATTTGATAAGATAATAATGTTTTTTTATTTCCTGTTTCATTTTAATAAGCTAAAATGGGAGTTAATATATTATCTGAAGTACAAATAGAATTACTGTATTTAATTCTACCTCCATTTGCCCCATTGAAAATCAATTCACACTTCAGACAGTATTCAAATGTAAACTAGGCATAGAAGGCATGTTTTTAAATTCATCGATGGATCCAGTAAATGTTTATTTATTCACCAATGGATTTACGATGCATTCCACCAATGATTTACAATGCTTTCTACCAATGTCCATCGAGATTGATTCCCGATGAAGAGATCTGATGACAGTAGCAGGTCATTCAAATGTTAATATCAATAACCTCATAAAAAGCCAGTAAATGGCAACTTACAATGGGAAATATAATGTATTTTTAATTCAACAATCAATGAACAAAAACGATGTGATGATTTACGTTTCAAAAGAATTTAAAGAATTAAGGAGATCGATGCAATATTAATATTATGGATGGATAATAGATGGATGCAATCCATCGCTCATCAGATTGGTAAATTTAAAGACGTGCCCATCCTGTAGCGACTTAAATCTCACAAGAGTATTATTATCACAATCAGAAAGGAAAATATGAGAAACGGTAAATTCTGAGGAAGAATAATAAAGATGAGATACTCTCTGTCATATTGAATTAAACAACTTCAGCCCCATTTCAAATACCTGTCTGTTAAGGAAATAAACAGAAAACACAAATAAGAAAAATATCAACTTAGGCTGAAGACTATTTCAGGAGAACCTTGAGGAGGGTTGATGGATTTCTTGAAATAACTATCCAAACTGTCTCAAAATAATATTTATTTATTAGGATAAACAGTTCAAATTTTTATTCCTTTCACTGCTATTACCATTTTTACAAGACATACATGGAAATTTGATTTACTTAACCAATAAAATGTATATATCAGTTAACACTGAAGGTATTCAGATCATTTTGCGTTGCTGGCGCAATAAATCTTTAGTTTCTTCTCTGTCATTGTGAGCTTGCTCCTGGACTGATCGTGATTGATGATTTAGTGGAAAATAAAAAGTTATAGTCCTAACTTTATATAAGTAATGATCACAATAGACCAAGGGTTAAATTAGCTGAGAATAATAAATACAATCTTAACTTGGTGGAACTCTGTAATCGGAATCATATAAAATACACAATGCAAATTTTGCATGCATGCATGGACATTTTTGTGGAATTTGCGTTGTTTATTTAATATGATCCTGATAGCTGGAAAGATTATTAGATAACACCTCCATCATTTGAACTATTGCAAAGGGTTCTCCTTTACTCACATGAAAATCGTGACCACAGCATATTCGGCAGAAATAATTGAATAATCTGATCCAGTGGATACAGTGGTAAATTACACCATCGAGTTTGCTGACTTATCATAATTATGAGTATTCAGTTATGGTAAAATACGCATTCTCAAGAACACTTTCCATTCCTGAAGCTCATCTCTTATGAGAATGAGGGACACTTATATGTCTTAAATGGGGTTAATACCTTATTATGTATCAAAAAAGATATCTTACGAACCAAAGGTTTTTCTATTCTAGATTTAACCCAAAGGAAGGAGCTTTCTGTGGATTGCCTTGCGCTGTAAGAATGGATAAAGCTTCTTATTTTGAATTTGAATTCTGATGTTATTTATCATTTGTTGTTATATATTTGAAGTTAATACTATTACAGAAGTTTTTCACTAACTCATAGCTGCAACATGAGAAGTGTAATGATGTGAATTAACTGTTGTAGGTTATTCTTTTCCACCAGTGAAATATTTATTACAGGCCACATTCAGAATATTAATTGCACATACGATAATCTGAAAAATTAATATCTTTAATTAATTAAATAAAAGATTAATTTCTAAGATGCCACAAGTGGAATTCAATGAGTCAAAGACATTTAAATGAAGAAAAGTCCTATAATTTTAATGTATTTCTTAGCGTAGTCTCCTTTTTGTCCACCATAGTTCAAACTTATTGAAGCCTTCAAGACAACATGATTTTTCAAAATTCTCAAAAATAGAAGTACCATTTTCATTTGTGTTTGTGAATACAAAATACTTGCATGAAGCCAAATTTGGAGAATATGAAGCAGATTGTAGAACAATTTATCAATTTTGGTCATTGATCTTCTTCACTCTGTGGTTTTTCAGCACATTTTGTTGATTATATCTTTCAATTGTGACTAGCACATTTCTAATGTCTTAGACATTAGAAAACACTCAGTGAGCCTCTGGCAAAGCATTCAATGTGACAAAGCAGAGTTCTTATATTACTCTTTCATCTCTTCTTCCATTTCCTTGAATGCTTTCCTCTTGCAAGAATCAGTGTTTTATCAATACTCATAATTCACTTTTCTTCATCACAGCTCAACCCCCACTTGTCAGCTATTGGGCATTCACTACAATACAATTATATACAAATTCATGTCTAATTTCAGGGTGAAATTATACATGTTATTTGAGTTCTATCTCATATCAAAGTCTCTGACTTATCAATAATGGCTCCTGGCAAAATTGCTTATTTCCTGTTCTCGATGAAAATGATAAATTAAAGAAGGAAAAATTATTTTACAATAGTAGTGTGCAGGTAAAAATCTTAGGTTTCATGAAAAAATAAATAAGGCTTCAGTGTAGACTGAGTTAGAACATTTGTAAGCTTACTTTTACAACATTATCCCTAATCCTTACAGTAAGATGAATTGCAGTAGAGAAGGATCTAAAGTAGAATTGCAGTAGAGAAGGACCAAAAAATTGGGCCAACCTAGTCTATGCACTGCAGTTTTCACCTAGAAATAGGAAATAGATTTTGCCTCCAATTAAGTGAGCTAAAACAATGATAATCTAATGGCATCAGGTCAGACGACTGTGAGGAAAATGTAACAAAATTTAAAACACTGAGATCTGTGATCTCGAAATTTACAAGAGAGAAAAAAAGAGAAAATAATGTCATGTTGACCATATTTAGGTTGCAAATGTTTCAGAAGGTCACAATACAATTTACTGTTCACTGTTGATCCTCAGGGCATGAAATGCTGTAGAATTGGGTCCTCCAAGTCTCAGGTAGAATTAATTTTTCTTAAGAAGTTGACCAAACAGCATTTTCTGTTAAGCAATCAGCAAGATCAAAATCCATCTGATACAGATGCATCCAAGTTGCAATTTTCCCAAAAATAACCAAATCTGTGTTAATCATGGTTCAGTTCAGCGTCTTCAGCTTCGTTATCAAAACATGATTCTCCATAAATTGTCTGAATCATCAAAGATTGATTGAAATCATCATCTGCTTAATTTACCATTTGGTACACATCTAAGCAGTTTTTGAAAACTGCAAAACAAAGCACAGCATTATGTAACAACTCCATTTTACTCATGCTTTTCCGACATATGCTCATTTGTGATGTCACTTGGTTCACCAATTATTCAAGATCTGATCTTATAAGGAAATATAATTTCATTCTAGTATCTTTATGCTATGAAGAAAATCAACCTGTCCTTATTGATGTGCCCTTGTAATTAGTACATTTTCAGTCTTTCATGTGGAATCACATTTAGAGAGACTCACTCAGAATAAAACTCAAAACTGGACTGAAAATCAAACTGAAAATAAAAAAAAAATTTTTACTAGGATGAAAAGCATAATTAAAAACTACATGTATTGTTATTCCATCTGAATTATTGCTTCCCAATGACAAAATATTACCTTTGTTTACATTTAAAAAACTTGACTTAAGTTGTTCAACTGCCACTTGCAAAACCAAATTAATTAAAATGAATGCTTGACATGTAGAACAGTTATGTGTAGGCTAATTAACATCGTGACTTTAATCTTAAAATTTAATTAAATGTTATTCATAAAGAAAAAGCTAAAATTTTGGTAGTGAGAAAATGGTATGAAACAGTTTGGCATGGCTTGAGGAAGGGAAAGCATAATTAAACTGTAATTTATGTTTTCCTCCGAACTGGTGGAAACAGGAAAGAAAAATATTATGGCATGATATTGAAAGGGTTTTTTACACATAAGGGCATACATCCAGGAAAATTCCCAAGGAAAAATGGACTTGAAAAATGTCTGACTACGGTATGATGCCCTGTATTCACCTTCAAGTATCATAGTATTTAAAATACAAAAACAAGCATTAAGGGCTAACTTTAATTCGACCATTCAGGACTCCCGTAGGAAAATGTTCCAATTATTATATATTATGCCTCAGTATTACACATCTTCAGTCTCATCATATTCCTCAAGGAAAACCTCACATCTCTGCAGACTCCACCACCATTTACGTCTGATCCCCAGGGTCCCATTACTCCAAGGGTACATTGTAATTGATGATCCCCAACATTTCTGGGATTGTTGTGTTGTGCCATTCTTTGGTTCTGCTAGGTCAGTTTCACAAAATTTTAGGGTTTGCCGATTTACCCATGTGCATCGGAGGCTGCCGGTTGGTGGCATAGCCGATGGCGTGGGAGATGCCCATTGGTGTCCTCCACTCCAGAGAAAAATTACATTCAGTAACTAATGATGGGTTAATGCTTTTGTGACAGGCTAAAATTTCTCTTTAAAGGCTAGTTTGCAGATTAAGTTCACTATTGATTATGGGCATTGAACAGGTGAGATTCAAAGATACATGAAAATTCACAAATGGAATATCTGTGTACTGCCTTGAATGAAAATGTCCTTTGTCTTCATTATAAAAATACCCTGCTGTTCAATTTTCGACAAACACAGTTAAAGAAAGTGAATTATTTTTATAATATAAATAACCTAAAAATTTTATATAGCGTTAATCAATGTATTCTGTAAAACAGCAAGTCTACTTTTTGTAGGCAGAATTTTGAACCAAAGTTATGAAAGTTCATTTATGCTTTTGTTGAAATAATCTGTTCATTTGCCTGTAATTTATGAAGATATACAATGTAAAATAGGCTTACCATAAATTTATAAAATACTATTTTTATTTATCACTAGTACATTTTTAATACTTAAATTAAAAGCAATAAAGGCTTAATAAATACAGAATTACTAAAGTAGAGATGTTGATTTGTATTAGCTATTTGCAGAGGAAATATGATTATGCTAATTTTTATCTCGATCTGGGAACTTTTTTCTGCTTCCAGTTTAAAATCCTAAAAAAGTGGATTTTACGAAAGGAAAGCTTATATTTGAATAAAGCTATTAAAGTCTAAATTTTCAGTAGGAATTAACAAACCCCAAAAATGATGACAAATCCAAGTTGTATTGTTAGTATGTGCCAAAACATTGGAGACAACGCATAAGGATTTGTGCTGTTTGGTGGCTCTCGAAATCCTTTGTATCTGCAGGTATAATCGTTTTCACTGAACACTGAAATTGACAATTAAATCATTTTTAACTTACTAAATTGGTTGAAATCTTAAATTTGATTTTCCTCATACAGAGAAATTTTAATGTTATATTTTCCTCATCTTAAATATTTTGTTTCCCATCAAAAATTGTATTATTAGGTATAACGTTCCAGCAAAAGAAAAATGATATCACATATAGTAATACATATACTGTAACATTATTTCCTATTAAATGTATTTGTTCTTGTATTTATTGTTATACCTTTATTTTGTACTCTATGGTGTTGTGTGTGTGTGAGTGGTTTACGCGAGTGACTTGTCTTAATAGCGTTTTACGCCGAGGAGGGGCTGGGGGAAAAGTGCGTGAGTGGTTTGGAAAAGGGAAAGTGATCAGTGTGCGAGAGGAACTCCCACTGCGAAAAGGTCGGGTAATGACCGGCCAGCTGGCGATAGCGAGGGACGGCACAACAGCGGAGGCCGACGGTGCACGGCGAGGACTGAATGTGAATCTGTAAATATATTAAATACAGTGACAGTTGGGGGGGAGTTGTGAAGTGCTTTTGCGTTGACTTTGATAGTAGATTCGAATAACTTTTTTTCTGTCTGTGGGGAAATCGACCCAAGCGATTTTGTCAAGTTTGTGGACGAGTGGGAAAAGTGGTCCACGGACTTCATTTAATTCAACGTCTGAGTTTACTCTTGAATTTTGTTTGATGCCATGCTTATGTGTAATCTATCTTGAGGAATTTGATTGAGCTACCTGTGATTGATTCAATAAATGACCTAAAAGAAATGGAAATGATTTCCAGATTGATTTGTACAGCTAATGAGAAGTAAGACTGGTTACAATACTTAAATGCTACATAGCCTCTACGAAGTTACCCAATATCAATAAGGTAAAGTATATCTTATGTTTTTGATATGCATGACTTAGATACAATGTATGTTCACATAAAAACAGATTCTAGATTTCTCTATCATTAAATTACTGCCAAACCTTGTCTTTACATGGTAGCAACTGTTCACATGTTTTTCAGAAGTTTGAACCCTTAGGCTGAGAGAAACATACTTCTATGTTTGTGTAGGAATACTGTAGGAAAAACATACTTATACATTCGACCTGGGATTCTTTCATCTTTTCCCACTTTTATGGCCTTGCCTCTCAGTAAGATGCCTGCACACTCACTCTTTGCTGTTTTCCTGTAATGGAAGGGTTCTCAGAATCCCAGGGAAATCCAGCATTAGTAATGCATATCTTCTCCTTAATTTCTCTTCACTTGTCTCTTAGTTTTGGGTGTGTTTTACGTGCTTTCTATCCAGTTTCCTCCATTCTATAACTAGCCTAACTAATTTTCCTAAGTCTACTAACTGTTAGGTATACAAATAATCAATATGTGGCACAGGTATTAAATGTGGAATTACATATTTTTAAATTTCCTTATAAAATATACAAATTATTGGTTATCATTGAAGAAGTAACCAAAAGTTCTCAGCAATAACCGCAGACCGCACTCGAGGGAAAAAGGGCCTATGCAGAGTATGAGGGTTAACTACTTGCTGGGACTTGCGTGGATCTCCAAAAGGACAAAGTTATACAAAGTGAAAAATAGTGACTTGGTTGGGACTCGAACCCAGGTCTCCCACTTTCAGGGCAGGTTTTCTAACCACTGAACTACCGAGCCACGTACTTCTCACTTCTGTAAATACGTCTCCCAAAGGAGACTCAGCACTTTTCTCCCTCACACAGTTCTCACAAAACATCCACAGCAGAAGGTATAATGAGTGATTGCTGATGTCAATGCCCTAATCTTCTGCTAAAATTTCAGTTATTATTATCATAAGCTATCAAAATGATTTTGGCATTCTTCTTTGTTAGACAACTAAATTTTGTTTACTATTTTCTGTTAAAAAATGGCCCATATTTGGGGGACATATCAAGTCTCATTTATAAGAAATTATCGACAATTTTTTTAATAGAATTACGGGGCTATTAGTTTCAAAAAATCCATGGTAAGGAAACTTCTACTAGACCACTAATTTATTTTAGAAAATAAATTAGTGGTCTAGTAAAAGTTTCCTTACCATGGATTTTTGAATAGTTAATAACTACCACAAAATTAACCCTGAATCTGTATCGTTGTGGCTATTAGTGTTTGAAATGAATTTTTAAGTTGAAAGCATTAAAAAATGTTTTCTCTTTTTATTATTATACAATATAAAATATGAGAATATGTCATTTTAAATACTCTGTATGAAGCTATCCTTTGAATAAACTAAAGTATTTCTGTGTACCCTGTATATCAAGAATCGGTGATCAAGAAATGTAGGTTAGTCCTGCAGAGGTATTTTCAACATCAGGCTGATTACCACATCTTTCATTCTTGCTAATCAAAAGTTGATTTCCCTTGGGCTCTCAAAAAATTTTATATTATTCAAGGGTATTTCTAATTTAAATTCAACATATTGCAAAATAAATAATATCAAATTATGCATAACAAAGATATTTTGCACACAGTTGAATCTGAAGTGCAGTGAAATGCTATGCTGTTGGATAAACTTTAAATAAATTGTCCAAGATGGACTGCAATTACACATTTTCATTTAATCAAAAGGAAATGTCTGCAGCTAGAAATCTTTTGCCTGTCAGTTGTGAAGTAAGGATCCAAAGTCGCATTGTTATGAGCCAAGAGGGTAGCCTAGTATACCCAGAAGGTCAGCTTCTATTTCCACCAACCTTTATGCCTGCATTGTGTATAAAAGCCATTCATCTGTTCAGGTGGAAAGATCTCTGTTGTCTATAAATGAAATTCATTCATTAGTGTAGGAAAATCTTTCCCGTATAGAAGGGTTAAAACGTATAGTAAAAAATCTAACCAATTAAAGGTAACCTCTTGATCAATCTGAGTAGAGTCTGTCAGTTTCTCTTAATATTGACAAGAGGTGAAATCTGGCTTAGTGAAAGTGCTCTCATATTAATGAATGGGTAAACTATATGTGCTAATCCATTATTACCCTTGCCTAAATTTGAGACATATTCTTTTTAGAACTATGTAGTGCTTGATAATGGAATTCAAAACACCAACAACTCACTACAACAAAAACTTACCAGATAATGTGAAGTTAATGTCATTCAATTCACATTCATTAATTCAAGTCATGATTTGAAGAAACTTCATCTTGATAAACAAAGCGAGGAATGAATTCAGATGTGAAAGCAATCAGGAATCCCTGAAATAAAAGATTACTTTGATAATGATTATTCTATATTTTTAATTCAAACAGGTCAACCCCACAAAGTTGAGTTATAATAAATATCACAAACACACAACAATAGACAAACACGTATGACCATTCTCTAACAGGAAAAATCCAGTTAACAGGGATTCGAACCCAGGACCTCGGTGATGGAGCATTGTCATGCAAGCATGCTAACCACTCTGCCACCACGGCTGGATTACATGGGTGGTCTGAAAAGTTTCCAACATTTCGTCATTTCTCGACATGTTTTCTGAAGATATCTGAAAATTTTCTGAAGATTTCTGAAGAATCTGGGGTCAGAAACGTTTCAGACCACCCTCGTACTAAATATATGAGTAAATAAAGTATGGTTTCGTAAGTATTCTATGAATTTAAGCTCATACAAAGTATAATAAGTATAATATACCCGGACTTCAACTTTCATCGACATTCTTGAAAATGGCAGCAGTGGTTGCTGTCGAAACGTCGGAGCTATCCAACACATTGACCCGGTTGAGAACCCAAGAAAAGTTCCTGAGCAGCATACACCGGGAAAGCATAAGATCTTTCTATAATAAGTTGAATATTTTTTATTTGTATTTTTAGTGGAAGCAGTTCTATCTTTCATGTTTAATTTTATCCTCAGTTTTGTTCATGATGGTGCCTGAAAAGCTATTAAAGTAAGAATGTTACTGATTATTGGAATTCATTTTGTTCATTCCTATCCAAGTATGGTGAGATGTAAATTACAGAGAGTATTAAAATGGGGTTGTGGATTTAGAGGACGATACTTAAATCATTTAAAACTCTATGCAAACTCAATTTACTTTATATTTATGGGATATATATTTTACTTTTATATTATTAAAATTAAACATATAAAATGCTGGAAGAGAATGCTATGCATCGAATAATAGGATTACAAGGTTTTATGTTTCACTGCTTATCAACTTGTGTTTGTATTATATTAAATAATTGTTATCCTTATTATATTCACAATTTAGTGTCTATAGTGATTATTGTTTAATTTATGGGTTTAAGTATTATGGGTAGGGTATCTTTGAAAATCCCAACACAAACAACCATGCTCTAAATAAGATTTGAACCAGGGTGTCTGTGTTGGTACCCCTATGCTACCAAGGCCAGCAAATATAGTATAGGCTTGAGAAAGAAATAGATCAACACCTTTTTGTGAAGTGTAGAGATCTTAAAGCTGATCTCTCTCACTGAGGTAAGAAAATTCAAGGCATTCAAAAAATCATTTTATTGTATCTCTTTGAGGGTAATCAAATAAATTGTATAATTCTCTTCCTCTTTTAGTAGTTGTGAACATAAATATTTTGTCAAATTCAACTTTTGAAGTAGAAATAATAAATTTGCAGACTGCCTAGTTGCCACCAATAGTTTTGTTTGTTCTGCCAGACCATGTTGAGCTTAGTGGAAAGAAAGCTGTAGTTAGAAGGAAGTTTGTTTGAGCAAGCCTGTTATAAGTTTCTTTTGCGATCTATAAAAGGGGTACCTACTTATGGGATTGAGTCCCGCCTGGATGGGTATTTCACCACCAAAAGCGTAGATATGTGTAAAGTTACGTTTGTCTGGTCCTTGGAAAACCTGAGATCAACCTTTTGGGATTCCTGGACCAACAGCAAAATGCAAAAAAATGTTTTAAGTGCCTGTTTTAAAATTTTCAGTGCCTATTTCTTCATTTTTTGTGCCTAAATGTCCTCAGCTTGATAATGACTTTTAGTTTAAGACAGGTTCATATCACATGATTCCATATTTATTTGGCTAATTAATTGGTTAGTTGGGTTTATAAAGAAATTAATAAGACAGTTGTTTCCATTGCAACTAACTCTCATTCTTTTTACAATCTTGCCTGTATTGCATCTCTGTGATGTAAAATAAATCTTTCCTCAAAATCAATAATTTAATTTTAATGATTTCTAGTAATTATCTAAATGTGAACTATGAGTATCAAAAGAAAAATGTACAGTATGTGAATGGAAAGAGTATCCGAACATGAAATGAATCTAATTTTCATTAATGTAGTGTCAGTTGCTTATAATTCAGTGATTATGGAAAGTCTAGCCTAAAGTCACCCTGAATAACTGTTATATAGCTGAGAGTTGTTGGTAAATAAGCTGTATTCTCTGTACACTCATACTGATCTTAATATGATAAAAGAGTCCTCCTCCTTACTTAGTTGCTTGGTGCAGAAGTATTATAATGAGCTTCTAATGATGATGATAATAGATTAACAGGAGCCTAGAAGTTTGTGAATGAAAGCTGAATCTTTGAGTGTGAGAAAACAATCGTTTTTCTTCGTGCTTAATTGTAGCTCAGAAAAATTACAACTATCATCTTTTCATTGGCCTTCCTAAACTTTTTTTTCTCATTTAAGGACTTGTTTCCCGTTTACAATCATTCTTCATGAGACTTACTTTTCTCTATGTTTTGTGTCATTTAATTCCCATGTCTTTGATATAATATTATCTTCTTATATTTTCATTTCTTCATCTATGTTACAACTCCATAATAATCTGTGTACAGAACAGGGAAGGCAGCAGCCTGTGCTACACTTTCCCCCTTTATTTCATTTATCTTACATTCCTATAAACACTTAATATGTAGTTGGTTCCTCCTTTATTTCGTAAAATATTAATTGAGTTTCTCCTCTTGCCTTTCACTTGGTGGTTATCTTCATTATTGATAATATTGCTTGGCAATGTTGAAATTTAGTATCTAAGTCGTTTTCTCTTAGGAATCCTCAGTTCCTTGAAAACTGAGAATCTATGAAAATTGGTGTATGAGCTTTATGAGCTATTCAGTCTTAATAATCTCAAGATTTTGTGAAGAAAGACAAAAACAGCCCCTTTTAGGAAATGATCCCACAGAAGTAGAAAGGAAAAGGACTCCCAGATGACCAAGTGTGCTAGTCTGTGGTAAAAGCAGTTTGACTCCTGGTAGGGGCCCACCAATTGACCTCAGTTGCTGTAGAAATTTTAGAATGAGTTATAGAAATTTTACTGTGACAACCACAACTTAGAGCAAGAATACAACTTTTCATGAAATATTAGACAGATTATGTGAACACTTGCATTGACAGCAACTGCGATGTAGGTGATGGTCTGCTGGATTGCAAACCAAGGACCAATGCTGTTTGCTCTCCTTGGCAGCGGACGGCGGTATTGGGTGACAAATTTATCAGCATCTATGCAAATCTCAGCTATGTTATTGAGCAAGGCACAAAGAGGAGCCAATGCAACTACAAACAGGGTGACAAAACCATACTGCAGAACTGTAAAAGAGACCAAGAATCAATTTATCTCATGGTCAAACTATAACAAAGTCTATACTTTATGTAATTCTAGATGATGTTATGGTGATAATTTACTTCTCAAAATAAAGATTAACATTAAAATAACTTGGATATTTTATGCAGGATTTAACAGGAAATTACAATTTATTTTAAACTAGTAAATGGGTGCTTGCATAATGCGAGGAAAGAAAATTATTAAGGGATACTACTCTGAGTTATGGGTCTATATGTTATATTTATGTTTCTTTTTAATTATGCCATTGCTTTTCGTATACATAATTTTCAAATGTGAGATCGAGATTCATCAAAGCAATATTCTGTGTCCTCTGTAACTTCCATGACACATCTGAAAACTGGAAAGCTTTTATGAGCTTTTCGATGTATCACAACATATGTAGTGTGAAAGTGAAGCATACATCACATATAGCTTCCCCTCTTTCTTTCCCTCCCAAAGGAAATTTTTTCTTTGTTCTACGGAAGCCAAACTGTGAGGTGTTATGGGAATCAGTGCCTAGGAGCTTACTTCTGGATCTTGGGATGATACAACGCCATGAAGGAGGAAAGGAAAAGCTTGGAAATAGCAATGGAACTTTTTAGTCTGAATTTAATGTATGATAAATGCATTGGGTTAAGTGAGCTACGAAGTGAAATGTTACTAAGCTATAGTGGTCATGATGCTAATGATTTTTATTGTTTGCGTTTATATTTAAGATTGTCATTAAAACTATTAATTCACATTAATATTCTGACTCTATTATTTTAGAATTATGTAAATTTCAGTTTAAGTTCATGCTTCTAAAAATGCTTATTTGATGTTCGAATACACTTTTCTGATGTCTATCTCACTACTCAGGTAGACTTGATACGGTATAATACTTACATCGCCAGTAACTAATGATAATTTTTAAGCTAAATTGCTTTCCTATTCCCCCTAAATAGATTCATTGTAGATTTTTCAACTTCATCCTCAAATAATCTCGAGATTGTAGTGATCACTACTTACATGACTTTTCTTTTATTTACTATATTTTATTTATAAATTTGACATAATTCCAATGGCCAAAAAAAGTTTTGTTGATGAATATTTTGGACGCAGTATAGCCTTCAGGATTGACTTGAACTCACAAACAAAATTTCATAAACCAGTTTGCTGCAATATGAAAAAGGAAAATTACAAAGTACAGAAGTAAAAAGTGTAGATTTTGTAGGAAGGAAAACCTTAGAGACCTTGATTTTAACCATGTTCTCAGTTGGCTCCATTCAATTTTGATGAAAAGGAAACAAAATTTAAAGATACAACTAAATGTAAGTGATTGTTTACTATGATATATAATGAACTTTCTGTAAGTAGTACTTGACTTATGAGTTGGTTATCATTGTCAGTCAAAATTGAATTATTTAACTATGATGCATTTATGTATATATATTGCTCCCTTTTTACAGGTGTCATGAAAAAGTGATGGCATTTGAAAAAGAATGTTTATTAAGCAATGAATGTTATGGGGCTTTTGCTTCCCAAGTGCAGGCAAATATGCACACTTATGAAAGACACATTAAATTAGTCAATTGTTCAAATAGTCCTGTATTGCATAGGTTGTAAGTCAAGAACACCCTCTAGTATATTTATCATATTTTTCAGGCCATAATTACAGCAGAAGTATTTCTGTATTGTGGTTACAATGTGCGAAAGAGTCACCTTGCAGATTTAAAACTTGCACAGATGAGGAAGTTACATTTTAAGGATATAGTGAGAATATATTCCCAATGCCCAAATTCATTATACGCCTTAAAAAAGTGTTTGAAGCATACTTATTTCCATAATATCTTGAAAAAGAGGGTTTGTATTGGCTCCCTGAAGCTGATAGTCATCCTCCCAACTTTTGCTTCCTCAATTACCCTGCATCCTGCTTCTTCCACGCCACCTGAATCATGGGACTTCTGTTCTCTCCACCAGTTTTGAATGCGCCTAGGAAAGGAAAGAAAAGTTTTATGCTTAATAATCACACTGTGAGAAAGTTCTATAGTTTACTTAGAACTGTATAATAAATTATTTTAGCTCTAATTTGGTATGAATTCATTTCTGGGCTTGAGATCCATGAAAATTTGTATTAATCTCTCCAATTGGCACTATAATTAAATTAGCATTTCTAAGAAACCTACTTACAGAATAGCAAATCTTACTTACATTACTAAGGCTCATTTTCATTTATATCTTGCCAAAAGAAAGTTTATTTTTTCCAATCAAATGATATTCAATAAACCTATATACGATGTAGTCCCAATTAGCATTTGGGAAGATTTTTTTGGGAAGAAAAAGGGTGACAAAGAACAATATAAGTTACTTTCCATGTAATTCCCACCTTGTAAAATAGTTTGAAAAATATTCTCTAGGAAATAAATTTAGAGATGGAAATAAACTCAATTATAAAGGTTGGGCCATTTGTAAGTTTCTTGTTAAATTTTTAATATGTAAAATTAATTAATAAATTTATATCCTTTTTATTTAAATTTATATACTTTTAAATTAATAAATATTTTACTATAATATAGTTACTATAAGTTATATAATTTACTATATATTAATAATTATTTATCATTAAATCTTAAATTAATAGTAATTTTAAAGAAACTGGCAGATATATTACGATACCCTACGAACCATACTATAAACAATCTGCGGTTGATAATTTAAGAATATTATTTATTTCCATTAGCTAATGAACCTTGCAGAAGTAGGAGCTGACCCATTACAACTGTAAAAAGTAGCTTATGATATGAAACATTTTGGTGATTCCCTAAGCTATCATGTATATTTTCTGAGACCATTCTGTACCAAAGTAAACAAAACACTTTTAACAAAATATGCTGAGGGAAAAACAGAAAGTGCAATGAATCTTCCTCCTGCATACATATGAATTCAATATTAAACGTAACATGTGTAACTAAAATCAAATTTTCTGGGCATTCTTGAATGTCTAAAAACTATAAGATTGGTCTTGGTGATGAATGGTTCACATTTAACAGTAATATTCAAAAATAGATTTCAAGTTTTCTTTTACAGCAAGTCATTGGAATGGAGTCCTCAATGTTGTGTCCCGCCACCTCGGTGCCTGTTCCATCTTGAGTTGTTGTGCCCCAGAGAACAAAAGGCATTCAATGCAGTGGAAATGCACTACCTCCCCAAGTGCAAAAAATTCAAAGTTGTCAAGTCCACTAGGAAGATCATAGCCTCTGTTTTCTGGGACCAAAAAGGAATTCTCCTTATTGATTTTTTGCCTCGTGGAGAAACAATAAATGCATCCTTGTATTGTGAGACCATTAAGAAGCTTTGTCGGGCCATCCAGAACAAGAGAAGAGCAACCTCTGGTGTGTGCCTTCTCCTTGACAATGCTCGACCTCACATCGCTCGTTCCACTGCGGAACTTTTGGATAAGTTCGGTTGGGATGTTCTGACACATCCACCTTACAGTCCCAGCTTGGCCCCTTTAGACTTTCATCTGTTTAATGTTGTTCATAAAATAATGGAGGTTTTAGCTGGAGAACTTTTTACTACTGACGAGGAAGTGAAAGAAGTATTCAGCAACTGGACCAAGGAGGTAGCAGGAAGCTTCTGTGAGGAGGGGATTTCCAAGCTTATTTCTCGGTATACGAAGTGCTTTGAGGTTGCCAGAGATTATGAGAAAAAATAACATATATTAGCATGAACATTTCCTGTAAGTTTTAATTATTTCAATAAGAACTCGATTAAAATAAATGGAACAAATCTACTGGATGAACCTCATATTTTATGTTAGATAAGTCAACAATAGTAGAAAAATATATTTTTAATGATCAGCTTATTCAAATTTTAAGGCCCAATTCACATAAAATCCATATATTTTTCAATCTTACCTTTTTTTGGGTAAGATATGGGAATAAAAATGTAAACCAGAAACATTATCTTTATAACTAAAAAACATTCCTATGATAAACCGTTCTAATTCTTTTAGTAACAAACCAATGATTTTTTGTGAATAATACCAATTTTTTTATGCTTAGGGCTGATGAGACTTTATCTGTTTGAGCTGAAACTTTCGCTATCTCATTTGTACACCTATTGGGAACTTAGAGATTCCCATAAAAAAATCAGATTTTTATTTCTTGAGACCACCCTACTGTACACATATCCATAGAAACTGTTACAGCAAAAACTGCTGGGACCCAGAAATACCAGTATGTATGCCTTTAGGAGAATCTTTACCGACAACTATTATTCCATCCATTACTTTCAATATTTTAACCCATTTACTGAATAGAATCAACAACTTCGGCCTTGACTTGGTGGTATCGCTCCATAATAAAAGGGTAAAGAAGAACTAACTTTTACAAAAACCACAAGATGAATTTTATTATACGACCATGGTATTTGTAAAAGTTAGTTCTTCTTCACCCTTCCATTTACTGAAATTATGGGTTTAATATACACTCCAAAAATCATTTGTTCTAAAATTATATCACTGGTTGGAAGAAAGAAAATTGAATCCTGTATATCAAAATTTTTGCTGTACCTTTCAAGTATTTCAAATAACTAAGAGGTAATGGAGATGGTGAGAGATGATGAAATGAAATATTGCTTAGCAGATTTCGCTACAGATTGACTTGACATCATAAGGAAATGCGTTACAGGCACTTCTTTATATTAGAGGTTTAAAATCTCTGTTTTTGTTGGCGTTCCTTTTCTCTTTCCCTGGTGTTTCGAGAAAACAAGGCAGGACACTGGACTGAGTGGTGCCCTGTCTTGTTTTTCTCAGAATACCGGGAAATGAGAAGAGGTTGCCGACAAAAACGCAGATTTTAAACCTCTAATTCCTTAACAGCCATGTCCCACTTTCCTTTCTTTTCAATTTAATTATTTTAGTTTCAAATTTTCAAGTCAATAATGCCAATGATTAGGGATGATAGATGAAGAATAAAGTTGTCATCCTAGAAAAAGAGCTTAAAGATGAAATTTTACTTTGCAAGAGGAAGCTTGTGCTGGTAGGGGGCATGGTAGTTTAATGGTTAGAGCCTGGAAAGTGGGAGTCCCAGTCATGTCACAATTTTTAACTTCTTGTTAAACTTTGGGTTGTCATCCTCAATATGATAGATGCTTTATGGAAATTGCTGTTTACCTGAGGAGAATCATTCTGTCTGCTGTTCATGTTTATGATCTAAGATTCATTAATTCCGACATTGGATGTTTCAGTATCATCTGGAGCCTGCATTTATACTATAAAACGTAAATACAATAGGAAAATGTGCTCAAACTGTTTCATCAGTAGAAGATTGGAATTTTTCAGATATGACCAAAACTTTCAACAGAAGGGAATAACAATCATTTGTACAATGGTAAGCCATTAGACTGAATATTTCTTAATGGTACTGAACAAACACCCCAATAATTGGAAGACAGAGACCATTGATTCTACAAAGGAACTTTTAAGGTTGCTTCCAAACTATTTGATAAGTTATACAAGATGTGCTATTCTTAATATCAGTTTTTCAAGCTAATTATCTTTTTTGATGGAAATTGACTTCAAAACATATGATAGGATCTTCTATGAACTTAAAAACTACTTCTGACCTTGGTTAACCCAATATCAGTGATGATGCTTTTTCTCAACAACCCATGAAATTACTGCTTCCAGATGCCCAATATTTTGTCTTTCTCATTTACATGAAAATTTTATGCAGCTGAAATTTATAAAAAAAGGGAGAATTTGATACCTTCCAATTGAAGAAAATTGCATTGAGATACTGAGGCTGGTTGTCCACTGGAAGTGACCACCTGCAACCATCTGCTTGAGCGATGGTATGTGACTTTGAGTCAAGCAACAAGGGGCGACTGAGGTCGTCTACTGTAGGTGACTACCCTCTACTCAGTTTGTCTCTGTACTCCATAGAAGTGTGTGAATGAACTATATTGGAAAATTTTTGGGGAATGAGACAAATAGAACCATTGATTGATTTAGATCGAGTTGTCTTGTGTTCGTTCAGTTTTGTTATCATCTAGTGATGAAGATAGTGTACAAAATGTTGAATCAAACAATAATCTACATTTTTTTTGCAAATCAGTTTTAGTTTTATTCAGAGATTCTAGCAAAGTTGTAAAGTCGCCTGCGGAGGATGCCGTTCAGTTACTTTGTGTGAATTAGGATCAGTTATGGACAGCTATGCCCGATCTGCTAGTCTCACATAGTCATTTCCTGTGGATGCCTTAGTGTGCTTCCATTATAAGATACAAAATCAGTGGATCAGATTTTCAACTGCTGCAAAGATAAATGAGCAGGACTATAGAAAGGGGATTTCATAGACAAGAAGTATTATCTGTTACGTCCTGAATTATGCTCGCAAGAATTCATTGTAGACTTATCTAAACAGTGCTATCAAGTGATAACACAATTCAATGTAAAATTAAATGGGAGAGCATTTTATTCATTTTAGCATTATTTAGAAGCCTTAAAATGAGAAAAAGTATTTCAATGAAGCATCTGTCATACTGTCTTAAGTGGATCACAGATATACAGATCAAAGCTATTTTACAAAACTCAGAATGACAATTGTTTTCCAATTTATTACACATTGTGACATAAGTCTTATTTGAGCTCACTGATTATATTAATTATTTAAAAAACATCACCTTTATTCAGCATTGTTTATCATTCAGCATTAACATTTTCTATATGGTATACTAGGATTTCTTTTATATATAAGTAGATTTATGTTTGAGACTGCCATATGTTAAGTATATATGTTGATTTAAAAATATATTTTTATAAAATACTTTTAATTTTGTATGATAAATTCCAAAATTACTGTCAAGTAAGTATTGTATACAGTTAAGTCAAGGCTTGTATTATTAGCTATAAGTAAAAAGAAGAGTTTAGTTAGCTTTAGTTCTTTCAACCTACCTTGAAAAATGCTATGTAAAATAGAGATGAGTAACAATTGAAGAATTCAAATACAAATACTTTGAATGTGTAGCTGGTATCATAGTCTGATTGTGTCTTGTGATTTTCTATGTCAGTAAGTCTTACAGCTATCTTTAAATACATCTGTAATGAAATCCAAAGATTATTTTAATTTCTAAAAGCAAAGAAAAATACTGTATATTCCTGCAGATAAGAATTAACTGAATCATAATAAATGCCCCCCAAAATCTAGGGTTGTCTTATAGGACAGATACAACAACAATCAGTGCAAATGTTTGCGGCAAGTGCTGTCAGACGCAAGAAAATAAAATTTGTTTTAATTTGAAAAATTAAGAGTAGGATATAATTCCATATATGCTAAACAGTATTGCTATCTAGAAATTAATAGCTGATCTAAACTAAATTCATAGGCAATTGATAGTTTGTGGGTTGTCTTGTAGAATCTCAACCTAAAGTGATCAAACTTGGGCAAAAATTCATACTTTATCTTATCTGAAGGTGGTCTTATCTGCAGAAATATATGAATCATTTTCTCCATTATTATTCTTCACTTACTTGTAATTATATATGCTATATAACTATAAATTATAACTAATAAAAAATATGATTGACTATTGCATTAACAGGAAAATAATTATCTGATAAGCTTTCCTTTATGAAAGAAAGAGATTAAGTTTTAATTTTACTTTACATCACAGCAGAATGCTGCTCAGAGTATGATACAATTAAAAATAAATCTGTTTGTTTTATATTGGATTTTTACTAAGTAATGGCCTCTACTATAAAAAGTGGAGTTTTACTTTATCAGAGAAACTGATGGATTCACAGGATGTTGAAATGAAATAGTGTAAGCACATTGTGTACGCTCTATGATGAACTCAAAACATTTGTTTTTGAACTGAATATAAACAGCTCCAACAGCTTAATCTTAGGTATAGATTGCTCAAAGGAAACAAATTGATTGAATTTACCAATTTCAGCAAAACAATGATAGTTAGGTTTATGATTGCTGCAGTCAATGACGCAAAGTGTTTTGAGTTCTGCTTCACATAGTCATCATCTATTAAGTAAAATGTAGCACTCACTGCTATCTTATACACAATTACACCAACCACTGCAGATATTACTATCCAAACCTGTAATGGAAGGGAAAGTATTAATTTTAAATTCAGTAGTTGCATCCATCTTAACTCTTAGCAGTTACAACATCTTACTTTCCAGGAAGGACTGCAGTGACTTATCATTGCTGTTCTACAGAAAATGTTATCACGTCAGGTGTTCTTACAGAGTATATTGAGTACTTAGAGGTTGTCCCAAAAATGATGGGTGCAGATGAAAAATTGAAATGCGACATAAATAATTTTGAAAATCTGTGAGACAATAGATTTACTGGTTACCCAGGTATAACAAAGCAAACAGTAGATTTCTATCACTTTCTGTTTTTCATTATTTCATTTAATTTTTCAAAAGCACCCATAATTTTTGGGATAACCTGTGTGTACAAGGGTGGATTCATCACACTGCCCTAAATGATGACATTTGGGCTGGTTTTCTTCATTAGCTGCAATTGAGAAACAGAAATTTTTAATTTAGTTCATACAACCCAGATATGAACATTCTGAGTGAATGAGTTGGTGTGTCAGCTTGGTAGAACTGCACTTTCTTCTTCATCAAGTAGATCAGTATCTCCTTCAATCACTCATCAAATTGATCTTACTATTCAATGCCCCTTGTTTGTGCTTCCTTTCACCAATAATTTTATCAGAATCATTTACTTTGAATTCCAAATATCTTTATCATGACCTTTTCTTCTAATTGGACAATTTCAGACCTATCTGTTGTTTAGGCTGTTGGTTTGTTTCTGTCTTGTGCATGAGTTCCATAAATGGGTGCAAGTTGTTGCATTTCATTCAAGACAAGTCAGCCTTCAATGAATTTCACTTCAAAGACACTGCTTCATTATAGATGTCTATATCCACTTGTCCATGGTTAGTTATTGCTGCACCCATTGCTTCTTCCTATCTTATCATTTTAAATATTGAATATTTTTCTTTCGTGATATCAAAGACTACCTAGTTTAGTTACCATGAGCCAATTTTAGGTGTTTTCAATGATTTCTATCATAAAGGTATTTTGGAACTTCTCATAAATAACAGGTGTTTCATTGAACCAATATCTTACAATTGTCAAAAGGTCCCCATTGCATCTAGCTTCACTCTCATTTCATTGCACCAGACATCATTCAAAATCAACAGCAAATTATGGATCTATATTGCACATCTAACATCTCACCAAACATCATAAAGGGCCTTTGATGACTTTAAGATTAAGATTAATCTTTGGAGTTGTTTGAATGACATGTCAAGGCTATAAAAATGACAACTTTCCATTGCAATGTTACTCGGCTTCAAACACTGGTATGTATTGGTCCATGCTTGTGCATATTTCAGCAAATTATTTAGCTAAATAGTTTATACATTGCATCATGTGGAGATTGAAATAAATATTGTATATTCAATGAACATTCAAGAATTTGGTCTGCTTAGAGGAAATCCAATAAAATATGCTGCATTGCATTTATACTGCCAATATCCAATTACACTGTGTTCCTCATGTTTTTCTTGGATCTGTTGTATTCCAGAAAGTATTTTACTCCTTAAATTTGTAATGTTAGGTGACTTTGAATGAGTAGTTTGTTGATAATTAAATACTAATTACTTAATTTTTTTTAAGTTTATTGGTCTTATAGATAGATCACAGGGGTAGCATATCCTATCTCCTTCTAGCGACCAAAAGTGAAGCCAAAAAAAAGAGCAAATTGCGCATTTCGCCATGCTGGTGAGAACTTTTCATACCTCCCTATACTAATACATTGTTTTTTCATGATTTAGCAGCTTTGATACAGAGTTATCAAGGTTTGATCGAGCAATTCGAACGTTTTGGAACACAATTTGTAGTTTGAGCAATGTGTAACACAAAGCAATTTTGTTATTTTTGCGTTTGTAAAGGTTTAATAGGTAAATAAGCAGGGGCTTGTTTCTGCCTTCAATATGACCAATTGCAGTGCATTTGGCTGTAAGAACAGATTCGTCATTTTGACAACTTTTACTGAATTGAGCCCCAATTATGAATTAGAACAAACATTTGCACAAGCGGAAAGTCTCTAATTACCCTGATAAGCTATTAAATTTTTTATGGAGTAGATTTATTTCATTGTGGTAAACGATTATTAAGAAATTTTTATGCCATACTTGGTATTATTCAATTAAAAACTGAGACGGATTAATGTATTATAATATACATAAAATTAACATTATAATAACCAACGAGGTTTTAATACAGTTTGCGGAAGGTTGGCGGATGATTTGTTCTTTATATCGCTGTAGCAGACGACACCGGCATCCGAGAAGTTTACATTACAGGCATGTTTTATTTTCCATGATGGAAAAAATCAAGAGGACTTTGAGAAAAAAATCGAGTATGATCGTTAAGTAAAAGGTTCATTTAAACTATCTGAGTCCATGTCATAGGATAGACAAGCTCCTGAGTCCCGTATGAGAGGAAAATAAAACCCTAAAAATACATGTAGTTAAAGGGGAGCCAGCGAAAAGTTCTCACCAGTGCTCTACGGGTTGCATTTTATTGGCTTCCCTTTTCTGACGTTAGACTCCCCCTGTGAGATAGATCAACTTATGTGAAATAATGGCAACATTTTTCTTATTTCTTAAATGGCATTAGTTAAATTTTAATGCTTTGCATTTTTTAAGCAAAAAAGATTTCATAAATATCTTCAGGTTAAATCTTATTAAAACTTTATAATGTCATTATGATAATTATCAACAACTGAATACCATTAGACACTATACATACCATAAAAAATACGACAGAAATAGTGGTAGCCAAACGCAAGATCTTCTTCCAAAGAGAGGATTCCATACATCCTTTTCCTTGATGATGTAATGGGAGGTTTGTACTCAGGCCTTGGCTCCCATGTGTCTCTGTCACTTCCCCCAGCAGACAATAAAGACTCTCCTCCCCATTGGAGGCACAGCCGAGACTGACGCCTCTTCCAGTACTCAAGGAAGAAAGTTGCTGCAATCAAACAATACATTAAATTAAATTGGCCTGCAATAAAGCTATGCATGAGATATTGTGCCTATTTTTGAAAAGAATCTGTTAATGCTGTAAACTGTAGCGTTCCAAAAACCAGTCTAGAGGAAACAAAGTGTTTGTTTGCAAACATACATCAGTCCATTTTACTGTACAACTTTGAATAAGAATGTTCAGGTAAAATATATCCATAAACACAACAAGAGTACATTTATTTATGCTTTCTACACCCTGGTATCAATGTACTATTAAAATGTTGCTATAACCAAAAATACTTTAAAGGCACATACATTTAAAAAATCTTCTGCTAAATGAAAATGTTTCTGCCAGTGCATTTTTAGTTTGTTCAGACGCTACGCAACACCTCATACTCATCTTCATAAGGTTGGAAATAATCTTTTCCCTTTTTTTATGAAATTAAACTGATTAAAATTGGACTAACCAATTTTCCTCTTATGTACATGGGAAAAAACATTCCTTTGTTCATATTACTTCTGCAGCAAGAACTAGACAATATTTTGCTTTTGCTGTTTTTGTCCTCCAGTAGCCAAACCTAGTCGTACTTCATAAAACATTTTCTGAGTTGCAGTTTTCTAACAGTGTGTGGATAAAATTAAGCCTTATCCCAAGTTTGACAAATAGATTTTCAGGAGCGAAAGTGAAAACAAACTTTTACTATACCACAGAATATTTTATTTGGAAACGACCATGATTTCAACTCAGGGAGTCATCCTCAGGTGACTGAATACATATCAATACAGCGTATATATAAGTAGGAGGGAATGGGAGTGGTGGGTTATGATGGGAAATGGTGAAGGGTGTTGATAACTTCCTTCATTTCCTTGATCTTAGTATTACCATAAAAAAACTCGCAGCATCAGTTTGCCATTTATAGAAAACCTTTGTATACAAACCATGTTATCCATACTATTTCCCGCAACCACCCTTCCCAAAAACTCGCCCCTTTCCACTCTCTTATCCACAGGCTTTTTCAAATCCTTCTTTCAAATGAAGATTTTTATAAAGAAGCTACCACCATCCTACAGATAGCGGAGGCTAATGGTTTTTCCCATGAAGTTATCCATAGGCTTATTAGGAATTGGAGCCGTAAGAATTCGTGCCGAAAAATTTACAAGACGCGTATCAGTGATGAACACCCGAGGTGTTCTCTAAACTTTTTAGGCAAGGTCAGTACCCTGGCGGCAAGGCTCTTCCCGAGGGACCGCCTGCAAGCAGCCTATAGGTCCACCCCCAAACTCCGAGACCTACTACACAATGGGAAGGACGAGGTAGATCCAGCAGCGAGGAGTGGAGTGTACCGGCTAACCTGCACAGACTGCGACGCTGTGTACTATGGACAAACAGAGATCTGTTGAGGTTTGCAGGAAGGAGCATTCAGCGGCCGCACGCCGAAACAACCCCGCTGTGTCGCAAATGGCTCATCATCTGCTAGAGAACAACCATGATTCTTTCAAAATGGATTACCTGCATTTTGCAGAAAAATGCATCACCTTAAACTCCTTGCAGCAATTAGAAATCCTGAGAATCCTGGGTGTTTTTTTTATGGTAATACTAAGATCAAGGAAATGAAGGAAGTTATCAACACCCTTCACCACTTCCCATCATAACCCACCACTCCCATTCCCTCCTACTTATATATGCGCTGTATTGATTTGTATTTAGTCACCTGAGGATGACTCCCTGAGTCGAGCCCATGGTCGTTTCCAAATAAAATATTCTGCGGTATAGTAAAAGTTTGTTTTCACTGTTGCACCTGATGGATCCATACCACCAAGTCACGGCCCAAGCAGTTGATTCTAAATAGATTATCTTAGAAATTGTTATACTTATTTTTGTTAGCTAGGGTGATAAGTAAATATTCGTGAAAGACAATCTTGTAATGAATGAAGTATGACCTAAAGAAATTATGCAATAAGTAACTTAAACAATTTAAACTTCAGTATGATTTTATGGCTATGGTAGATACACACCCCAAATGGACATGAAGATGCAGTAAGCTACTGTGAATGGATGGTCAAACAAGAGAAGAAGCCATTGAGTTCCACATGAAGACCCGAGTTTTTCCTCCTTGCACCATTCATTGCCACATCACTTGCAGATGTACTCCTCCCCTATTTTCCCATAGCACACATCTTCTCTGTTTAATAGGAATTGGAAACATAATATTCTAGTATCATGTAATAGGAATCCAAGATAATTTGAAATTTCAATTTACAACCAAAATCGAATGCTACGAGAATTAAAAGAAAGGTAGTAGTTCATGAGCCTGAAATCATTTATAAGATATAATATAAGCAAATAAAAATGTTCATTGAAGAAAAATGTGGATTCACTGCAACAGTATCACTATATTGAAGCTGTGATCAAACACTCCAATCGGTATAATTTAGAAAATGGATTTACTTCAATTTTAGAATAGGAAAAGACAAATTGTACAGTTTTACTTATGTTAATTTATTATGTGAGCAAAATGTTGCTTGCATACAGCAATCTCATAGGAAAAATTCACTTAAAAATAGCTTCCGAAAAGTTATGCAACTCTGATATTCAAGCATCACTCTCACATAACTTCTTAGGTCTAGCAATAGTATCAAATAGATCGATCCAGAGCCAAACACAATTTTTCTTTGAATTAGTCCAAAGCATATACCTACAGGTGCCAAAATCATCATAATGGATAACAATTCTTTACCCCCTTAGGAAGTGCCGACTTAAAATATCAAATTTCAACTACTATGTGATCTTTAGAGTATAATTTTGATCGAATGTGTCAAACCCAGCGCCATTCTGTGGGATGAATTTCCACTAACTGTAAACACTTTGAATCAAGCTTCACATAGATTTACAGGTCAATATTCATTGGTAAAGTTCATTGGGGTAATTATTATGCAATTCCCTGGCATCAAACTCAGGAGAGGCGGTAAAAATGAGACCAATGAAGGATTTTGGGATTGAACCCGTTATACTTATGAATGATTTCTTATTCTTTAATAGGGGTTTTAGTTTGGTTCTACATGCCTTAGAAATCCCAAGTCGATATATACTAATAATGCATAAATCTGATCCTTGTGAATAATCAGAGGTAGAAATTTTCCAAACCTCATTTTACATATCAATCTTGATAGAAGCAAGAGAGAATAGAGGCAAGATATATTGAAAGAATGCTTAACTTTTGAACTGACAACTGAGAGGGTGACTTGAACTTTGTTTAAAAAAGTGATTCTAACCTTCTATTCTTTAGATGAATTCTTTGAAATGAAAACAATATTGTAAATTGCTACTTTGATTTCTCTCACAATGTACTGCTTATTGTTTGATGTATATTCATTTCTAATCTTGACGTGACCCATATCATAGTATGATTTTTTTATGGTTAAATAAATATTATTATTAAAAGCTTCCTCGTGGGCTTAACCCAAGTTGTTCAAGAAGTGAAAAATAGTGACTTGGCTGGGACTCAAACTCAGGTCTCCCACTTTACGGGCAGGCATTCTAACCACTTTAATACCAAGCCATGTCCTACTCACTTCTGTGACGAGATGCTTTTATGAGCAAAGTAATGGTGCTCCATACGGTGGCATTGACTCATCAAGGCAACTGACCCACAAAGTAATATTAAGAGAAAATTCTCTCCAGGAAATATATAAAAAAGTCACTTAAACTTGCATGAAAGTGTGTGGCTTAAATCAAGTTGTATGAGAAGTGAAAAATATTGACTTGGCTGGAACTTGAACCCGGGTCTCCCACCTATCTGGCAGGCAATCTAACCACTGAACTACCAAGCCACGTCCTTCCTGGAAAGAAGGAGACGTGACTTCGAATCCCACCCACGTCACTATTTTTCACTTCTTGTACAAATCACAACATAGGTACTTCTTTGCGGGGTAAAATTTCACTTTAGGACTGTATGGGTTTTATTTTTTTTATTACTAGAAATAGCCCGTTTTCGATGAAATTTTCAGGGAAGACAATTCAAATATTGCGGCTTATTAATGCAAATTATAGCGATGAAATACCTAATATATCTAACAGGAAAGGTAGGCATGACTCTGTAGAATTAACATTCATAAATCTCAAATGAGGCAATGGAACTTGACAATACATTTCACAATCATTAATTTCTTAATTATCGACAGAAAATAAGATATTTTGAGTTAGATCCGTATTACCATACCCTTTTCTTTCCTCCTCTACGATCTACTTCACATAAAACAAACTCCGCTATTAATTCCATGGCATGTTCCATAGCTTTTGTGTTTGGCAATCTTCCTCCTCTTAAAAACATCTCCAGTTGTTCTACGAAGAAATTAATGCATAAGAAACTTACTTGGATCTTTAGGGACACTGTGAAAAGCACACATACACGCATGTCAAAGCCTATCGGGCGAAGAAAGGAAAGTCTAATTTACGTAGCATTAACTTTATTTCAGAAGCTGACATCTGTAATTTTGCCATGATTATAGTTCTTACTTATTTCAAGAAGAATACATTTGTTGTTTACTAGCAATACGACGAATGAGACACACAAGCCTTACAAGAATAACAAAAATAAGAGACTATCGATAAAATCGCTAACTCTTCGCGATGATGGCACTTGCATCGCAAGGCGCTGAATACCAATACATAGAGCTTACTGGAGGGGGCATAAGCTCTCAGGGGTGAAGCCAGGCGTAACGGTATCCTTGCGCATTTAGACATATTGTGCAGCCCAGCTTCGTGGATTTGCCATAAGCCTACGTGTTAAGAAAATATCAAGTTTTTCTGAAACCAGTTGTTACGGAGGTCATATAAAGGTACGTAAATACATAATAGTGTGTGTATTTTTCTGAAAATTATTATCTATATCCGAAAACATGCCGTCAGGTAGATAAATGCTATGTTACCTTTGCATTCGTAGATGGTTTGCTGCTCGGCTTACGGGTGCAGTAATCACACAAGAATAACTGGACTTACCTTCCACCGGTAAGTTAAAAAAATGCCAAAAATTGTCATACCAATGCAATATTGCATGAAATGGACGCTACACCTGATAAACACTGAATTTCTTGCCTACCATGTTGCATGTGCATTATAAAGTGAGTAGTTGATAATAATTTACCAGTCAACCGCAGTAATTATGTTATTTTATCAAATTTACTAGCATGTTCAGCTAATTTGTTATGAGAGTATAATATTACCGGTAGGAAATAATGAGACTGAAATGTTTGCCCTACCACACACCTTTATGATGGCTTGCAGGGTATTATGCAGATGTTATGCGGAACCAAGAATGGTGTTACACAATTTCACAGCTATAATCTTATAGAAGCTATGATGAGTAAGATGTGTGGAATAGTATTTATTTCAATTAGAGGGAAAGAACTTAGGAAAATGTGGCCTTCACGTGCCTTTATGCTTTGCTATCATCGGTACTCAATGCTTAAAACGGAGAGAAAGAAAGTTTGACGAGGGATTAGTTATTGTAAGTTTGTGAATCACGTTCTTGGTACAGAAATATTTGCAGGGAAGTGTGTTCATTTTGTAAATGTAATATCAACTTTAGCTGGTCAATTAACCGTTAACGAACCTAGTATTTTGATATGAATTAGGCGAGAATAGCGTAAGTGCTCATTACTTCTCGATTTACGTTTATTAATATCCCGTGTAGTAAGTTATCAGTGAAGTGAATTAGTCATTTTAAATTCCAGCGATGATATCATTCTGAGGTCCTTGGGGTCATTAGTTCATTAATGTTCCTAGAATATCTACTTGAAGGGAAAGAAAGTGGTTTTGGTAATAAATTGTCATATCTTTATATCTTTCCCTAACCTATGGCAACATTTTTTTGCATTTTATATTTCCAAAACCTATGCTTATCTATTAGGGAATATGTTGTTTTTTCTTTACAAGTACCTATTATTTGTCAGGCAACCTTTCTTTTTTCATTTTTCAGGATGTCCTTGCAAGTTTGCTGTGCCTTTAATAAGACATTTACTTTTCTGTGATCAAGCATAAGGAGTGGCAGTTACTGACTGGAACAGTTGTGAATTGCTTTATACTGTTTGCAGATCGGTTTTGCATTTTTGACCTCACTCATGCATTGTATTTGTTTACATTTGATGTTGACCGGCTAAATTAAGAGAATTTTGTACTTGAACAATCTTAGAATGGAATTGTATCGTAAATTAATGTTTTTGTAATTTGCAATTGTAATAAATGTTTTTGCTTGAAATTTTTCTTCATTTACCAACAAAATGTTTCGCCCTTCTTGTGAAGTTAAATTTAGAGGCACACATTTTGTCGAGTTGGGTACAAACGTGCATTACGTGAGGTAGCACGGCTCTTTTCCAAGGTTTGATAGTGAAAATAGAGTAATATAAGTAGAAAATATAGTCATAGGGTGATTTGGTATTGTGCCATCGATAAAATTATTTTATCTTGGGACTTAGTTAATATTTATATCGTACAGTAGCAGTTCTCAGCGAGTTTAACGGTGACAAATTACGTTCGCAGAAGAAACTATTGTTGCATAGAAATCTCTCCAATCCATCTTTAATTTCAGGAATACGGTTCAGAAATTTAAAATTAATGTAATCTTCGAATTGACAGCTGTTATTTTGCCCTTAATATTGAGTCATTATGTTTGACAAAACACCTAATTGTCCGTTGACAATCCTGTTCCTGCGGTACACAACGGCTATAATCCAATACAAATTAATTAATTTGGGGATGTATTACTAGTTAATCTCATCGCACCATCTGCGAAAAATCCCCAAAGGCATTATTTTAAGAGTAAAGATCAAAAATTGATTGTTGCCCCGTAAGAATTTGTGTTATACCTGGGCTTCACAATATGGCTAAATGCGCAATTATGCCACGCCCCCTTGGCTTCACTCCCCGTCATTGCGGAGCATAGGGAGCGCCCTCTCCAGTAAGCTCTATGTACCAATACGATATTTCAGGAATAGCAAATAATATTATAACCTACGCGAAAACAAGTGGACGTTCAGTCCCTTTACAATTTATTGAATGGTATTACATACTCATCAAATTTTCTGAATAACATAGCTTTTCGCATTCCTTGCACACTAACTCGCAACAAAGACATTTTCCACCAGAATTTTTATAGATCTGATTATATGTTTAATATAGTCCACTTTAAGAATGATAAGGAGAGCTAATTTACTTCCTCCGAATTTGGTTTATTTAATTCAAGCTTACCAATGGTTAAGGACCTTTTATGTATGCATTTTTCCCTATTATTTAGTTTAAACTATACATAATTTGTAATTATTTATCTCATATTATATTTATATTATGACTATGTTGAATTTTATTGATTTTTCTATATGTATGTTTTACATACTTGTTATATTATTTTATTTCTGATTGTATACTGTTTTACTTATGTTGATCTATGTAATTGCGCTGCTGCAATAGTTTGTACTTGATTTTTGAACGTTCAGTAATAATAATAACAACTTAATAGCTGTCCTTTTAGGCATAAGAGAATTTAAGTTTTTATGATATTTTACCTTTGTCATTGAATTCATGCAACAAGCGCACTTCACTGGCGACAGCAACTGTACTGATGAGAAATAATGACATTATCTACAGGGTGCGGCAGAACCAATTAAGCAGTTTTGAGGAGTTATAAAAAAGAAATCTGGATACATAAACTAAAAAAGTTTTCATATTCGAAAAAAGTTGTTCATACCATTTATATATTTATTCACTTTTGAAAATTATGTCCCCAAGATGGCGGTCGTTAGCAGCGATACACTTTTGAAGACGATCTCTGAAGTTTTGAAAAGCTCGTTCACACATATCGAGGGGTATAGTGTTCACTTTTTCAATAATCCGCTCCAATAGCTGGTAGGGTGCGAGGGCGACGTTTAAACACTTTTTCCTTCAGATATCCCCAAAGAAAGAAATTGCATATGCTTAAATCTGGTGACCGCGCCGGCCACCCCACATCACCCCTCAAAGAGACCAGACGCCCAGGAAACATTTCTCTCAAAACATTGAGTGAATTTCGGGCTGTGTGAGCTGTAGCCCCATCTTGTTGGAACCACAAGTCACCTAATCCCTCTTCTTCAACAATCTCCTCCATTCTAGGCTGCAGAAAATTCTCAAACTTGGACACATAACGTCCGGAATTCAAGGTCACGGTCACGCCTTCCTCCTCAAAGAATCACCCCAAATTGTGATACGGCACACCACACTGTGTTGGGGAATGTAGCGGTCTTTTGTGAATAAATCGGGGGTTATTTTCAGCCCAGTAGCAAAAATTTTGTTTATTCACAATCCCAATGAGGTGAAAATGCGCCTCGTCGCTACTGAGGAAAGCTGCCTGCGGAGGGATCTGTGCAAGCACACGGATTTCGACGGTTGACGTAGTCTGCTGGGCTCAATTCTTGAGCCATCATTCTTTTGAAGGGATTGAAATTTAAATCAAAATCCAGAATCCTCCTCAAACTGCGGTCTGATATCCCCAAGGGAACAGAATGACTTCGAGCAGCACGTCTTAGAGACTGCTCAATTGCTGCTCTCACCAGCCTCACGTTTTCTGGTGCTCTGATGGATCTGCGTCGGCCATGAGTATCTCTTCTTAGTGTGCTGGCGGTTTCCTCCAACTGCCGAACCTAGGACCGAATTGTGTTTGCATTAGGAACGGAATTGTTGCGTGGAATGTTGAACCGTCTTCGAAAAGCTCTTTGCGTCGCGATCACAGATCGGTTGTTTTCAAAATACCCACGCACGGCAAAGCTTCGATGTGCTCCGGTCCAAACCATGTTGGTTACTGAAATGGGATCCCCGATGGAACAAAGGGAGACCACGTGCAACTTCCTCCCCCCACCACCGCCCGAGCATTTAACACTCGAAATTGCTTAGTCGGTTCTGCCGCACCCTGTATATGGTCGCTTACATTACTAAGTATTTTTATTTTCTAATTTTCTAATTTGTATTATATATAGATGCTTCTCCGGATTCATTCATGTACATATCTATAGATAGATAGATAGAGAGGATACAAATTCACAGCCTAAACCACAAGCGTCATTGACATGAAGTTTTTACGACGTATTGGCCATTACGTGTAACCGCCAGAAAAAATGAGATTTTGAACCTCAGTGTCCGAACTCACTTCGATTCCAGAGGCCCCAAAGTCCCGATTTTCCCCATAAAGATACATGGTGGGGAATTTCAAAAAATATTTTGAGGTACTTTCAGCAAAGAAAGAGAGTTGAAATTCAATGGATCGCTAGAAGCCGTGCATATCTAACGAAAATCAAAAAGACATCGCCGAATATTGTCCATGGTTCGATGCTAGGTCGGGGCAAAAATCGGCCGTTTAAAATGCATTGAGGCGATTTTTAAGATTTTTTTGGACCTGTTCCCGATGGCATGGATACTTGAAACTCAGCACGTGGATAGATATCATAAATATATTTCATAATCAAATTTTATATGTTCGCTGATGGTCCTTGGTTCGATCCCAGATGGCTATTTGCACTTCTCAATGCATTTCTTGGAGGTAACGGGAACAAAATTTAGGTACTTCCTGGCATACTATCGACTTCAAACTTTGCATGAAAGAAGAACAAGTCTTTACAAATCACGCTGTGCATTCACAGCTTACAATATTTCCTGGGTTCGACACCAGGTGTCTCTGCAATCAGAAGTTGATCCAATTTTTAGGAATTATTTTGAAACCTTTCCCAATAATATAGAAACTTGAAATTCGTCATATAGATATATATCATTAATAACTTTCAGAAACATGTTTTAGATTTCCAAGATCGTCCTTGGTTCGAATCCAGTGAGCCATTTACATTCGTGAAAATTAGAACGTTTTTTGAGGCAGTTATAGCCAATATTTCTGCTTGAATTTTCTCACATAGTTAGAGATGGTGATCTTCTATTGTGCTGCATAGTAAGTTCACAGTAAAGACCCGGGTTCGATGCCAGACGATGAAATTTCAGCGAATTTTAAGAAAAATTTCAACCCTTTTTTTTTCTTTTGAGGACCGTCCCGATATGATGCCGATATGAAATTTGTATTGCCGATCTGCTTGCAGTATGCAAGCAATTTTACTCGTAATGTTTATATATAACCTCACACGATCGTTTATATATAAACGATCGTGTGAGGTAAAATGCTGTGACATAAAATGGTAAATTTGCAGTTTGGCACCGTCAGCCATTATTTTTTTTTACCCCACTAGATTTAGCCCGATTTCGATGATATTTTCAGGGATTATACATCAAAGATGGCGGCTTATAGTTATATTTAATGCAAGTTGGTACCTACCGTACTGTAGGTCTGTACTATTCAGGCACACGCTAATATATACGTGTATGCACGAATACGCAGTGTACAAAATTTCGGTAGTTTACGCCGAAAGTCCTATATAAGTAAGTGCCAATTCAAAATCGTTCATTTAAAAATATTTCTGGGTAGCCAATTCCCTTTCAATTATAAACTGTTGGAAAAGATCTCTGTTTTTCCCGGCGTAGTTGCTGAAGGAATAGTTCTCGGGTCTCCAGCCGGGTGCAGGCTTCGGATAAAAGCGACGTTTCGGCCACATCCTTCGTGGCCCCACGCTACGGGACATGCCAACGAATAGTATTGAACCCGAATCTAGAGTGCCGTCGATTCTAACGCCGAGTTTCAAGGCGAAAAAAAAACCCAAAGGGTGCGCGAGTTCGATTGGTGCGATTTTCGAGTAAATACGGTATTTTTGACGCGAACGTACTTTTCACATTATAAAGCATTAGCGTAAGGATTAAAAACCCTACAGTTCCATTCTGCTGCACTTGGATTCAAGAAGACGTACTTAGTTAGACTTAGTGTTAGTAATCGGCTGTAATGAGAACGAGTTTTAACAATTACTTTTCGAATTTTTGTCAGCTCTCGTTTTAACGGACTTCTACTGTATATTTATTGAGAAAAATTCTTAACATCTGAAAAATCTCTTGGCGCCATTAGTACATACATGCCTTACACTTAGGTAACAGTATGTCTAAATTTATGAATGCAAGTTCATCTAAAAATTATGTACGAAACTTGATGTCCTTAACTTCCTCTAGTATTTTATAACTCACCTTAATAGAGTGAATAGCTTATGTAGCAAAATTGCTTTAGCTAGAGCGAGGTTTATTGGAAGCTTTAGTGCACATTAAATTTGGTATTTTTAAAAGTTCCAGAAGGTTGAAATTAATTTATCTGTTGATACCTGAAAAAACCATAGTAATGCAATAATATCTTGTAAATTTTCATTATTTATTGTCGTATAAAATTTGCTTCATAAAAAGATATGTTTAAGCAGTGAAATGATTTCATGTTCCTCAATGAGAATGATGATCCAGACAGTTGCAGAGAAAGAATTCTCACACAAATACAAATTACGAACCAATATAAAAGAAATCTGCATTCCATATAACATACTGCTTAGGTTAAGAAGTACAAAAACAATCATGGCAATGATTCAATAACTTTTCTATAAGACTATATCAGTTACCAAACATACTTCCATTTAAATAATTATCATGTAAGAAAAGTTATCTACAAGAGAAGAGAAATGATGGTCAAAGTATAAATGAAAAACATTTTGGTTACTCTGAAATCCATCACATCTCAGATATAGGAGGACTGCCATGAGGAATATATGAAAATTTTCTTCCAATAATAACCTTAACATAGAAAATGGTTTTGGAATACCAGTAATTTGAAAACAATTTATTTTCATAATACTTTAGTGGTAATATTTTCATTTTAAGTTCAAGCCTATGCCAAAATCAACAACACCTATGGTTTTATAATATCCCTTTCTTTTAAATGTACCAAGTATCTCCAGCTCATTTTTGTCCATGCTAAGCCAATGCATTCACTCTCAATATGAAAAGGGATAATTTCATTGTAGCACAAGAAGTTGTTCATTTCAAATTCAACATTCCATGTCAATTCTACAAGCTGTCTCCAGCTTTCTCACATTCATGCATTTCCTATGTTTTACTAAACCCCAGTCAACATTAAGTCTTACTAGAATACCTTTCTAGCAGTTAGGAAACAACAGAATAATGCATAGATGGTAGGGTCATAAATATTGGTGTAATAAATATGGTGAAACAATAATAATTATTATACTTCAGCAAAATAAGGAACTGTTTCAAGGGCAAAAACATGAGAAAACAACTTCTAATGTGACAAAAATTTGATTAGAACGTTAAATGATGATCAAATGCAAATAGTATGACAATTTTACAATATTTCTAGACACTTGTTGTAAATAATAAAAAAATTCAGTTCCACAAAGAAAGAAGAGCAGGAGAATTTTGTACGCTATTTAAATAAAATCATTTAAATCATGAATGGCATAATACCTTGTCTTAATAAATTTAGCATAGAATGGTAAAATTATTAAATTTTCTGAACATAGCTATAAATTCTCAAAAAAGCCCATCACTGAGGGCATCCAAAGAAAAGGGACATAACAACAAACTTAATATGATGTCCCTTCTAAAATGCAAAACTTGCTACAACTGGTTTCATTTGAAGGTGTCTAAAGAGGTTACCTAGAAGTCGAGATAAACAGAATGCACCCTGAGTGAAATTTACAGTTAAAAAAACAGCTCAATTTTATCTTTTAGATTGTTAGCTAAAGCTTCATCTTTGAATGCTACCACTTCATTCTTTAATTTCATTATTGCATTATGAAATATTGATTCACCGTTATCATAAGGGAATCTTACATTTTTATAGTATAATAAACTGTCCTGAGAAAAGGCCTTCACTTTCACCTCAGTTAATCATCATAAAATGGATACAAATTTTCTGTCTAAAGAACTATCTTCTTTGAATATTATCACACTTTTTCATACTCATTCATCCAAAACACATACAGAATGAAGTCTTCACATCCAAACCACAAAGTTCATAACAAGTGGAATGTAAATAATCATAAAAGGAAAGGAACCGCATGGGTGAAATCATAATTCATGGAAAACAACCTTTAATTTCACTTATTAAAATGTATCTAGGATAATCATAAGGTTAGCTAAAGATAAAATTTTCAATAAAAATAAATAATGGATGATAATTTATGATAGGAATAATTCATTCTTAAAACAACTATTTGATTGAAAGTACTAACTTTATCACTAAGAAGAGAATAAATCCCCATAGAATTAGCAATTGTAAAATAATCTTTAAGTTGTAAGCCCTTGGAAATAATTCAAAGAAAGTATTCCTCTGTTAATATGCGAGCAGTTGAGAAAACAAGTCTATGCAATTCAATCGCAAGGAATTAATACCATATAAAAATGCATGCAAAAGGCAACAGAAAAAATCAAAAGATTTAAAAAAATAAACAAAGTTTAACAATAAAAAATTTGGAATGTTTGTTATTACCAGGAGTAATCAAAACAATTTTTAGAATTTCATACTAAATGTATTTAAATTATCAAAAAGTAACATTTTTTACAAATATAATGCTTCAACAATTGATGAAGGAATATGGATGGAAGCATTTTTAAACTCAACACAAAGCATTCAATAAACAAAATTATCAAAAATACACAAAAACTCGGAAGGGGTAAATTACTAAGTATAATTTTCATTATTTTAGATTTAATGGTCCTAATTTCATTGCAACATACTTTGACTAATGAATATCAACCATCTCATTTTCCTTTCTTATCAAAAAATAAATAAAATTGTCGGATTACCAATTCACCCACAGCCGCAAAAATCAGGTGATTACATAAAATCAGTACCATTGCATAAGACTGTCCAATCATTTCAGCGGAAAAACATTTTTAAATTTAGTAGCACCAACATAACCGTCACAGAATCTAGTAAAATACTTCCACAAATGATTATGATCACAAAATAATTTGGGATGGTAGCACATAATACAATTGGCAGATTACCAAAGAATACTTTGATTCATTCAAAATGATTTTGTTTTTCAGACAATACTTTTGTGATGAAGATACAGCCTTCATTATACACATGAGGATAGAAAAATCTTAACACAGGAACATCTATAACACCTACAACCTGTTATATACGAGTCTGCACGAATCATTTAAAATCCTAAGGGGGCCACAAACAGAAAACAACTCTTGTGCTTTCATTCCCAAAGGTAATTCATTAAAAACAATACATCATTGACAGAAAGATCTTCATAACTGATTCATAGTAATTACGGAATCATTACAGAAGCAGGCACTATGGTTCCATAAAGGTGAGTGGTAAGGTAGGGATACATGTTCGAGTAATCACACTCTCAAACTGGTTTATCACAAAAGGTTGTTTCAGCATTACTCTACTTTCAATCATAGGATTAAATAGTATCATTTATATCATACAGATAAACCCAGTTAAAGCTGTTTGTTTTATGAGACCTTACATAAGCTCCTGGAATAACAGCTAAATATTCTTCATAATATTTTAATAACAGCCATCCATCCAATCTGATTTTGCAGGTTTCTTCTGTACTAGCCTACTAACAGGTATCCTGTGAAAATGTATTAAAACATTCAGTAAATGATCACTACGTGAAACAATGCATAAAAAGTCAATTCAGAATACCAGACAACAGACTAATAATGCAAAACTTACAATTATTAAATTTAATAGCAGAAATGCATAATCTCTGAACTTATTTAGGAGAAAAACGTAATATACACCAGCTTATTTTTAGTATTTAATGTTTAAATGTTGACAAAGTCAAAAGCAGTATTCCTGGAATTTTTATCCCAGAATTCATTATGAAACTTAAAAAAAACTATTTCTCCATGATAAATACAGTTTTTATACCTTGATGTTGTAGATAAAAAGACCAACACAAGTGAAAACACTGAATGTAAAAAATATGCTGGATAAAAGACATGACTTAATGTAGATGTTACATCATCGAAAACAGAGGTTTTCAGCATACTTCATACGTAACTAAGAAAAAATAATTTTGAATCAAGCACAAGCAAACCCATGATTTTCAGGATGAAGATAACAATCAATAATTAACCAAGGAAGAAGTGATTATGGGAACAATTGCAAACTTCATTACAGTAGGGTCATTAAGGATTAGTGGAAAAGAAATAGATCATTATGTACGGGAAGATACTCAGCACTGACAAAAACTACAAACTTTAAAACCATAGTCACAGTCTAAGGATGCCCATCACAGTTGCCCATCTGTATTTGCCAATGAAAATCTTTGCAAGTCTGTCCTCAAGCAATCATGAGCTTTTCCCTCATCTAACCCTTCCATTTTCCTATTCCCCTGACTTCTGCGCACTTGACACATCCTTGGAGCACAACCACCCTTCAAAATTACCATAAAATGAGACAAGAGGTCAGAAACATACAGATCCTTCAGCTTGTAAGGTATAACTAGTAAAACAACTAAAAGAATCTTTTAGGAAATGAGATGAGAAAAGCAGATATGACAAATAAAGAAACAAAAATGCGGTCAAATGCATTTCTTCCAGTTTGTTGACTGTTGGTAACAATCTCTAGGAGACCAAAGGAAAGACAGCATAATCACAGAAATGTTAAACATAACCTGGCTAAGGTTAAATTATGAGAAAAACGATAAACGCCAGGTAGGGAAGAAAACATTCAATGACAACAACCTTAATATTAACAAGCAGGTTATAAACACACTGATTATTATAATTCAGTTAACCTCAAACAAAGGACGGGTATATTGCGGGTCTACAAGTGGTTATGCTGTTTTTGCAACTTTGGGACCCCCACAATGGTGGACAATCGAGATATGAACTGACCTCTGCATAGGGGCAGGAATGCGAGATTGTAATCGTGATTGAGGGCGAGGTATTCCGCTGGATATACCAGGAGGTCTAATTGCCCCTCTCCCTGGGCCTGAACGGAGCATTGATACCCCTTGGTCAACCTGTGGCCTCAGCTGTGATGACATTGCCATCGGCACCTTACACGAGACTGAGTTGGCATTTAATTTTTCCGTCGATACTTCAGACACAGGTTTCATCTAAAACAACAACAAAACAATCACATTTCCAGATGTTAATGCACAAATGGATGCTTCCGTTAATAAAAGCTCATCTGGATGCATATTTCCACAAACCGCTCGTTCCCGCAACTTTACCTCTTTCGCATTCATTGAAGCAGGCTCTTCGCTGTGGTTGTAATGAATGTTGTCTCTTGAGTGGGATCTTGAGTTGGCTTTCACAGGATGTACTTGAGGATCTCTATGTTGCCACCCATCTGGAATGCAAAATCAAAATTAAAAATACAATTGTCCCAAATTTACATAAGAAAGAACAACAGAGAAAGGAGAAATACTCGAATTTGACATGTTTATCGAGTATCCACGAGGATGATCCAACTCTGAATGAACTGAAACAATTTCTCCTATCTTTTTACATCATAAGAGAGAGGGATCTAAACCTTGCTTTCAGGAAAAGGCAGGAGATTCTCAAACAGAATTGCTGCACTATATACAGTGAAGCAAAGTCCAGACGTTCCTTAACTGATATAACTCAAAACATAATGTAAGATAAAAGTCATTTCAAAGCCCAAAATAATAGAAAAACGTCATAATCACAAATATTACAATAAGTCAGAGATTTTAAGATGAAAAAAAAATCTCACTAAAATTAAAATTTACAACTCAATTTAGTCTCTATTCAGCTAAATACACTTTGTTGCATAGTAGTATTGAGAATATGCAGAGAGATAAAATTAAACATACAATTCGGCTAACTCTGATTTATGAAACACATGCTTAATAAATGCAGTAATTATAGTTTTACTTTAATTGTCAGATGTAACTGTACATGATGAATTAGAACATCACAAAAATTAGCCTATATTATCAGTAAACCCTAGCATACTGATGCTGAGGTGAGCAGATGATTTCTTTCTTCTTTCCTGCAGTGTCTTTTGTATTTTCCTTGAATTCAATTACAGTTCTCAATATTTACACTGAAAATCGGTGAATGAAAGGGGAATCCTTGGGGTTGATTCTGTAAAATTTTTATACAAATGGAATTGAGGTTTGCTCAGAATCATCAGCCATCTTTGCACTTTATTCTAATGGAATTGCTTAAGCGATGCTGTAACTAAGAATTTTGATGGAATATAATTCCATCCGCCGTCAAATTTTCATCATCTACAATGAGTAGGTGAGAAGAATTGCAGGAATCATTTCATTTGCAGAATTAAATTAGAAATAATGCTTCTACAGAATTGATGAGTACAATTCGCAGCAAAAGTATCTGAAATTCTATGTATTGTGTGAAGAATAAGGTTAGGGATACATAATTTAAGAAACGGGTTCTGCTGCACATCTTGCAACAGCGTCATAGCCTAGCACCGTTACCTAGGCCTGAGCCTCTAATCCCTCAATGAAACAAGAATAACACACTCCTTTCTCCTGGCATAAACACAAGGTTTATGTTCTTCATAAATCGAGCACTAGGAACTCTTAATACCTGTCACGCTTAGACAATAAGCCGTTGAATACGTCTATTTACCACAACTCTAGCTTGAAGCATTCTGCAAACAAAAGGTAAAGTTTGAGTAAAAATATAGTAATTGGTCATCAGCATGGAGAGCAATCATGCATCTTAGCGGTAATAAACGAAAAATTTATTTCCTAATCCTGGACCTCTTGAGGTATATTTTAATTGCCTAATTGCTTACCTGCTGTTGCCCTTCACCGGTTAAGTCCCCCTAAGCTCTACTGAACTTTTCAGGAGGTGCTTCACCGAGGCAACAGCAACAACGAACACACACGACCATTCCCTGAATCGGAAAAATCCGACTCAGCTGGGATTCGATCCCGGGACCTTGGGGTAGGAGCGATAGCTTAGATGGCACGCTATCCACTCGGCCACCAAGGCCGGTTATATATCTTATCGATTATAGATATCTTTCTAAATAATGTTGCAGAACATGAATTTTCAGCTAAGTGCAAAATCTGAAATATGAATCACGTCTTTAACTGATATTTAATACGTCCTTAATTTCCCAATTACTCGTTATAGGAGATCATTTGGTTCAGCCTGGCATTGAACTCAAGATAATTATGGTTACAAACTAATTTTTTCTATAACATAGTATAAAAATTCATCCACGTGGAAAGTGGCACCTCTATATCTATATTTTTAACTGGAGATCTTTGCACCGGCCTGGCATCGAACCATGGATACTTAATGCAATAGTTTCTACTGTTTCTGTTAGATCTGAAAAATGTCTCTTAGCTCCTTTAATTTGAGTTCTCTTTCTTATCAAAAAAAATTTCCTTTTGTTCAAAAAATCGGTGCAATGCATTTTTATCTTTCACATATTGCACCAAATTTTGAGATTAAGAAAAAATTCTCGGAATGATAGAGAATTAATATTCAGGAATCCAACAGATGAAAACATTATCTATTGAATCTTTTAGAGAGTTTCTCAAAAATGACCCTGATTTCCAGTTTAGACTGGTGCAAATATATCCTTCAAGGTGCTTAGATATGTAGTCAATAGGAGACTCAATCTCTATACATCCCTAGGCACCTTGAGTTTTAATTCTCTGCCTTTCGGAAAGTATTTTTTTATCTAATAATTAGCAAAATGCATTCTAATGGGAAAATTCGTGATTTTGGGGGAACCCCTGATTTCAAAATCCATGATAGTTAGGAAAGATATCTGATTTTTCCTGGGGTTTTGAGTTTGGGCCATTTACAAAAAATATAAGCGGCCCAATCCCTCCAGAAGTTTGTCCCCTGAATTTGTATCTTCCTACATATATGAATCAGTGAATCAGGAGAAGCGTCAACTATAATAGATAGATGTATTAATGTATATATCCGAAGAAGGAAATACCGTATTTGTCCGAACATAAGCCCCCCTTTTTTGCAAAAATGTCGGCCATAAAAGTGATGGGGGGGCTATTTTCGGGCACTTCGATAGTTAACACCGACATTTATTGAATATTTGCCTCCCAAAACGATAAGAAAATTGCAAAATAATACATAAATATACTCTACAGAAATAAATACAGTGGTATCTTGGTTAACGACGGCCTTAGTTAACAACAAACTTGGTTAACCACAAGTTGTTGTAACCAAAAAATATCTTGGGTAACGACATAGGCTTTGGCTTACGACGCCTCGTCGATTGGTCTTTCCGGAGTTTCAGCACGTCTATTTATAATCACTACATTGTAAAATAATACTTGGTTTACGTTAGGATGTTACATCATACAAACATATTGAATTGCAACTAGCGGAGAATATTAAAGATAGATCAATGCTAAATGGTAGCTAAATTCACATATGCACGTATTGTCTCACCGTAGTTAAATCGGTAAATTTTATAAGTTTCGTCACAGTGTGTCTTTCGCCGTGACGACTGCTTCCTCTTCGCCGAGCATTGACTCGTAGTTCTTCAAAATATTGCGTTTTAGTTTCATTGACTCTGTCTAAATTCGTAGGTGCCTTCAACCTCCCACCTCTGTTTTACTGGAGGCTGATCTTCTGGTCTGTTCGTCGCAGAGACTGATCTCTACAATCGACAATCTACTATTTGAGACATAACATTATTTGGTTTGGAGAGGACATAAAACCATGTTTTGACGAAATACCAGATGAACATGTCTGAAATTAACTTTTGGATTATATAACCTGCTGCTAATTAACGTGTATAACGGTTAATGATGTATCTTATGTTCTTCGTATTCACTGTCTTAGTGTTGCACGTATTTGTGGTAATATTTTGCGCAAATTTATTTCACAGATTAAAATTTTTACCTTGTTACAAAATGCGTCACAACAAGAAAGCTTACGAGGGAAAAAAGAGAAAAGTTGCCTCTATTGAACTGAAGAAAGAAATCATAGCAAAACATCACGAAGGTGTAAAAGTTGGCTCAAATATATGAAACCAGCCATTCTACAATATCAACTATTTTGTCTGAGAAAGAAAAACTTATGGTAGCTGAGGTTGCTAAGGGAACTTCAAGGTTGAATGTCAGAGGTCGTCTTCTAGAGGAAATGGAAAATCTATTACTAATTTGGATCAAAGAAAGAGAAATGGCGGGAGATTCTACATCTCAAAATGCCATCTGTGAGAAAGCAGACTTATCAAGATTTGAAGTGTGATTGTGATTTGATCCCGGAGTGAAGACTCCGGGATCAAGTTCTGAGGTAGATGATTATGATTTTAAAGGTAGCCGAGGTTGGTTTGACAACTTTAAAAAGAGAACAGGAATTCATAGTGTAGTTAGACATGGAGAGGGAGCTAATGATGACAAAGCAGCAGCAGATAAATTTGATAATGACTTTACAAGAATTATAGAAGAAGGAGAATACCTACACCCTTCAAGTCTTCAATTGTGATGAGACTGGGTTATTTTGGAAATCATTGCAAAAAATTAAAATAGATGGTATAATGGTTGTGTTGTTCAAATACTTGAGGATTGAGAGGTATTAGTGAACTTCATGGCACCTGATGGAAAGGCAAAATCGTATATGTGGCCGAAACATCCTGATGAGTACTGGATACCCTCAACAGACCTGTTGATGTCGGTACCTGTACCAAAGACCATAACAGGAAGACAGTATACTTTGCCAGAGGACATAATTGCAGCAGTGAAAAAGGCCTGGAGTAGTTACCATCAGCCTTAGTGGATAAAGGTATGTATTGAACAAAATATTTCCTATTTTTTTACCCATTTGCAATAATATCATAAATTCATATAATTGCTAATACAATGGCATTTTAAAAACATTGAACCCTGAGTTGATATCCAAAGTAATTGGCTGGACAGTTAAAAGAATGATATTTGTTCAAAGGAATCTCAATACTCACACTCAAAGAACCTTGAAGTGGAAGCCCTGAGATATAGGAGTCGTGACCTACCGTTTTACATGCATCGTTAAAATAAATTATAGAAACATTATCAATCCTGGGAGCAACTTCAGGTTTGTATTTCCTTAAAGAGGATGGATAGTGTGTGTTAGTAAAAAAAATCATTTTCCTAATTGGTGTCCCTTTTTTGTTATTAGAAGTTGAAAAGGTGGCATTTAACAACAAAAAACATAAGCAGAGTAGTAGTTTTTAGTAAATTCTTCAATAAATTAGTCCGACATTAGCCCAAATCTCATACCAATTCAAAGTTGATAATAATTGCAATGTTAATACAAATTTCCATGGCTTAAAAAAGTTATATGTGAATTTTACATGTTTTTGAAAATGTAATTTTGTGGTGGAAATATGTCATAACTGCCAATTTTGAATATTTATAACAAAAAAAGTTGACAAGTGAGAATCTTTGTGATAACAATTTTGAAAACAAGAGTTACATGTTCATGACATATTAAATTTCTACTAGCTTTGCTGCCTTATTAATTTTTTTATAGGGGTACAAAAATGATTGATTTGAATGTTTCGACTCATGGGCAGATTTTCCCTTTGTGCCATGGTGCATAGAAAGACTCATATCTTAGAAAGTAGAAGCATTTGGGCTGAAATACTTTGGATTTTTCTTAACTAAGGTTGGAACTAACTACAGGGAAAATTATGTGAAAATCTGAGATGGTGAGGTTAAAAACCACCAATTTGTGGTTGAGTTGACATGGAATGACCCCGCTAATTATGTGGAGTGATATTCCTCTTCTTCCTTACAATCGGTTCAGCCAACCATCTGTGCAACGGTAATTGTCTAGTTTCATGCCAAGGGCAACCTCTTCAGTTTTCTCTTTTATCATTGTTCCGCTGATTGGAATTCCTAGAGATCGCTGCTGAGTGAACCATTCAAATAGAATGGACTCCAACTCCGTATTATCCACTAGTCGTAGTTTTTTGCACCCTCCTGGAGTGTTTTGCATCATGAATGCAGACTTTATTTTTTCTTTGTTCTTCAAAATCGTAAATAGAGTCAAAGATGACAGGCCATACTGTCTGCCGATTTCGGATTTACTCGCGGTTTCTCTTTCGCACAATTTCAAATTTCTTTTCTAAATCTAAAGCCTTTCTTTTACTCTCCATCACAGAACAGTCACACTAGCAACTCAGTTATTGGAAAGCTCTGAAAGGACTCACGTCTAATGATCGACTGATGGAAGAGCGATGACAATCATGTGGAACGGCAACCCTAATTCATATCAAATTTCTTTCTCAAGATATTTTTCATTCACACGCTTCATAGCTAATGACAGTGACGAGAGGGAGAGATTACCCTGGAAATCAGAAACAGCGCTGTTTATATCTCTTATACTCCCTCCAATTAGACGATTTGGTACCATGTTTCGAATGAAAACAAATCTCACAGGTGGATTCCAATAAAATGGAAACTCGATTCAAACTGCTGACTAGAGGGATCATCGGCGAAAAGAAACAAGATACAAGGGGATAAGATATAGGAGACGTGAGGGACAAAGGAGATAGTAAAACTCGTGAGACATCTTCTATTACGAGATATGCTACCTGCAAGGCGAATATAGGACCGTGATACTCTTTATAAGGATACCTCAGAATTTGATCACTCGTTATAATGGACGTAACTCCCAATCCTTTGTGCTGTGAGACGGACAACGTCCAATGGATCACTCGCTATAACGCAACTCTCGTTATATGTCTTACTCGTTATAACAGATTTCTACTGTATTTCATTTTCATGCTTAGATATTTAAAAAAATCATGTAAAACTGGTATGTATGTCCCTAATTCAGGCACATATTCCATTTTTGACACATAAGTGTGTTTTACCAGTAAAGGAATACAGTCGATTCCGCTTAATTGGGACACCGCTTAATTGGGACAGCCGCTTATTTGGGACAAATCCAAAGAACCAAAACCAAACCAAGAAACCAATGGTACATTTATATGTTTAATTGGGACAACATTCCGCTTAATTGGGACAGCAAATTTAAGATCACAGCACATATTATGTAACACATACGAGGGTCGTTCAATAAGTCCTTAGAAAAAGATGGAAAAACTCTTTTTTTTGGGGTAAATTTTTTTTATTTCTCAACATAATCTCCTTTCAGCTCTATACATTTTTCTAAACGTTTTTCAAAAATTTGTATGCCATCCGAAAAATAGGATTTCGGAAGTTCTTCAAAATACTCATTCGTTTGTTTAATGATCTCCTCGTTGGAAGTGAACCGTCGCCCGCCAAGCCATTTTTTCAAATTCGGAAACAGGAAATAGTCACTTGGGGCCAAATCTGGTGAATAAGGTGGATGTTGCAACAATTCGATTTTCAATTCCATAATTTTGGCCATCGAAACAGTACAGGTGTGCACACGCGCATTGTCCTGATGCAAGAGGATTTTTTTCCTCTTCAAATGTGGACGTTTATCTTTGATTTCATCGCTCAACCGGTGCAATAACGATGCATAATACGCCCCTGTTATTTTTTTTCCTTTTTGCAAGTAATCGATTAAGATGATGCCGTGTGCATCCCAAAAGACCGTGGCCATCACCTTGCCTGCCGATGCCACCGTTTTTGCCTTCTTCGGAGCCCGTTCACCCTTGAAAATCCACTGTTGTGACTGTCTCTTTGTTTCTGGAGTGTAGTAATGAATCTATGTTTCATCTACAGTTATGTATCGACGAAGAAACTCGGCAGGATTGCGACGGAAGAGCGCCAAAATAACCTCAGAGTCGACCACACGATTGTGCTTATTCTCCTCTGTGAGCAAACGCGGCACCCATCTTGCAGAAATTTTTTTCACGGACAGTTTTTCATGCAAAATTAAAGCGACTGTACCTTGCGATATGCCTGTGGCCTCAACTATTTCGCGCACTTTAATTCGTCGATCACTCAAAATCATATCGTGGATTTTGTCAATCGTTTCGGGAGTAGTCACTTCCACTGGGCGTCCCGAACGATATTCATCTTTCGTGGATGAACGACCACGTTTAAATTCATTCACCCAATTGTAAACAGTTGCAAACACAGGAGCAGATGTGCCATGAACTGCATCCAACTCAGCTTTGATTTCTTTCGGTGTTAAACCTTTCAAATACAAATGTTTAATCACAGCCCGAAACTCACTTTTCTTCATTGTTATTAATAAACAAAAGTTGTTCACATCAATCAACAATGGAAATTGAGCTACGCAATAGATGGAGCTGAAACTTCGACAGCTTTCTAGTTGATAGTGCAGCTTACTAAAAAAAATCTTTATCGACACTAAGAGCGTCATATCTTGGATTTTCTAAGGACTTATTGAACGACCCTCGTATTCTCAAGAAAAAGTATGTACAAAGAATTTGATATGATGCGTTGTCTCATAGCTGATCGGTGCGGATTGGCGCCGCGCCGATCTTATTCGGTTACCAATACCTGGCACGTGACAACTGTCTCAATTGTTGCGTATTTATTCAGTCACCAACTTACCTCTCGCGTGAACAGTGCGTGAACTTATTTTTTGTCAAATTTATTTTTCAAAAATTTGACCCTTGCCAAAATGCCAAGAAATGATTTGACACTTTCCAGTAAAATTGCTTTGCTAGATAAAATAAAAAGCCAGCCACTTAATACAAGTTATCGTCGTCTCGCTGAGATAACTGGTTTACCAAAATTTACCATATCGCATGGCTTACGACAAGAAAGTCAACTGCTTGAGGAATTGGTATTACAAGAAGGACAAGCAGGAACATCCAAAAGAAAACGCGAGGGGAAGGATCCAGACGTCGAAGAAGCACTAGATCAATGGTTTTCTATTGTTAGTGGCAGAGGTGTAAATATCAATGGCCCAATATTGAAGGCGAAATCAGAGGAGTTAGCTGAAAAACTGGGCCGCAACGATTTCAAAGCAACTGGTGGTTGGTTATCGCGATGGAAAGCAAGACACAATATTAAATTTTAAAAAGCTCATGGTGAAAAGGGCAGTGCCGACAAGGAAAGTGCCGAACAGTGGAAAACTACGAAAATTCCAACCTTTTTAGAGAATTTTTGTGCTGATGACATTTACAATGCTGATGAAACCGGCCTATATTATCGTGCTACGCCAGATGGTTTCTTATGCTATAAACACATTGCACTGTCGGGTTATAAAAAGGCGATGGACCGCATTACTGTGTTATGCTCTACAAATATGTCAGTTACTGACAAACTAAAGCTACTGATCATAGGAAAAAGTGCTAGACCTCGATGCTTTAAGGGGTTAAGAATGGAGGGTTTACTAGTGGAGTACCATGCAAACAAAAATGCATGGATGATTTCTGAAATTGGCTTACTAGTTGGGACCAAAATTTACAACTTAAACAAAGAAAAATTTTGCTGCTTGTTGACAATTGTGCGGCACACCCTCATTTAGACAATCTACAAAATATACAGCTGGAATTTCTTCCTCCTAATACCACATCGTTAGTGCAACCAATGGACATGGGGGTAATAAAAAATTTTAAGACTTTGTATCGTGGAAAATTGGTTAATTACATATTAGAATCCATTGATGAAAATTTATTAACAAGTTCCACAACAGCCAGAGAGATTAGTTCAAAAATTTCCCTTTTGCTAGCAATACAGTTTGTCGCTGACAGTTGGCGAGCTATAACCACCACAATACAGAACTGTTTTACTAATTACGGCTTTAAACCCTTAGATATTTCCGAAATTTTAAGCAATGAAGAAAATGAGGATATGATGCAAGTTCCTATAATTAACTATGAAGAATTTTCCACAATAGATAACAATTTACCATGTTACGATGATAATGAAGACTGTGAGGATTCAATTGTAGAAGGTATTAAATCAAAACATGAAAAATTAGACAAAGATGATGATGAGTCTGTGCCTGTGACTAACCAGGAGGCAAAAAAATGTATGGCCGTGTTACAGCGTTATTTTATGCAGGAAGAAAATGAAGGGAGCCCTACATCCGCACTGAATATCTGTGCTGATTTTGTACAAGTGAAATGTTACAAAAACAAAAGACAAACTACACTCGACTCATTTTTGCATTGAATTAAATTGTATGTACCTACCCATTTATTATTTTAATTAGGAATTATTTTTTTTTCTTAAAAGTTTATATGTATTACATATTTGTAATGTATATAATAATTTATTATAGTTTTCAAGAGTTTATAAAATAAAATTATTAAAAACATATGCATTGTTTAATTTTATGTTTGTACTACTGGTTAATGGCCTTAGTTGCCAAAACCAAATCATTGAATTAAAGAAAATGTAAAATTCGCTTAATTGGGACAGTCGCTTAATTGGGACAAAATGCCCATGTCCCGATGTGTCCCAATTAAGCGGAATCGACTGTATATCAAAATTAGATGTTAAATTATTTCCAAAATTGAGACTCAAAAGTTGGGGGGGGGCTCATATTCACACGGGGGCTATATTCGGACATTTACGGTATATATAACAGATATAAACAAGCAAGGTATGCTTAGCGAAAGGTATTTTTGAGCAAGTCATTTTGAGTGATAAGTCTAGAAACTAATCATCACCATGGTAAATAATCATATCTCATAGGTTAGGAGTTCACAATAACTTTTAAAATTTCTATAATGTATACCTTACAGAAGAATCGGGAAAAGCCTGACGTCAACCTCAGGAAGTTTTGGGTTATTTTCATCCATATAAAATAAGATGATCATATTCTAAGAGCGTAATGTAAGGTGGAGATCACATCTTTAACAGCCTCAACCTCCTTTTCCTATATATTCTCTGTTGAAGAATATCTTGTGTGCCCTAGCATCCAATTCAGCACAGTTAAGGACACAATTTAATGCTTTTCTAAATTAAATGAATATCTATCGATATACAAAGTGCAAACACTACATCTTGCAGGTAAGTTCTCTGTAAAAAAATACCTCCAATGTATTTTAAATTGGACATTTTCACCGCCCTAGCATCGAACCTAGGATCATTTTTGAAGAATTCTCTGCAATTTCTGTTAAATATTCACAACTCCCGGTATCATAAATAAGAGTAATCCATCTTTCTGGTAAAAACATCTTAAATAATCCCAAAAATCGGTGCAATGCCTTCCTATTGAAAAGTAGGCAATTTCAGGGCCTCCTGGTTTCGAACCCCAGACAGTTAAGAACGATTTTTGAATTTTTTCTTCCCTTTGAATATCCCTTAACTTTCCATACATTTTAAGGTTTTGAATGGCCGTAACTGAGCAGCAACTAACCGATGATTGTACAGTAGATACTTGTGAGCTATCATAGCCCTTGGGAAATAACTATTTACGCTTCTTATCACAGGATGAATGATATAAGCGATGTATGTTTCACCGACTGCTAAAATCCCATACTCCGAGTACAAATAACTCCATACCAAATAAGATTAACTGCCATCATTAAGGAAGCATTTCTTGTAATCAGGATCAGTAAATTGAATAAGATAATACATTCCATTCAAGACACCAGGAAGCTCTGCAGAGGATCTGCGGAAGTATACAGGGCGGAGGTATTGTTCTCTTCTAATTGTATTCTTCACCTGTTGGGCTACTATTTCCCCATTAGACAATACCTCGTGGGGAGGACAAGAGGGACATCTTCATAGCAGCGGTATTGGAGGAATCTCAGGTCAGATTCTTTCACTTTCTCTAAAGATGGACCTTCTAAACCATAATAGTATAGCCACATACGCTTGTTTACAGAGTAAATTGGTTTATTTTGCAGAAAAAACTATGTCCTACGGTTGATCCACCTATACCAGATAAATACAATTGATGCTTAGCTGTTACCTAATTCTAAGTGTTAATTCCTCACAATCAATGATAAAATACTTTACAGGCTACAAAAATCTCTCCAATCGTTAACAAAGAGGATGTTAAAATTGATTTATTTCAATGGAAGTCTGATTAATTGCATTTTAAAACAATATCCTTAAGAATTCATCAGCTAACTTTTGAAACACAATTAGAAGCAGAAGGTGCATAGCTAAGGCCAAAAAAAATAAAAACCACATAACTTTAATTCAAATTCCTCATCGCATCCAAGATATAATACAACAATCACCACCTGGACAATGATTCATTTCAACAATAGTAAAAATAAAAACTGATTATCACAGAGCCTCAAGACCGGTATTAAAAAATGACTGGTTCAGCTGATTGTGACCATTATCACAAGAGAAAAGGGATTACTTACTTCTGGTTGGTATTTGATGCAAAGCTTGGGAGGAACCATGAGGACTGGTCATAGGACTCGAGTGAAGAGAATCTGCACCAGCTAAGGAAGACCCTTGTGAGAGAGTACGATTTCCTCGAACACCATCGGTTATTGAACCAACGGGGGAAGATCGATCTGAATGGTTGTCATCAACTGTATTCCCTTGGAGAATAGGTGAAGGCATCTCCTCCATGTGATTTCCAATAAGCACTTCTGAAATGCATGAAAATGTTAAAGGTACACATTTAATACATATGTTGTACATACATACCATATTTACTTGAAAATAACGTGCACTCCTTTGGGTCTTGTTTTGGCTCAACAATCAGGATGCATGTTAGAATCGAAAGCGCAATACATTCGGGTAAAACACTACTCGTGCACTTGTCTCATAGCGCAGGTCTGGCCGCATCCTCAGCTCACCCTGGTTCCAGGTAACTCATTAAATGTTCCACCAATCCGCTATTGATGTTTTCAGTGTAAGAGCCCCAAAAGACAACATACTAAACTGTCAGTCGATAGCTTTTGATTGAAAGGGCTAGTCCATCAAACTTTTTAAATGACCTATTTTGAATTGGTTAACATTTGCACCCTTACGTAGGAATATTTATTTCGATGACTAATGGCATTTCGTATGCGTACAGTGTATATGCGTACATTATAGCATATATAGCAACGTATACGTGTATACTAAGTACAGGGTGCTAAAAATGGCATGTCTTAAGGTGCGTTTAGATTTGCGGGCAAATGATTTGTCAATTTCTAATGCTCGAATTTTCAGGTGCACATTACATTCAATGGTGCATTATTTTCGAGTAAATACAGTGCAGTAGAACCCCGATCCATCGTTCCCGCATTTGTCGTTTTCCCGGATTTATCGTTTATTTTCTATAGTCCCGACTTAGGCCCATAAGGAGACATGTCAAGTAATACCGCATTCATCGTTCATCGAAATATTATTTTCCCGCATCCATTGTTCAGATTTTTGGCCCAATCGAGGAAGAAAGACAATGTATTAGGAATTGCGACAAAAATTTTCTATGAGAGCTTGGCATGAACTTTTTTTAAGGCTGTCGTAGCACTTGCTCAAGACGGCCGATTTTTTTAAACACATTCGGGGCTGTTTCAATACATTTGATCCTATTGGTGAGCTTTTACATGGGGGCGCGTGCGAGCCCTGTTTGTCCATCTCAGTTTACTGACATATTTCACCCTGTTTGGACCTTCTCTAGGTGTTCAGTACGTTTTTATCAAAATCTTTAGGGGTTTTCTTTGGATAAACTTTACTTATGTATTCATTTTAATAGTGTGAGCTGTGTCTACATTTCCCGTTTTGATCGTTTTCCCGCATTCATCGACTTTTTCTCTTGGTCCCTCCAAAAACAATAGATCGAGGTTCTACTGTATACATCACATAAAATAGGTTAATTTCGATTTTGTATGCTTAGTGATAAAAATACTACAATTACATTGAGTATCAGTTACAATGAAGAGTACAATATAAATGCATCTCAAAGGGATGAATAAGTCCTCATTCCAATGCACAAATTAACTGGGCAGAGCAATGCAAATAAATTAATATTACCAAAGAAAGTATTTCCAATAAAACTTTTATCAAATACTCTTCAGGAGTAAATTGTGATTTTTATGCATCTCAACAGAGTCATTATTCTTTAACCAAATTCAATCAGTATTCTACAATGAAAAACCAAAATGATAAAATATAAAAAATTTTTAACTTACTTGTATTTTTTACAGGAGTGGACTGTCTCAAACCTACAACAAGATGATTAGGTTTAATGATTTGTAAATACATATATCGCCAGTAATAACTTCACAGTTCATTATTGTATAACTTGGATTCAATCTGTATACAAGTGTTCATCAATATATTTGCGTATTTGAAAAATTTCATTCAATTAAATAAAGAATGAATATCTGAGGATGTACAATATTTTCTCATTTATGAGCACCCTTGATTTTCAAAAGTAATTTATTCATGACATATGAAAATTTATTAAAGATGATTTAACAAAACTAGTTTTGAAGTTAAAATAGCAAAATAAGATTCATTAGAAAAATATTTTTTGACTTTCACAGTTAAGTTCCCACAACATACAAAGTAGAAACTTTATTGCTAATGTAGAACTACACATACTCATTGTCTGAAACATAAAAGTTTATCAAAAATAGATTCTGAATCAAACATTCTTCTAGGGGAAAAATATTAATAAAACAGTGGGATTTGAAAAGTACATAAATAATACTTTAGTGGGTTTAAATTTCTGCTTGAAAATGTTGTATGATTTAATATAAACAAATTTTTCAGCACTAAGCAAATAAGATCACCAAAACCTTCTGCTGCCGAGATAGAAGCCTAGACAAAAAAATCACGTATATGCAGGAGCAAAAACCTTTCAATATCTCTGTAAATATGAAACAGGTTTACTATCACAAGCATGAATCATTTTAAAAAAGGAGAAAACATTCCCTTGATTTCTAGATTTGACGTAATTGAATTTTATTTCAATAAGCTTCCAGTAAAAAAAAGCGTAAACAAAAGAATATTTGGTTTCTTAGAAACTGAGTTTCTGCTGTGGCTAAAGATGCATATAGATTGTTGAGCAGAGTCATTGTTTAGGCTATTGTGAAGAATTACATCCTACCATCAACATTTGTCAGGCATTAATCAGTTAAAGCATCTGCAGTACTCACTTTCCTCCTGTAACCTCGCCATCTGTGTAACATCGTCCATGACATTCATGGGGCGGCTTGATGATGACAGACTACCATCAGAAGTTGTACTAAGACAGTCTTCCTCAGAATGAGGACTGCTACCTTTTCCTAAAGTAAAAGTAGAGTCTAAAACTGGTGAGCTTCCCGTCTCCCGACGTCCCCTGACCAAAGGGGAAGCATGCTTAACCGAAGAAGGCATCTCAAATGTCTGATCCAGAGCAGGACAGCTGCCTTTCACACCGGCAGAGCCCAGTCCGATCCTCCGAGGGGAAGGAATTTGTCTAACATTAACAGTTTTCTTTGGAGAAAGAGCAATGTCCTGTTCATCCTCCTGAAAAAAACAATGATATTATTTTTATTGCCAACCTTGGCGGTAGAATGCTTCCTAAATCCAAGGCCCTGGGTATTATACGTAGATAATCAGGTTTTTCTGAGCAAGGCAAGATTGTTGGCGTTTGTCATCCACACTGTGTCTATTTAAGTAATTTAATTGGATCTGAGAACCGTTACGTAAAATTGATAGACATCATCTCTCAAAAATGTGCTAAGCGTTTACAAATATGATTTACACAGCTAAGTAGCTTAAAAGTCCCAAAGCTCAGGATAAAGTACAGCTAAAACGGAAATAAATATAATGTCTCAAATTCATTTTTATTAAATCTGAAGCAGCTGAGGTAATAGACAAATTTCACTAATAATCTAAATGTTTGGTCTACTATAAATTCTTTCTGATTTACAAGTAAGACAAACGTGTGACCCTCGGAGTCAATAGAGGAGGATATATGTAGCAGAACATGCTAGATAGAGTTATCACTGAAACAGAAAATGTTGTTTGACATAGCGGAAAAATTTTATAAAATGGTTACTGAACTGACACAATACCAATTTACATACTGACCATAAAGATAATAAATATGCCACCATCAACAAAATTAAATATTATTAATTTTATATTAGTGTAAATTAAAACAAGGAATTTTTGAAACTTAAACTTGGTTCCAGCAGGTTAAAATTACAAAAATTACCAAATTTACAAAAATAATGATTTTTATTCTAATTCAAGAAAGAGCTGAATGGTATGACTGACTTTTATGTTTCTTTAGTCTTTAATTGGAAGCTACTTGGAAGATGAAAAATATTAGCAACATTCAGAATCAAAGATTTATAATTTGGCCCATCTCACCTTCCTAGAGAATTACTAAAACACGACCTGCCTACCCATAATTACTAATCCATAAAAAAACTAAACAGCTGCATTTTCACGATTCAAATATTGATCTTATTATATCCATTTTATTAAATAATCTGATCTTCATTACTGCCCAGATAAACACGTTTCCCTCATTTCCTCGATAAATCAAGGGGTCCTACAAATTTCCACAGCCAAAATATTTTATTAGTTTTCAAAGTCTACATTTCCAAACGATCCTGTGGTGATATTCATAAAAATAATATTCTCTTCGAAGCAGCTGGACAAATTTGTAAGAGATATTCCATACATGCTTCTCAAATGGTATGCATGGCAAAAACACTGAATTCATTCCCAAATATTATTTACTCCATGCTACAGTAGATAATAAAAGTGTCAATTTTTGTTCTAACAAGAAGTCATTCCAGTCACCAAATTATAATAAAGGATGGTTTTACAAACACGAGGCAAATACTAAAAGAAATTACTGCAGTAACCAATGGAAAATTAATTCATTGTAATACAAATATCCCAAGAAAGTAACAGAAAATGGGGCATCACCAGTATCAGAGCCTATTGACTAACCTCTTGGAATACGAAGGTAGAATTCATTTTATTATCGGTGGCCCCATTTTTCATCAGTTTATCTTCAGTTGAGATCACAGTATCTGCAGCAACCACAGGGCTTTTTCTGTGTTTCTGAAGTATGCTATCCAATACGCCTTTTATTGGTAAACCAGCAGACTAGAAATGAAACACAAATCATTAGCAAGGGAAATTTTTGGCCCACGTAAGTTACTGAATTCTTCAGTGAATAATAAGAGTACGTTTTTTTTCATTTGATGATTATTTGAAATTTTATTGTTTTACTAGTTGTGAAGGTTATTATTTAACAAATCCAGAAAGGGCTCAAATTAAATGATTGATGGTAAATAGAAAATCGATTTTTTTATTTATAGACATTTTCGAAATATTTTGATTGTAAAATTTCTTTTCGTTTATGCTGGTATAATCATTCTTAGGTGTGACGAACACTTTAAAAAATAAAACAAATGAAAAATCGCACCTTTTTATTGTAAAAATGTCTAAAAAACAAAGCATAATAGCAAATCTTAGTAAATAAAGTCAAATACAGCTGTCAACATGCAAACTTTCGTTATCTTTTGCAAAAAAAATCATTTCTGAAACATAACTATAAACTAAAATGTAAGGTAAAGCATTAAAAAAGTAAACACATTCACAATGAGTATCATGAATTGTACATGCAAGACTTCTTTGTATGTAATCACACCTGCAGCATCGCAGAGAGCTCGTCATGTCCACCCACTCTTTTCTCTTCGCGTTTTAAGTTTTCAGGCAAACTTGAAGACGTTAATGAGGAGAGAACACCTATCCTTTTCTTTGGCCGTGTAAATGTTCTTGTGTCGATGGATTTATCTCCTACAAAGCAAAACGATTTAATTTAATTAGATCTTACAAAACCAAATAATGTGATATTGACCAACATGAATAGGACAACTATAAATAACAAATGAAGTAAAAATACACTACATAAATAAGGATGATGCAAGATAAATATACAATAACAAAAATTAACAGAAAATTGGAGCGTTTCAATGTATACCATGGTCCATTGGCATCAGCCGTTCTGAGAGTAAATTACTTGGCTCCTTAACAACATTATTATTCCCCTCTGCTTTCCGTCGAAGCCATGCCACAATGTCAATTTTGGGATCGCTGGGAGGTGCTTTCGCGGGTATATAAAGCCTAACAAGAGTATAGCAAAAAGTAAATACAACGAACATTTCAAAATAATAACGGACACACCTTCACATTAATCTCATACCATGTTTGTTCATCCGAGAGATCTATTTCGTTTAATGGAATTATCTCTGGATCAGTGTCCGTCTCCTTAGAACTATCACAGACTTGATTTCCAATGAGCCCATTTTTGGCAAACTGTTGAGCTCGGAGCTGTTCATTCTGTAACTGCAATTTTCTTATAGTGTCCTGCAGTTTCTTCACTTTATCCATATCCATTTGAATTCCTCTTTTCACCATCAAAACCATACAAACGCTATTTAATAAGTGCTAAGTACTTTCGAAAGTTTCTACACATTGACACCTACACATTTTACATCCTCCGTCTGTTATTCACACACACGGTTACCCATAAACGCCCATGACACATTTTAGCGTTTAGTGACATCTGGCGATTGAATGTGGAGTTACCTCCGCAATTAATTTCAAGAGCATTGAAATAAATATCTTTTTCTTATGGATTGCGTTCTCAAGTAATTCAAATTAATATTGATATTTCAAACAATCGATTTTTCCATAAAAGAATGAAGAAAAAAGTTTCTCATAAGGCTCAACAGTCGAGTCTCTATCCGGTAGCATTTTCACTGGTAGCCAGTTACCACTTACAAAAACATCCGTTGTTTATTTTTTTCATTAAATATATATGAGAGGGAAATCCGCGTTGTTTGAAAACCAACTTGAGCGTCGAAGCATTTCCTATTTATCTAACTAATTTAATTTATCCCAAAATTCATGTAAAATTTTATGAGTTAATATTATACATTAGGGATAATTTAAAAGTAAGATAACCCTATTTCTAAGAGTTGGGTATTCACAGCAAATCACCAAGGACAAATGTTAATGGAGAAGCTATCTAACTCAACAACCTCCAAAGAGTACTTGTCTTTTATAATGAAATTAATGAAATCATGGTTTTATTTTAATTCAGGACAAAGCATGGTAATATGTTTAAAATACTATGAAATTCGTATGTTGTTCACAAATAAAATATATGTAATAGAGCATTTACAAAAAATACCTACTTCATAATCCAGATAAAGAAATACGTATCCAAGTAATACCTCATCGATGGTAATAAAAGGAGAGAAATACGTCCGCAAATATAGTCCTTCAGTAACTACTCGGATATCAAAACACTGAACACATATAACTTTCTATTAATAGAAATTTCCGAACGTCTTACCGCAAGATTCAGTACATGTTGGCGGAATTTCTACGGACGGCATATATGCATAGTTAAGAGCATCTTATAATCTCACTGAAATTATATTTTGTGTAAGTACTCGAAAATTAATTTCAGAGGACATTGATTCCTAAGCTTTTTCAGTTGAGTATTCTTTGCCAGGCATTCCGAAAATGGTCACGGAGGAGACAAGAAGTGAGCACTGGTTGACACAGTCTGCGATGCTACTTACAAGAGTATGAGCAAGTCTCTGGCCGCTTTCGAATTGGCAAAGTGGAATAGGTACTCTTCGAAAATAAGCGAGAGGATTTTTTTTGGCTAGATATAATATAATTTTATCTTGATATTAATAATTTATGGCAAATACATCGTTAACAGTGTGCCAATTTATTATTTGTCAAAATGTAGTTTATAATTTATTAATGCGTAGAAGTAGAGGAGAGTTGGAAATTTGAATTATCTGCAAGCGTTAAACCGGAATTTGCCGACAATATGGAATGAAATGCCACAATAACAACTACTAATAGGAAGTTGATAACGTACAGCCTCTCTAGCTCCTTGCATGACTATTCTTCGTCAGCAATGAAAAAAATCACTTTCCCTTTCAGTTGACCGTGGCATACGCCCAAAAAAGCGCTGCTTCTCACGACCGCTGAAGCATCGCCCTTGGGCGGAAATTTTTTAAATGTTTCTCACCTCGAGGCAAGGAAATACTCCTTTTATGTGCAGATGACAGACAACTCAGAAGCGTAACTAGGTGTTGCTTAGCCCGAGGCGGTTTTCGTCAAGGAAACCCCATTACGTCGCGGTAATTGGGACGAGATTCAATGTGATTCAGCACTCGGGCAAGCAGCCCTATCTTTCTCTGCGCCTCGGATGAAGAAAACGTCATCTCTTTACACATTTCGCTAGGTTTTATTTCGTTCACTTCAGACACAAATTCACCCGAGTGACGCTTTAAGAAGAATTGGTAAATCACCGAAATGTTCAATATTCTGACCCCAATTAAAAGTTGGGGGTGATTCATTACACAATAAAAAAGGAAAGTATCTCTGAAATACCAGAAATACATCATTAGCTTCTGGTCAATTAAATTTCACGCTAGACTTTTTTAGGGGTATTTAATTTATGGCAATATTTTTCAATAAAAATATGTTGCTGCATGCAAAGATAAAGCTAGCCAAATAAATATTTGCAATATAAAAGCAGCTCAGACTATTGCCAGCCATATCGATGGTACTTCAATTATCATAGAAATTTATCCCTATCAATTGATTCAGGCACGATTTTGTGGTAGGACTAACGTAAAGAAATGAGAAGAACAAAGATCAGTCTTTTACCCGTACCACTTGAATATTTTATATAATTTAGTCTAATTTCTTCACGAAATTTATCCCATTTAAAAATGACTGTTTTGCTACGTCGAAGAAAAGCCAAATTTAACTTGTAAGAACTTTAAGTTAATTATATATACCGCAACATGCATGAAGGAGGACGAATGAGGTTAAACATTGACCATCTTGAAGGGAGAATAAAAACTTATACACGATATCACAAATCCTGGTGGTATCGTGTATAAGTTTTGAATTCTTCCTTCATCATGAAGAGTTACCACAAAGTAGAGGCCGAAAGAGTGGATTTTGTATATTTACCATCTTCTACGTAATAAAATGATTTTAACACAATAAATCATTCTTGAAATACATACTTTTCATATTTGGGTCAAAAAATGGTGAAAAATTCGAGTCTTAAAAAGATTTTCATACTAAATTTAGACATTGATATTATATTTTATTATTTTAAACATACTTACAGTCCATATTTATCAGCACCCAAAATAACTTAAAACGATATTTACATTTTTCTCGTTTTTTCCTTTAAAACATATTCCTAAAGTCATTCCAGGAACGCGTCCATACACAACTTTTCATCATTCAACTGAGATTAAAATAATATAAACTTCAATGTACGAAATTAGGCATTGGCATATAGCTGTATATGTAGTTTATTTAAGCAACGAATGTGTAACTGTATTCGCTTTATTTAAATTTTTCAATAATTCGGTTTTCAAATGTTTTCTGACAGTTAATAAGTCATTTCGTCAACGCAATGGTATTTTGACGAAATATATGAATTAAGGTAATAACGTACTGACTGAGCCATACTATACGCCATTCCTCTCAATGCAGATGGTGAACCGGGGTATTATTTTTTGATGCCTTCTTCGAAGTAGTTTCCCGCCAAACCCTTCGTCTACTTCTCCTCCTCCCCCTTCACCTCCTCGTTGGTTAAAAATCTTTTTCCACCCATGTGCAGTTTCAGGGAGGTAAAAAGATAGTAATCTGAAGGTACTAGGTCAGGGGAATACGCGGGATGGTTCAGGACATCCCATTTATACGAGGCGAGCAGTTCTTTCGCACGGCCCGGCCTCCTCTCGATTCAACTTGTGTTGGTCTGTCAGCTGTTTTGGGACCCACCTTACAGACAGTTTCCGATATCCGAGGGTTTATGTGATGGTTTTGTGTAGCAGAAATCTGGAGATTTGTGGAAACATCGCAGAAAATTCATCCACAGTCAATCTGCGATCGTCACGGAGCGCATTTTCGATTTTTTCCACAGTTTCATCAGTCACAATTGAAGGTCTTCCGCTCCTCTGATCATCATGCACAGACGTACGACCGTTTTTAAACTCGCGACACTACTCGAACACACTAGTGCGATTCATAGCTTTATCACCATATGCAGTTTTTACCTCATTATAAACCTCAACCGGAGTTTTTCCCTTCCAAACAAGGTAACGTATGACGCCGCGTAAATCGCACTTGGCGGGAGATTGGGTTGATATTTTTCACGAAACTTATTGTCGCGTCGACAACGTACTGACATAGAACCAGTCTTGTTGCGGAGGGGAAGAATCAGGCTACACTGCAGAGTAGCCAGCATGTCAAAAAATAAATCCCTCCTGCCGTTAGAGCCCCAGTACACTTACTTTCTGGACATCCCTCGTATGCAAGAATATTTGAGTTAGTATCGGGCCTCTACGAACCAAAGTCGTGAGATTTTCGCGGCTATTTCTGCCTCTCCAGGGAGAAAACGGCTTTATTTTACTACAATTAGAGTGAATGTCGAATTCACGAAATGAACCATTTGCATTTGATCGTGAACTCCGAGATTGCTGGCACTCGAAAATGAACGCTGAACAATAGCCTCCGTACTCGGACGTGACGGAAATGTAAAACGAGCGATCACGAAGTCACGCAAATCGTGCTCGCCTGGCACGCTTATTTACACTTGTTTTCGTAGAGGCGTGAACTGATTATTAAAAATTTTCAGCTGAGCTTGGCAAAGAAATATAATGGATAACTGAGCGAAAAGAGTAACTCTCAGTTTCCGCACAAAAAAATTCCGGATCAATTGCCTCCAATGTTTACCGGAACGGTTACTTTCGATTACTCATTCGTCAAAAATCACACCGATGTTTATTCACACCGATGGCCTAACGAAGAGGTAAACAAAGTCAAATTTAATCTAAGGAAAACAGAAAAAAGTAAGAGCTTTCCAATTATAGCTGTTGAAATATTTTTTGGCAAGCGGTATCTAAATGGTCTGCCAATCTCGACCTGGGTTAAACCTCCAATTTATGAGGAAGCTGAACGACAAAACAGATTCTATTTCTTCGACATAAAAGCGGAAATGCCTATTAATGGATACCGTTAAATCAAAGGAGATGGCCGATATGAAGACGAACATTTGTTTTGGAAGACGATGAAGATTTCTTGTTTTCACGGTTCACGCTTAAATTGGTTTAACTAGCACATATCCTAAGGAGACATTTTCAGAGAGAGAGAAAACCACTGTGGATAGGCATGAAAGAAAAATTCGTCTGCCGAAACTTGACGTTCAGTGCTTCGTATATCTAAATAGAGAAAATGTTTTTCGTCATTAAAAACTGATTGTTTTTGACCAAGATGTCGATCGCTGCCAGCTCGGATGGTCCAAATACAGTGGCAACTATGAAATCGACAATTTCAATAAATAATAATCATCTTCAATCTATCTTATTCGTAAACCAAAACCGCCTTAATATAAGGTGTGATTTATCATAAAATATATATGTGAATAGAGTAATTCGCTCATGCATCTCCCCATAACCATATGTAATTATGTATAAAATATACAGACACAGCTAACTTAAAATACCATAAAATACAATATTTTATTTGCTTCGATTGAAATGTGTAGAAGAATTTATTAAGCTTCGTTGACAAAAGACGAGTCGTAACCCAAGATATTTTTACTTTTCCCTAATCAAAGTGCCGCTGCACATTGAAATTTATTCCTGATACATAATAAGAGAGTAGCTTACCAAATAATTCGATCTACTCAATAGCAATGATATTACAGAGTAAAGTGTAGAAGGAAACTGTGAAAATACCATATACCAAAAAATCGTAGTATTCCTATTTCGGCAACATATATATATATATATATTCATTTTTAGGATTGAGAGGATTTTTACCGCAAAATTGATCTAATAATTCGACCGCAAATATCTGTTGATTATTTCCTTCGATATATCTCTGATCTTATCTTCATTATATCTCCGATTCAGCCTGATCACCGACAAATAGATTAACGCATGCGCTGATCGTAATGCACGCATCGGAAAATCTGGACGGATTCCGAAGTCACAGCAATGGAATGAATCCAAATGTTCCTCTTTTATTCCTAAGAAGAATTTCCTAAGGCAAATGCAAACAAGATGGCGTCTAACTCCGCGGTGAACTCTGCTTACCCATACTATTCTACAGGTATACTTCATTTGAATATTAGAAAAACAGCATGAAGAAAATCATCATTTGCTCTTACTTCCGACCATGGAAAGATGTTGTATAGGAAGAGAGTATTGGACTGGAAGAGTAATGCATTGAAATAAAATGCAAAGCATTGGGAAACCACGATATTCAATTCACTCGAAACGACAGTCACTTTACTCGTAGAAAAAAATGTAAACATATGTAGAACTCCAATAAAATTCCAGAAAATATCGTTGAGAAGATGTTCTTCGGCTGCGAGAGACAAAAGAATACTCCATCGATGAGCTGGAAATGCTTATACGGATGCTTATATATGCTTATGCTTATATGATGCTTATATAGATGGTGAACGGAATCATATGTTAGCCCAGGTATGCTTCATATGATGGGCCACAGTGCTTTTATTTTCCTTTAAAAATTTTAATTCGTATCTTAGGGGATAAAGGTTAGATATCTCGAGGTAAGGCATTACGGAATCGATTAGATTTATGGCAAAGTTATAAGTGAACCCTCATTCCTTGCATGATTTTATTTTGGGGCCTCATCCGTGCTCAAAGAGAAGTGGCAGACCGTAGCTGTATCGTCGCCTCTAATTGACAGCTATTGCAGTGAACTCCAGAAAACTTTTACTTTTAATAAAAGAGTAGCGTGCATTCTCTCCATTTCTTGCATGCGGCAAATTGGCGCAATGCACTCATAGCCAACAAAACCTGTATCGATCGAGATATAATTTTCATACTTAAACCTTTGATTCTCTCCCGCCGTAATGGACTTCTTCATTACGGATTCATTAATTTGTTCACTTGCATTTATTTAGTTGAAACCCTTAAATGATTTTTCCAATTAAACAACATGCAATTTTTCATAGATTGGCGTAGGATAAAACTACATGGGATACACTGTAAATACACCGCCAGCAAAGTTTATTCTGACAACAAGGGTTCTCCACCTTCTGTTAAATGATGAAACTTAAGTTAGAGCCAAAATATTAACAGAAAAATAAGATGGCAAATAGGTAGTTAATGAGCAATAAAAATGTAAATTAAAAGATCTTGCGTAAATGATTAAGAAATCTAGCGTTATTTACGAACGGCAGCACTGCTATAATCTCGAACTACTGATAAACAAATTTTATGGGCGATGAATATCAAAATAATGTTTTTGAAATGTATATAGCGAACACATAGATTCATACGGCTCAAATAAATGATAATTATTACAGTTTTATTGTTGTTTCAATATACTCATTCATCCTGTTTACTACTCGGAAGTTTAGAAGTAACTGGCACTCTAAATCTCTTTCCTAGACCAAATGGACGCGTAAAAAAGACGTCATAACTATGAAATTAAATAAGTAGGCCGAAAGGGCTCCGAGCCGAAGTGCCGCCCATAATTTTTTAAGAGCTGCCGAAGAACTTTGAGAACCACCTGCTGTGAGTCCGCAAAAAGATAGGATGTTACTTAAAAGCATGTCGTCATTAATTAGGAATGCTATATCGCGATGCCATGGATCAATGCATCTCTTTAAGCTATACAAATTAAGTGTAATTTCTTAGCGAACGTTATTAAAGCGCCAGTAGTAACGCTCTTTCCGACAAGAGGAGAAATACTGTGAAGTAACATTGGTGCTTAGGATCAGAGAATAAAGTCAAGTCTCGCATACAAACAACGTGGTTACGTCTTCGCCGAACAATAAAGTCTACATTATTATACAGTGCGGGGGCACTCCGTTACTAAATTGCTATTCTCTTCTCGCTCGTCTAATTACTACGTGCCCAACATCTTAAGGACGTCGAAGTTTTCTGTTTATAAAGTGACTCGTCGTTCGTCTGCAGCTGAGCAAAAAAACGCCCCGGATTAGACGGGAAATAACCCAACGTCGATATTTCCTATTGAAAACGTCCCTCATTCGCACGGTTTGTTTGCGTTGCTCAAAAAAATCAATTCAGCGAAATCGTGCATCGATTTGTACAGCCTTGCTCAACACTTGCGTTTGATACATCAGTTCCAATTACATTTAGGTTTTCCGTTTTTAGTCACGCACAAACATCACGATCATTATTTTTTTATCGTTACGTTTACCTATCGTTGTAGAATTGCCATAAAGGGGTCAAACACGAATTCAGAATGTTAATACGAGGAATGTTTATTTTCACCTGGGGTACGCGACTAGTAACGAATATGACATTGACGGTACTTGAAAAAATTTAATTCGTAAGAAAATGACTTCCTTTTGAATGAAAAGATAGTTAGGATGTATATAAGAAAGGGGTCTAGGAAGACGAGCGAGTACAGCGATATCTCGCTATCCGAGTTTAATATGTTCTATGACTCGGTTCGTCGCTTAAAATTCTCGTACATCGAAACGAATTTCTGCATGAAAAATAATGCGTTCGCTTCAGTCCCCATAAATACTCGCATCTTGACGCACTTACAGCAAGCTAACCATTTTCAATAATGATAATATTATTAAATTTTTTTATTTCGGGAGAATTTTAGCCGAAGTTTTAGATTGCCACTTTTACAATTAAAACCTTTCATGATTTGCATTTGCGGTTAGCTTCACCCGGCTAGAAGATGAAAATTCACCTTAACCTCGGAGCTGGTGTTGCGGCAAAAGCCTTACTGAGAATAATGGATACTGAATCCTCAATTTAAGTATTTCACTAAATTCTTTTAAGTATAATCAGCTGAAGAAAAGTCAAAACCAAGTCAAAATAATGACTCAAGGATGAGCTACGACCGAGGGGGGGGTTTTAGGGGTTCAAACCGCCCCCCCAGAGTCAAGTCCTATGACTAGCTCTGTCCTTTTTTTCTGCTGAAATACAGAAGAGATGAAGAGTACAAAACCCCAATAATCACCCAAGTCTTACAGATACACAGTTAGTCATGTGTTTGCTTGATAAATTCAGCGTAAGCTTCGCATATCCGTAAATATAGCTCCGATTTCAGCTAAGGTGATAGTTTCGGTAGCAAGGTCTAGAGCCGATATTGATGTCAATCACTGCGTTTACCAAGCGATCTCTGCTCGATCAGGTGGCAGCTCGTACCGGCAATGTAGGACCGACGAGTTTATCAACACGAGCTTAACATATCGATATTTGCGATATTCACATATCGACTGCAAATCATCGAGAATTTGGCGCATCGAGATTTGACGGCCGCCATTGTGCTTCTTCGTGGTGTTATTTATTTAATAAGCAGAAGTGTCCGTTGATTCTCAACGGGGATGTTAAATTTCATAAATAGCAGTGTAACAACCTTGATCGTAAGAAATACTTCATAATAGTTGATAGATAGGAAATACCAGACATTCTAATTCAATATACTAAGAAATATAAGTTACAATGAAGTCTATAAAGCCGCATCAACTCAATATTCAATATACTCTGAATGAAAAATATCTTCAACTGAGACAATATAAATATATATTCTAAGATCACATTAGGATAAGCAGGACCACGTTTAAAGTTACATCTTCATACAGGTACAAGAGGACAAATAAATCAAGCATTAAACGTAAATGACAGAAATAAATTAATTTCAATCAAATAAACAAAGATGAATATTCTATACGGAAAGTAAATGTATTTTAGAGCTGACTGGTATCTCAATCTTAAAATATGTAACATAAACACGAACCACAAAAGCAATAAAAATAGAAACAAAGATTCAACACCAATAATAGAAGGATAGTAAATGAATATGGAGTGGAAGCACTTAAAAACAACGAATAAATCAATTTTTGCAAGGGAATGAGTTTATTTACACATGGTAATTTAGACAAAATGTTAGTATATTGTATCAATATTCTCGCAGTTTCGAATCGCAAGCGATATTCACCGACCAAAATAAGAATCTTTATTCAATTTCCCTTCTTTTGATGATAGCGCCAGGAGTTATTGCGATTGTATTTGTTTTCGTCCGCTGACAAAAGAGAAGCGGAATCCGCAAGAACACCGAGGCGACCACAGGGAGAGTCTACCAGCCAAAAAGTGAAGCCAAAAATAACGCAACCCGCAGAGCACTGGGTTGCACTTTTCTCCAGCTCCCCTTCAACTACATGTATTTTTGGGGTTTTATTTTCCTCTCATACGGGACTCAGAAGCTTGTCTATCCTATGAAATGGACTCAGATAGTTTAAATGAACCTTTTACTTAACGATCATGTTCGATTTTTTTCTCTAAGTCTTCTTGATTCCTTTTATCATGGAAAATAAAACATGCCTGCAACGTCAACTTCTCGGATGCCGGTGTCAAGGGCGTCCGACTTGCCGGGCACAACTCGTTCCAGCGACAGTAGCATCATCTTTACCTGTGGCAGTCTATAATAACCTGTTTAAAATATAATTTTTGTAGCAAAATAATAATATTTTATTATTTTACAATGATTCCTCTGTCTGGTAGTATTAAATTTACAGAAAATGTTACTTTTCTAATTAACAGATATTTGTGAAGAGTTGACTATCTATCATGCGGAGGCGTCTTGTGGATTTCGTTTGAATCAAAGCGTAGAATCAACAGTTTTTCGAAATAATTTTCCAAAGAAAGTAAAATCTTGTGGTAAATTTACCAATCTTGTTTTTGGAAAGGTTCAAAATGCGCAATACTTGTGTTGTTAGAGTTTGTGAATCTAAAGGGTGTAAGTTTTTCAGGTTTCCACGAACAATCGCCAGGTAAGAATATGTAGACTACTTATGTTAAGTGTAGTAATTACGTATTATTCCTTAATGTCTTCCTTTTTCATGCAAGTTAGATATCAATTTGTTGAATTTTCGAGAATTTCACATGTGTATCTAAATAAGTTCGTCGTGAATTCTAGCAGATGACAATGACATTTTATTATGCTTTTTGTTTTACGCTGCGAACGATTTCATAGTTTATGCCATGTGAACCTTATTACAATTGTTCTTAAGTAATATGTGGAAACGTTTACAGTGTAACGTAATGTGTAACTCTTTTTCAACAATTAACAGGTACTGATATAACTTTAACTTAACGACTTTGAAACTATTGGCATTCACAACCAATTATTATGAACAAGACACGGTAAAAACGCTGGTAATAGAAGAAGAAATTGAGGGTAACTCAGGCTCAATCTTGAAGTTATCTAATTTTAGACATTAGGCATCGAATAGCATAATTCACTCGGGTTTTTTCGTATTTTAATGCAACGTTTGTTTGATTCATTTCCTAGTGTAATAGAGACAATCTGTTAATCAAATGTAATAAAGTGATTCTTAATGAAAGCAAGAGTACATTATTTATTATGCATTAGCACGATTACATTGGCAATTTAATCTTGAATATTTTATTGGAGCCTCGTATTCTCATTCATACCGGCGTGAATTTATGGAGCGAAGAGCACAGCTTGAGCGAGTGATCAAAGTGTAGCCAATCGCTACCTGTCCAAAAAGTTAAAGCAATTTTATGTTTTGTTATATGTAAAATACTGAGTTTCTGTTATTTGATGGTTTTCTGTGTTTATGTTACACATTTTAGTATTTGGGTACAAGTGAGTTCCACAATTCACTTACTTTCTGTGAAAAATATTCGTCGTTGGTTTTTTGAGGAATATATCATTTATTTCTGTATAATCTTCGTTTCCATTATCTCGTTGTGGCTTTCTGAAAATGTCTCCTTATCCTAAAGTGATCTTAATACATATTTATATTGCTTTAAAGAATGTTTTCTCCATTGAAGGAATCGTTCATTTAAAAGATATGAATTCGAATATTGAGTTGATATGGCTTTATAGACATAATTATAATTTTCATCTCTTGGTTTGGAAAGATTTTTAGGCTGGTATTTTTATCTACCTGTAATTATGAAGCATGTGTAAAGATCAAGGGTGTCAGACTACTATTAATAATTATTAATATCCCTATTGTGAATCGGTGGGCACTTCTGCTTTTGCTTCTGCAGGAGTAATTGTTAAGGTTATTAAATGATGAAAAGTTTCATTATAAGTGTTACATCTCTCTAAGCATCACTGTTAAATCCATTTGTTTTATAAAGTGTGTACAGTTTTTGCTATTAACATTTTTCAATTATTTGCATTATCCAAATCTGTCTTACAATTTACTATGTAATCTTCTGCAGACCAAATATTTTAATATTATTATAAATCTTAACTTCATGTTGGTAGAATTAATTTTTTTCATAAACTTCATTTGTTATGTATGTTACACAAAAGAGTTCTCTATAGAAAAGATGTACTACTTTGTAAAATAATTTCCTACGCCAGATAGACTAATTATAACTCTGTACTTAATCTATCTTTTGTTTTGTATTTAAAATTTCCGACGAGTCCTATACATGTATTTTTATCGTGTCTTTGGATAATAAAGTCTACAGTTTTTGTTATTAAATTTTTTCAATTATTTGCATTATCCAAGTCTACATTCTTTTCCTGCCTCAGATATATTTCAGGTTGGTAATCGTACCAATGAGCATCCAGGGAGTGATCCAAGGTAATTTAGGTACTTATAATTATATTGGCTTTGGTTTAAATATTCAGATAAACTGATTCGTAATTCATTTAAAATTTATTAAAATACAAAAATTAGTATAGCTACGCGGGAGAATGCAGTGACAACTAACGCCACCTGGAGCTGAGGCGGGTACTAAACCGCCGGTCAAACTTTTAATACATTAAGTTGGACAACCTTGCCGGTGTCGTCTGCTAGCGTGATAGAGAAAACGCATCATCTGCCAGCCTCCCGCAAACTCTATTAAAACCTAGTTGATTATTCTAATGTTGATTTTATGTATATTCTAATGCATTAATCCGTCTTAGTTTTTAATTGATAAATAAAAAGTACGGCATAAAAATTCCTTAATAATCGTTTACAGCTATGAAATGAAGCAACTCTATAATACATTATAATAGCTTATCAGGGCAATTAGAGATTTCCCGCTTGTACGAATGTTTGTTCTAATTCATAATTGGGGCTCAATTCAGTAAAAGTTGTCAAAATGACGAATACGAGAGCTTGTATACTATGCAAGATCTGCAGGTGCAGCCGAGAACACAAGGAAATGCTCATTAAAACGCCGTGGATTAATACTGACGTTCGTTATGCTTCATAGATTTCAGATAATTAATGAAATAATAAAATTAAGGAAGATGTATAGATTCTAGTTCGGAACATTTAGTGGGGGCAGCTGTTCTGATGCACAGCAATGCTGCAGGCAGAAACAAGCCCCTGCTTATTTACCTATAAAACCTTTAGAAACGCGAAAATAACAAAATTGCTTTGTGTTACGCATTGCTCAAACTACATTTTGTGTTCCAAAACGTTCGACTTACTCAATCAAACCTTGATAACTCTGTATCAAAGCCGCAAAATCACGAAAAACCAATGTATTGGTATAGGGAGATACGAAAAGTGCTACCCAGCATGGCTAAATGCGCAATCTGCTGCTTTACCCCTGGCTTCACTTTTGGGCGCTAGAGGGAGATAGCAATACTACCCCTGTGGAGGCGACCATCTCGTGCTGAACCTGGTCCACTTTTTTTGCCGGGTTGAGTTCAGCTCACTTTTAGCCATTCTAGCCCGCGCTGCTCAGCGCGTTTCTGTTTAACAACTCGAACTGACTTGGCAGCACCGATCTTTTACTCCACGAAAAAATACAAGGGAACATTCAAGAAGTAAATTGAAACTTGCACCCTGATAACAGAGATTAAGATAACTTTTGATATACAAACAGATTGATAAAACGCTCAATTATATCACTTACGTGTGACTGTTTTAAGGGTATGAATGCGATGCTAGGCTCGCGAGTAGCGCTTTTGAGAAATTCACTGTGAACAGTTCCAAGGAGAGTTGAGTTTGGATTTTATAAGGTACATACATATGGACATCCGAAAATTCTTTTCACAGTCCACTAGTAGCTTGAGGCCGCTATCGGAAAAGGCGTAAATGGTAAATTTCTAGTTTCACACAGTCAGCCTTTTTTTTTTCTCAAGTGGTTTTGGCCCGATTTCGACGATATTTTAGGGGGAGACACTTAAAACTAGAAATTTACCTAGGGCTGTTATCGGAAGGCATATCTCGAGATGAGTTTAGTGACAATTGCAAAGTTACTTGTTCCGGAAATTTACCCTTGTTCCTTTATCAAGCATTCTGGACGATAAAAAGTCTGCACAGTAGACTCTTCATTACTCGGGATGATAGAAAATATGCTGATCCTTATTTAATGATTGCCTGTTAATTTGATGGTTTTTACGAAAATTATTCGATAACCGAATTTCCGTAGAAATTTGAAAAGTATTGAAGCAATACAAGATACCAGAGAAAATTAATTGGAGATGATATCATTAACAATATACCATTTATGAAGCAAATCAGTCAGCTGAAAGATATCTTGCGCATAAGGTATGCACATATTTATTGGAATTGCGCTTGATGACTTGAATAAATTTGATAAACTGTTAAAACTGTGACTTAAAGTCTTCATCTTCCTTTTTGATGCAGCCAATTTTTTCTCTGGTGATAGAATCCCACGAATCTCATATCTTATCCTGTCAACCACGTGGTCAAGCAATGATCATTCAAAATTTCAATTCATGGAAAATTTTTGTTTCCTTTGAACACTCAGAGCATAAGACTGGGTTTGCATCAGCTCTCTGCTGGTTCAACCACCTATTACTTAGTCTAAATAATTGTAAGTTGAAGTCTTCATTTTTTTCACCTTGATATGTGACTTTAATTCTGCAAATTCAATTATAATATCAACTATAATCAAGAGCCTACTGTATTTTTTAATGCAGCTGAATTTTTTATGTTCGGTATGAGACACATTCAGTGGAATACTTAGCCAGTGGCGGATCCAGGGGGGGGGGCTATGGGGGCTGTAGCCCCCCCAGAAGTCGCAGTATAAAAAAATGTATCATCGTTCATACCATTGAGATGTGAAGAAAATATTGTTTATCTACGATGATAGAAAATAATAAGCATAATTCAAATATGTATACTGAGTTTAATTTTAAAAACTTTCTTACAAAAACGATAAATAGAAAATGAATCTTTAATCCCAACTCTCAAGCCCCCTCCCCACAGCTCGATCCTAGATCTGCCACTGTACTTAGCTAATACATAAATAATAAAGTCAGGCTTAATTGTTTGCTTACCAGAAAATTTCATCTGATATAAATGATTTTTTGTTTTTTATACAAACCTTACGCAATAAGCTGTATTTATACATCATATATATCTTTATAGATTGATGGTGTTTACTTGGCAGGCGACATTTCAATTAAATTCCAAAATCTGCTGATGATATAGTCAAATTACGAAAGATATTCAAATAAGCATGGGCGCGCTAATGTAGGGGATTTGATGAGTGGATGTAACGTATGTTTTATATCGCTTGCCAAATAATTGTAACTTATTTTTTCCTTCGCGCGCTTTGCAATCACTTGGAAGAAAGAACTCTCAAAGACACGGGAAGTTTATATCTACAGCACTAAAACACTTCAGCATAGAAAAAAATGAGTTTTTAATAGATATTGGAGGCATCCAAACCAGAAATCCAAACAACACCCATGATAAGTTTCAAATTGTTCACTTTTGTAAACTACTATATTGGAAAGTTAAGTAAGTTGGCCATATAAGCGTTTAACTCCTCTAGTCTTCAATCCATTTAGTTTTTGAAAGAATTGACATAAGTAGCGGGCATGAATATACTAGCCCCTGTAAGGTAGGCATTTTTTGTTTTCTCGGCAGTCCCCCCCATTAGCATTTCCCCCCCCCATTTGCAAATCCTAGCTGTGCCACTGGCTAATGAAGAGTGAACGAATGGAATGAAAATTGTGAATTTAGTAATTCAAATAATTCATAATCAAAAAAATATCACCATTACCTTTTTCCTATCATTCTTAAGATTCAAGAGATAGCTTGTAATTCTTTTATAGATATGGATGCAATAATGGCAATTAACCAGATAAATGGCTTTATAAAGGGCTCTATATCAGTGGATCTCTTCACATCATTTTGGGTATTACGAATTTTTATGTTAGCCTCACTGGAAAACATATTATTCTGTATTATATTATATAATACATAGTATTCTGTGGCAGTATCTCCCAATGAATCTCAACGGATACCTTAAAAATAGAAAGTTATGGGAGCATCCCATCCACAGAAGTCAAGAGGACAAACAACATTTACCACTTTGAGCTGCATCAGCGGGAATTCATCTACTACATTCAATTTATGGTAAGACATTTTCTGCCATATTACATAGTAATGAGTAATGTTTCATTTATGGGTAATAGCTTGATTCTCAGTAACTGCATTTGAAGAGAAGCACATTTATTGCTAAAAAATTATTCCATGTTCAAAAATTCAAGTCAGCCATCATTTTATGAGATAAATGGAATAATGGATCACATAGCAAAAAGAATTAGTCATCTATTTGAGAATTAATCAAAATCTGCAAGTGTTATTATTAGAATTGTGAGTTCTAAAGACTTGTTTCAAGAGAAAGCACTTAGGGGAACACTGACAACAACATTGTCATGCCAAGGAAGGTTTTTGTATGTTTGTTAGGGTTCCTTTGTATATTTCTTATGTCTTAAATTGACTGATGTATAAAGTGTTATTTGTCATATCGTCGTCGAGAGGTAAAACGGACAAGAGACGCGAATAACTGCAGCCACCGCGAGAAGCACTTTCCCTTCTGTTTTTGGTTTTCGTATGAAAGGTCATTCCGAAATAGTCAAAGTGTTTTTGACTATGTCTCTTAAAGACAAGGAAAGTCACCTTGATTGCAATGATCGAAAACAAGCTAACCTTTAAATGTCAGAGCATCTTAAATTCGAATAACGTGATAAATATTATTCGAACAATTAAGTATAAAAGAACTTGCTCCGACCACCGAAAAACAGTCTCCCGAAAAGTCTCCTACTAGTCAGCAGTCTCTCCCTCGTCAACGTTGTAAGACGTATCGTGCTCGCAAAAGGATTATAGTGCCAAAGGACTACCTCCAGCCCTACTTTCTCTACTCTGGGGAAACCTCTTGTGCCGACGACTAATCAAAAGTAAGAAATACAATTTTCATTTAATTTAAAGAATTTGAGTTATTAATTATTTCTCCTGAAACTCTGACACCTGGCAAGAACCCAGTAAATTAACGTAATTGTTCCGTCACCTGTCAATCATCAGGGGCGGACATTACACAAGGAAGGAGTGTGAACTCTTAGGGATGGGGAAAGGTTCGGTGAAACAAAGTAGATACCACTGCTGGGCACCTTCCTTAGGTGTGAAGGGCATACTTGGGGCTCATAAAAAATCTTTTTCAGATCCCATTTGTTTCTGAGCTATATCCAAACAGGAGATCTAGAAACATCCACCAATACTGGCTTTAAAACTTTTAAAATGGGGCTTTTGGATAAAATGCACCAGGTTTCCACTTTTAGGCTTCCTGTTGCAAAGATAAATTTCATTTTGAAAATCTTTGCTCTATGGAATTGAGAAGAGTACCAAAAGACAGGAAAATTTAAAGATTTTTATTCTGTCAGATTTATATTAAATATGTATTATGTCAGAATTCGGTTCTGAACTCTTCACGAACGACCAAAATCATCATGTGCAGTTCCAAACTGATCCTGAGCTGGTTCCACAAATACAGCTAAGTGCCGACATTTCAAGATAAGCATTGGTTAAATTTGGAAATCAAATCTCAGCTATAATGTTTTACAAATAATATAGATGTCTGTATTGTAGGGAGCTCAAAATTGTACTTTACGAATAAAATTTGAAGTAATAAATGTTTTCATTCTCAAAATAAACATGGAAAATATTATTGACTAAATGAATTCTGAGATACAATTGTAACCAAACATGATATTTTTGTAACAAAACAAAAAGACTAATTGCTTAGATTTTCTGGAAAAAATTAACCGAGATTATAAGGGATATATATTATGGGAGATTTTTAGAAAACAAACGTAGGGACAAACTTAACAATGTGTAAATGCATTTTTTGATTCTATTTGAATTTCAGAATGATAGTTACACATTTTCTTGCCACGATCAAGGAGGCAACAAAACATCAAGATATTTAACAGAAAAGTGAGAGAATAGGCAAAAATGAGATCCATGGAAGAACAAACAAGTTTCTAAGAAGAGAGTTTAGGTTATTTTTATGTATTGCATTCAGTAAAATTTTATCATAATATCTTATCCTTTTATAACTTTTTATTATGACGTATTTATAAAATTCAATATGCATAATTTTGATTTTTTATATACGAGGAGGGTCTGATTTATACAATAATAGTTGCGCATTATATATAAGCTACTTAGTTCTCTTATTTTTGATGGGAGAATTAACTAGTTAGTAGTGGTAGTCACTTTCTAAGCGTTTCATGCTTCTTGGGTTAAGGCTGCTAATAATTAGCCAAACAGTATGAATGGAGGTAGTGTGGCGGGCACTACGCTTTTCATTTTTATTAACTAGTAATGATCATAATAAAATACAATGAACACTAATTTTTACTCTAGATTTTTGGGATCTTATAATTAATTTTAGGATTTAAGGACTTGAGATGATACCCAGATGTTTTAAATGAAGAAATAGTTTATTTTATTGTTAAAACTTTTAGCCAAATGTTTCATTAAAAAGGACATCCGATTCAATTTTATAAGCTTTTGTATTATTTACTCTACTAAATGGAATCAAATTGGAATACGTAAAATGCTTGTTACTGTGCAGCATATTAGTATTAACTTATGACCATTCTCTGTAATATATATTTTAAATTTATTGAACCAAAATCACAAATCCAAGAATGAGAAATTAGACAACAACAATCTGAAAAATTGTTTTAATGATTTGCAGCACAGCAAATATTAAATAACACGATGCATAAATATTTCCTTTGATAGATAATTACTATAACTTATGTATGAAAATATAAACAGTCTAAGAAATAAATAAGGTTCAATTTCATGACTACTGAAAAGATATTTACAACAAATATTTATTGCAATTGATGGTGGGAAATCAATCAAATACAGTTCAACAACAATTGTTAATATCTTATATAATAAATATATAAGGCAACACACAACTTCCAAATTAGGATGAAAAATTTTCCAGATATTTCAGATAATATCCAGATTTTCCAGATTGCACTTAAAATTTATAATATAATATTAGTAATTGTATAATAACCGTAATAATCAGTATTGCTGAGATGACATATTCTTTAAGGCCATGACAATGAGCTCATATTGCATTTAAGAATAAATTAAAATAATGGATGAGCTTAGGAAGAATATGGAAGCTAGCAAAATTCACGGAGTATACCAGACATTAGGAATGTTTTAAGGTATAAATACATATTGATGGGTTAATGAAACAGAATCAATGATAATCCTCAAACAGTTAGCGTAAATTATAAAATAAAAATGAATAGCTGAAAAGTTCTCTCAGTTATCACAGTTTCTAAACATAAACAATTTTTATAGAGAAATTCTTGATTTCATTTAGAATTTCACGACTAGAATGAGCCTTCCTCAGGTTACTTTGATTTTACACTCTTTACATTACTTTTTATTTTAAATATAAAATTTCACTCCATTCTTTGTTTCCATGTGAATTAAAACCACAAAATTAATTCATCTTTGTAACTTCTTTTGCCAGACTATGTCGTTGCTTATTATTTAATGAGAAAAATAAAATTTTCAATGACAAAAATACTAGAAATACATAGAAAATAAGTATAACAATAATAATGTTTGTTGAGAAAAAGTGGAGTGAAAGTAGCCAACTTTAAATGGAAATAAATGTAGAATAACTAGTTATACAATCAATATTAATCTTCAAAAGGATATTATTATTCATTCACTGCATATTGAATTTTAATAAATTTAAATGTGGCCGGATAATATATACCCACCTGTTTAGGAAACAAATCAATCAATGCATTTGGAATAGCATGGATTTTACAGCTCAATGACCTTGAACTCTATTGACTCTAGAATATGGTTCCTATCAAATCATTTCTGTTAAACTGAATACACCAAAGTCTTTGAGCAGTACAAAACTGAGATTTTAGAGGGATGCTGGAACAACTAGAATTCTGCTAGAACGCAGAACATCAATTCCGCCATGAAGTGTGACCACTCTGGGGAAACCATGGCAAACCAGAAGCCTTCCAAACTGTTGGGAGCAAAGCAAAACAATTCACATTCATGAGATGTACATAGTGATTCGTAATATCTAATGTAGTTTAATTTATCTCGTATGTGTGTAACAGCATGTATATTTTTAAAAGCAGCCTAAATATTACATAAACAATAAATAGTCAAGAATGAAAAGAAAGCTAATTTAAGAAAAGATGTGCTAAGTTGTGATGCAGTGATAAAAATGATTAGCAAATAAAATAATTATAAAAGCAAGAGATAAATATACTAGGATACTAGATTAACTCTATGGAAACACATTCAATTGTTCAAAGATGAAATAATTGACAAATCAAAATATTTTAATAATCGAATTTTAATTTTCAATAGGAATATTATTTTAAATTGTAATGAATTTAAGCCTGTTTCATCTCTTTCATATATACTAGATATGAGGCAGTATAAATTCTTGGCCTTGTATAGAAAAAATTAAATTGGTAAAATATAACAATTTTTATTTTTAGATATAATCTTCCATAACTTCAATGCATCTACTTTAACGATCAATAATAATTCTATATCCTTATAAAAATAATCTGTATTCGCCTACCGAGCTTGAGCTGGTAAAAGCCAGTCAGGCTGAGAATTTATGGCACCTAATACATATATAAGAAGTTCATACAGATCAATGAAATGGAAATATTCCTTAATTATTTAAGTAAACTAAAGGGAAAACAGAAAGCATGCTGTGACACCAAGCTGTTTCCAATCTAAATTAAACAAATTTCTCATAATTATAATTTATTTGCATCTAAAACATACTAATAACAAATTATTTTAATAGTTTATAATGGTTGTTATAATCTGGAAGAGTATTAATTTGAAATAATAATGGTAACAGCAAATTTGAAGAGTCTGATACAATAACCGAACAAAAACAATATCATAATTTTAGAGAAAATGCCTTAGTTTTTAAGATAGTCAATTATAAATTATATATGCAATTAATAGAACACCAACCTCTGCTGAATTCATCCCTCTTGCACTGACCACTACAACGATTTTTCCTTTGCTACACTGCTGTAGTTGAATCAGCTTTGCAGGAGGTAAGACAGCCTTTCCTTCTTCGTCTGCAGTTATGGTGGAGAACGGAATGCTAACACTCTCTGGTATTGCACCTCTGTTGAATCTGGTAAAAGGCATGAGTCAAGGTTTCCACAATGAAATCTACCATCATCACCTTCTATTGATACTTTTCTACGCACACTGTAACATCTACATATAACCATGTGAAACACATAAAATACATAAATTAAATACATAAATTTTTTTTCAGCTAATGCATTGAATCTCCAAAAGCAGGTTTTTCAGATAATTGATTTTCATGAATCATTGCAATTTTCATTAGTCAATGATGACTAAATTTGTAGCTTTATAATGAATGGTTTAATTAATATTTCTGAATGATATGTAACAATATAAATCACAATCCTGATATCAATTATAAAGAGGACGTTAATCATGATCTAAACAAGTCTCTGTTTAATATTTGGTCTACCTCAAATGACTAACGTTCACTTGACCAATGCTCGATTGCCTATTTGATTGTTATACATGTAAATGTCTGTAGCAAAATAAATTATTATTATTATTATAAATTCCACGGAGGAAGGCATAGTTTTGTGGAACTCCATCTTCAATGAAAAATCAGGTAGACGGGATCGTACTTTTCCATAGCTTTATTTCAAGATGACCGGTTTCAATAAGTGATCGTCATCATCTGATACAGAGACAACACACAGAAGCCTTTTTATACAGAAAGGACCGAGGGGAAGGGCTCAGGAGAGGGCCTCGGTGAAGAAGGGTCTTCAGTGCAAGGGTATTGGTCGTTAGAGGGGAGGACAGAGTGGATCAGTGGGGAGTGGGAGGGAAAGAGGTGCTCATTTAAGATTTTGTATTTCGAGGAATTACAATGGGAAACAATTTCCAATTGTTCAAGGAAGTTGAGGCTTGGCCTTGGCTTCCAACGTGGCTTTGGCCTTCTTCACCGAAGCCCGCTCCTTAGCCCTTCCCCTTGTTCCTTCCTTAGGCGTCTCTCTACAAGATGATCACAAAGATACAACGCAGTCTACCTCATTTATTATTGTTGCCTAACAGCTCCATTGACTGACAGAGTGATTGAACGATATCTCAACCCATCCCATTAACAATTATACAATTAATAACAATTTTTGTAACAAATCCATTGAAGTAAATAGAAGAATATAGGTTTGGATTTGGAGGAAATGCAACATAAAGAAAGAAAATTTAGAAATACGGCTGTTAAAGAATTAGAGTTTAAAAATCTCCAATAGCCGTCTGTCTGTATTTATTGTCTCATTCACCGGTGTTCAGAGAAAACAAGAAAGGATACCTGAGTGTTATTAAAGTGAAGATAAAAATGAATAAATTGCTGTCTTATATGATATTTTCAAAGATCAGCAAGTTAAGCAATGAAAATATTTAGATGAAGTTTAATTCAAGTTTAAAACAGTAACATCATGCTCTTAACATTTATAATATAATTAATAATAATATTTTTTGACAAAAATTTGGTCTTAAACATCGTAAAGTAACTATGAATGAATTAAAACTACATTAACTCATGAAGATAAAATATTCAATAAACAATTACACTGTGCAATTGCAGTTAGTGGTAGGTAAGCATGCTAGCTTAGCATAACAGAGGTTCCAGATTCGAATTCTGGTTACGAACGGGTTGTTTGTGTTTGTCTTTTAAAAGGTTAATTGTAAGATTGGTCTTGTGAGATGATATTGCATAATAAAAATGCGATTCTTACCACTGCTCAAGCATATGTAAAGGGAGTTATGGTCAGTACAGCAACCTTTATACTACTATTAATGAAATTTGTGAGATTGAATGATCAGCAAACCCTATCAAATAATAAACCTTATAAATTACCAGATTTACTCGAAAATAACGTGCTATCTAATGTAATGGGCATCCCAAAACTGAGCATCGGAAATTGAAGATTCATTTGCCCGAGAATGTAATGCACACCTTAAGACAGGCGATCAAGCCAGAAGCACCATATACATGCTTACTATACACACATGTGCTGATATATACATATATTATTATGTTTATACAATGTATCTATTAAATATAGATGCTTCTCCGGATTCATTCATGTATATAGGTATATATATATAGATAGGATACTAATTCACAGGCTAAACCACAAGCGTCATTTACTTGAAATTTTTACCACGTATTGGCCATAACGTGTAACCACCAGAAAAATTGCGATTTTGAACCTCAGTGTCATGGGTTCGATTCCAGAGGGCCCCAAAGTCCAGATTGTTCCCGTTTAAATGCATTGCTTTGTTTTTCGAATTAAAAAAAATTAGTTCCCGGATAGGTAGAGAAGCAAAACTCAAGGAGCCTATATATATGGACATGATCTATCGAAAAAATTAATAACTTAAACGAAAAATATCCTGGGTTCGATGCTAGGACGATGCAAAAATCGGCCGTTTAAAATAGATTGAGGTAGATTTTCATTATTTTTTTTCATGCACTTATCGAATTGATAGGAAGTTCTTACTTATAGGAAAGATGTATATTAAGCATAGGTTTTTGAAAAAAATTAAGATAAGACCGTACCGTTCCTGGGTTCGATGCCGGGGCACATTAAAATTTCTCTCATAAGGAATATATGGGAAAAGTAGCACATCGTTTGAGGCAGTTGAAGCCAATATTTCTGCCTGAATTTTCTCAAATAGTTGGACATAGTGATCTTCTGTTATGCTGCATAAGAAGTTTCACCAGAAAGACCCGGGTTCGAAGCCGGGCGGTAAATATATCTGCCATATAAAACACATTGTGATGGTTTTTATTTATATTTTCATGCACTTATCAAAATAATAGGTTCTTGCTTATTTGGGAGATGTATATTAAAACTCGGTTGAAGAAAAAAAATTAGATACGACCATGCTGTTCCTGGGTTCGATGCCAGAGCACATTAAAATTTCTCTCATAAGGAATATATGGGAAAATAGGACGTCGTTTGACGCAGTTGTAGCCAATATTTCTGCTTGAATTTTCACACACAGTATTAATTGGTAATCTTTTGATTTGCTGCATAGTAAGTTCACCAGGAAGACCCGGATTCGAAGCCAGACGATTAAATTGCAGCGAATTGTAAGAATATTTTCAATCTTTTTTTTCTTTTGAGTCATTTAAAAAGTTTGATTAGTTAGCCAATTCCCTTTCAAATAAAAAGTATTGGCCAATAGTGGCTCTTCGAGTGAAATCATTGATAGCGAATTGGTGGAACGTTTGACAAGTTATATAAAAACAGGACGAGCCAAGGATGTGGCAGGCCCTGCCCTACGGGACATGTAAACAAGTAGTATTCTGCCTGAATCTAGTGCACTGTCAATTCTAACGTGCAATCTGATGTTTAAGCCGAAGGACCCAAAAGCGTGTATGATATTTTTGAGTAAATATGGTATATCCATGATATTAGGTAAGCATAACAGCTAGGAATATACCCAAAACTGCAAAGGCAAATGTTACCTGCTACAATAATAGAATAGGTTAGCTGCTACCTGATAGCTACAAAGTGGAAATGAGATTTCCAGTCCTAAATGTAATAAAATTCACAATGAAAAGGATACTCCTCCAAGTTTCGTATATCTACCACAAGCGCCTTTGACCTGGAGAACTTAACATGCTCTAAATCTAAGAGATCTATCAATTCGGCTCCACTGATTCGAGGGCAGCACTCACTCTGTAGCACTGATACAGGAAGAGGACTTAGCTCCTGAAAAGCAAAATTTTAAAATACGAATAGAATAAGGTCAATTACAATTCAGTAAGTCAAAGAGATGTTTAAACCAAAATAATTGACGTAATAAATATATTTTAGGCATAATACAGATATTCTTTGAAATGAAATTTTTGAAAGAAAATAAAAACTTCCTTGCACTAAAATATTTCTGCCTTCATTTTGACCAATACCCCATATATTTATAAACAAATGAGCTTCTATAAATTTTTATAAATTTCTTCTCTTATTTATTGGTTTCATAAAGCTCTGATATTTATCTATAAATATTTTTTGTTATAGAATAGCTACTAAAGGTGACTGTAAAAGAAATGTGGTTAAAAACTACCAATAAATCACAATGGCATTAGTTAATCATTAATAAAGTCAGACAAAAGTTTGATGACATCAAAAAGTTAAATCTACGATCTTCCAGCTTTACAAACAAGGGACCCAGTGAAGAAGAAGTAACTTGCCAATTCAGGGTTTTCAGTGGGTCCCAATTCACCATGACTGAAGTTTCTTAATGAATCAGTTGAAAATTCTGATTTCCCAATCGGGGATTCATGCTGACGATAAGTGACACTGCGAGGAGTGACACAGAATAGATCAACTGAATCTGTCACGCATCTTTCAATATCTATCTCTGTAAATTAAGTAAACAAAAATCAATTCATATGAGATACAAAGAAACACTGGCAATAAACAGAAAAGGCATATCAGAAGATTGCAGAATTTTTCATTGACTATCGACAACAAAGTACCTGTTTTTATAGCATATACTAGTGATAAAAATTTGTCAACTTTTTCTTATCCTTGGGTATGCTATAAACATTAATATGTACTTGTGAAAAATCACAATATATAAAACAAGAATGAGTTGAAAATATGGTATTAAAATGGGGAAATTTATAAGATTGTTTTCCAAAGGCCACCAAGAAATGGGGCCGTGATTTTGGAAGATACTAGAACAAATGCTTACCTGGTAAATCAGAAAAAAGTAGAATACATTCATTGAAACCTGATGTTAGAAGGGTATCTCTAAGTTGAAGAAGAACAGCCAAACCCACAAACAATGGAAATGATGCATCCCCAAGAAGTAGCTTGTCCCACAAATGAAATATCTTGTGCAAGGGGAAGACATCTGAAAACATTTAAAAAATTATGTAATTCGAAAGAGAACCACACTTTCAAGTCATATACTTGTACATGGAGCAACAAGAGTTTCAAAATGAGAACCTCATGAATGAGAAACAGATGATGAAATACTTACGCGAAAACATTGTCAGAAACCAAGGAATGGCAAAAAGTTCAGGAACAAAGCTAATACTACTCAGATGATTTGCTAATGCAGGATCATGGAATGCAATCAAGTGAGAAAACTTTGCAAGATACTCTTGAATGACAGCAGAGTTATCTTTCAAGAAAAAGTTGTGAAGATATTTAGGAATGAATGCTGAGAGGCAAGCATAGGCCAAAGCTGAAAATAAATACGTGAGAAATAATGCTTAGATTAATGTTTAAGGAGTACATTAAATATTCACAGAATGATTTATGTATTTTATTCAAACATTACTTCATCCAATTTGTCAATCAATCCTTTTGAGAATGGGCAACCAATTAAGCAGAAAGGATCTCATATAATCACTATTGAAGTAAATATTAGACCACTCATTCTCCTTGACACGGTTAGTTCTTATCTTGCATTTTTCATCTATATACTAAGGTATGATTTTCATTACACCAAAGCTCTATTTACTTACAACTTGATTCACTAAACTCTAAATTTAATTTCCTGCTAAATACAGTAGAACCCCGTTTTTACGAACCTCAATTTTACGAAATTACACAGTTTTACGAACCATTCCTCCGGTTCCCATCTTTGTACACATAAAACGACCTCAGTTTTACGTAAAACCTCGATTTCATGTTTTACGAAGTGAGAAGTCGATCCCTAGGAGTGACTGAACCCCGGGGTTTACGAAGTATTTGAAATGGTTTTGTCGCACTGAGCTCAATGACGATCGCCGTAAACGGGAGCAGATGAATCCAGATCGTCTATGTTTTGAAGAACCTCATCCCATGTATTTTAGATGGGAAAATGTGGAAAAATCGAATATGAGTGTAGTGCTTTTTGACGTGCTTACACTGTGGTAAAATCCCTGTGGATGATCATCCAAGTAGCACTTAAATCCGATTTATATGATCTAAGGAAAATATGTTCAAAGATGCACGAATTTCCCATGCATTCTTACGGATCGCAATGCTTTCGCTGGTATATTCATTCTATTATATTTACTTCCGTGTTTTGTCGTTGATGTGTAAACACAAAGTACGTCTCATCGCACAGGGCTAGAGTCGAAAAAAGCTGGCCAAAAAGAAGAAAGTGGTTTCTTTGAGTGCGGACTTTGAAACTTCGCATAGTCATGCTTGAATAAATTCTGCATATAATAGGGAAATCATTTTTGTTGGTTCCCGCGCATTATAATTCTACAGGGGGTCGAAGTTGACCAAATTTCACTAAAAATACCGGTCTTCGATTTTTCGCATTTACTTTGCAAACTTCAAGCGCTTCAAGCCAATCCTGAGCCAAAATAAGCAAACTCATCGGGTAAAAAACGATGTAGCATTATAAACCTAATCTTTATGCCTCATAATATTAGCTTTGAATTATCACAGTTCAATATTTTCAATATTTATACAACAAAATGGCGAACCCTTATTTTAAGGCAAATTTTCACCTTAAGTGAGGAAAATAGTAGTGATGTATGTACCACGATATACACGGTCTAACTTATACCACAATGTTCTTTGAAGCTTGGATTGGTATTGTAGAGGTTTTGATTGCTTGAAAGATAACCTCAAATTTACAAAACCCGAATTTTACAAAGCTCAAATTTTTGGGTCCCTTCAACTTCGTAAAATTGAGGTTCTACTGTATTTAGATTTGAATCTAAACTTGCATCTTTAAAGCATACAAATCATGAAATAATAAAGTGCAGCGGTGAATTTGATTTTCAGGTCTGATTAGAATTAAAGATTAATCGAAGAGCCAAAAATTAACGTTTATTTGGTATGCTTTAATAAAACAACACAAGAGCAACCTTCATTCTCAGATTGAGGCAAAATCATTTTAAGAATCTCCAAATAATCAATTTAAAAATATAAGATTTGTCATAAATAAAAATCTTTGTTTTGAAAATTTGAACCTAGAAGAGCTGACATAAATATATAATTGAAGATGTGAATTAAATAAATAAAGCAATCAAATAAAAAATGAAATCACAATAACACTTAAATGAGGTTAATACTATAAGACTTCACCATTATTAAACATATTTCTATAACAGAAATATCTCTGGTAATAATTACCTTCATTATTGAAATTCAGATACAGAAATGGAGCAGAAAGGGAATCGAGTCCTTGCCAGTAAACATACTGTGGGTGGCTCACAACCCAAGCCTTCAATATCCTCTTGAATTTCCTATGACCTTCACTGCTTGATAAAAGTTCGTCATACTGATGGCATCTCGGAATATCAACTTCTATCTGCATTAAAATTTATATCATTGCCTTTGTAAATTTTTCAACAGTTCATTTGAAAATTAATAAAGTGTAAGGAGCAAAAGTTAATAGCATTTTTAGGTAAGGGAAATTAAAAATTGTCACATGCCTTAACTATCATATAGTTTGGAAAATACGATCAAGTGCCGATAAAACTAACCTGGCGATCAGTAGGAGTAGGTGTTTCCTTGTCTATTGCAACGAAAGTGCCTTCGAGATCACCATCCACCTCCAAAGCTGATGCCCACACTTCGTTTCGTAGCATAGGAGGAATGTCACGTCTGGCCTCTTTTATAATGGCACCTTTCTTGTAAGGATATCCCTGAAAGTTTCAGTTGTTCAAATTCAAATTGAATTGTACAATGGTTCAATTTTATTTACTCTGAACTGGAATTCATACAGGTGCAGTTCAAGTAAATTATACAATGTCACCTGGTACAATCCGCAGCAAAAGTATCTTAAAATTTTGTTTTGCGAGAAGAATAAGGTTAGGGATTTAAGGTTAGTTCTGCTGCACATCTTGCAACAGCGTTGTAGCCTAGCACCATTACCTAGGCCTGAGCCTCTTATCCCTCAATGAAACAAGAATAATACACTCCTTTCTCCTGGCATAAACACAAGGTTCCTATTCACGTTGTTCTTAAATCGAGCACGAGGAACTCTTCATACCTGTCACAGTTAAGACTAAAAGCCGTCGAATACGTCTATTTACCACAACTCCAGCTTGAAGCATTCTGCAAGCAAAAGGAAAAGTTTAAGTAAAAATATAGTAATTGGTCATCAGCATGGAGAGCAATCATCCATCTTAGCGGTAATAAACAAAAAATTTGTTTCCGAATTCCCCAATCCAGGACCTCTTGAGGTATATCTTTCTAAATAACGTTGCAGAAGATGAATTTTCAGCTAAGTGCACAATTTGAAATATGAATCATGTCTTTAACTGCCATTTAATGCATCATTAATTTCCCAATTATTCGTTATAGGAGATCATTTGGTTCAGCCTGGCATTGAACTCAAGATAATTATGGTTACAAACTAATTTTTTCTATAACATAGTATAAAAATTCATCCACGTGGAAAGTGGCACCTCTATATCTATATTTTTAACTGGAGATCTTTGCACCGGCCTGGCATCGAACCATGGATACTTAATGCAATAATTTCAACTGTTTCTGTTAGATCTGAAAAATATCTCTTAGCTCCTTAATTTGAGTTCTCTTTCTTACCAAAAAATATTTCTTTTTATTCCAAAAATCGGTGCAATGCATTTTTATCTTTCACATATTGCACCAAATTTTGAGATTAAGAAAAAATTCTCGGAATGACAGAGAATTAATATTCAGGAATCCAACAGATGAAAACATTATCTATTGAATCTTTTAGAGAGTTTCTCAAAAATAACTCTGATTTCCAGTTTAAACTGGTGCAAATATATCCTTCAAGGTGCTTAGATATGTAGTCAATAGGAGACTCAATCTCTATATATCCCTAGGCACCTTGAATTTTGATTCTCTGCCTTTCCGGAAAGTATTTTTTTATCTAATAATTGGCGAAATGCATTCTAATGGGAAAATTCCTACATATATGAATCAGTGAATCAGGAGAAGTGTCAACTATAGATGTACAATATATATGCGAAGAAGGAAATATATCTATTATACATAGATGCTTCACTGGATTCGTTCATGTATTCATATACAGGTATCACTCGCCAACTGCGGGGGTTAGGAAATCCAAAGAGCCTGCGGTTGGCAAAACCGCAGTTGGTGAAGCATTACATACATGGGAAATCAAGGGCTAGGTTTTCCGAGCAGCAATATAGGGAGAAAAAATTAGTACAAAATAGTTTTCTCTTTCAATTACACGTATACATTTCTAAGATATTATTCCTCTTTAATTTTGGCCGCATTTCTATCCCAAACGCGCCGATAACTTCCGTTAAAAATGATCAGCTTCCTCTGCATCGGAAATTTTGGATCTAACGTAATCGCACTAGTCTGCAACATAAATTTTACTTTTACGAAGTAATTACCGAGGTTAAATACGTTTATGCCCTGAATTATTAACTGATAATGTTCAAATAGTTGACATATATCAATAAAGAATAATTTACTGAAAATATCATTTCACTTACCTAGACTGCTTGAATAATGAATCATCTGTGTCTGTTATGTTAGTTACGGTACTCGAATCACTCTCTCACAGCACTTTCTGATTCCGCATCTCCTATTTTACTTAAGAATGATATGATTGTTCGCTGGCCAAGTTTTTTCGTTAGATTCTTCCACAGTTCTTTGTAAGGTTTCAGTAACTCCTGCAATCCTCTTTTGAAAATGAAGCTATGGTACATTTTTGGTCCACGTTAATCACAAAATCTGACAAATTTGAGGCCATATCAACAATTTTGTTGACATTGGCCAAAGTAATTTCTGTTGTAGGTTGCTCTTCTTCGTACTCTTCCTCAGCCTCGTCCTGCTTGTCGATGAGCTGCTCCAGATCCTCCTCACTCAACTCTTCACTGCTTGAATTTAAAAGTTCTTTAACATCTTCTAGTCCTTCCCCTTTCAGTCGCCTTCCACGTGATCCGATAAGATTTAGTTCATCAACAAGTTCAAGGAATTCTATAAAATCAATGACTGCCTACGGCCAGAATTTCCGCCAACATGAATTCAGTGTCGATGGTTTAATCTCGTCTAGTGATTCTTTAATTATATTTATGCTGTCGGCAATATTGAATTTTTTCCAAGAATCAGTTACAGAGAGAGAGTTGTTTTTCTCTATCATTTCTAACAACAAAAAGAAGTTTCACCGAATTTAATAACTCTTGAAGGTAGAAATGTTACCCTGATCTAGAGACTGGAGAAGTGATGTGTTGTTAGGTGGGAGGTTGGGTGAGCAGATTTAAGCTCCTGCGAATGGCCTGGAGCTCCTCCTCATCCAAAATGAGAAACACTTTAAAAGGTAATTCTTTTGATGATATATATTTCTCAACTTCGAGAAAAAACAGTTGTTAAACCAGTCCATGAAGATATTTCGACTCACCCAAGCCTTTCGGTTGGACCGCCAAAACACTGGAAGATTATTTTTAATTTTCCCTGACTGAGCTTGCGGGTTCTGCCATCGGTAAATTAGCATAGGCTTCACTTTGAAATCGCCTGCTGCAATGGAGCGTAGAAGAAGCGTGACGCGGTCTTTGCTAACCTTAAATCCCAGTATTTCTCTCATTGTCAGACTTGGAGATAAAAGTCCGGGAAGGAATTCTCTCCCAGAAGGGTCCAGTTTCATTGGCATTAAACACTTCTCTTTAATAAACTACATAAACAAATTGGGAAACTCTTTCGCAGCTTTGTGGTCCGCAGATGCAATTTCACCGGAAATCTTCACAATATGTAGGTTATGTATTTTTCTTAAAATTCTCAAACCAGCCCTTACTTTCGGTGAATTGTTTCTCGGCACTGCTTTCAACTGAAGAAGCGAAATGTTTATATAATCGCATGGCTTATTCTTGGATAATAAAGGTGCTTAAGGGCTCAAGTAACCGTTCACCGTTCAATTATTCTTATCTTTGGAGAGAAAGGTTATGAAATATAAAGGACAATGTAGAAAGGTTTTCAATTTGATATAACTACTATGAAGGTAATTTAATGACAGAAAATACATTACAAGCAAGTATTATTATTTAAAATTGTTTTATCATTTAAAACCATCCGTTTCCGTTTATCTTTTTAGTTTTAATTTTATCGATGTTATGTAAATACAGGCCTGTGCTATGAAAAATTCTTATTACAAACGGCTTCAATAGGTCATAAGTATCTACCATTCAGTCATCAGTTTGTTACTGGTCTATTATCACAAAATAATTCAGGGTATGCAAATTGTTCATTATTATGAATTATTTTATTAATACGATTAATCATGCTAAATTTTAATTTAATACCCTTTGCATACGTATGAAACATATAAAATTATATTAGGAAGTCATATGCTCATTCCAAATTTGTCGTAGGATATAGTCAAGAGAAATTCATCCTTATACCGACTATTACTTAAAAAAGCACTAATCAGTACTGGTTAATGAGTGCTATTAGAAATCTATTCTCGAAGAATCGTTTTTTTTTTTTCAGTCCAGCCTTATATCCACCCCATTTTTCTGCACTGAGAGGCATATCCTTGGGCTGCGATAGTTCTAAACTGTAGGTCGTTGGGAGTTTGCAAGGAGCAAGGGCAGCGTGCAAAGGAGCCCTAATTGTATTTAAGGCGGAGTGGCGGTGTTGCAAGATATGTGGCAGAACCCTTTTCTTGAATTATGTATCCCTAATCTTATTCTTCATGCAAAACATAAAATTTAAGATACTTTTGCATATTATTGTACTTATAATAAAGATACAGTTTAAGGGGGGAAACTCGTGTAGATCGAAATTTATTTGCATTTTTTTTTCTTTGCTTAAATTTATAGCTTATCTTATGAAGAATGCGGGAAAAAATAGTAGACATTGATTTTAAAGGTACTTATATTTTATTTTTGTGGAAAACCCAAACGCTGCATGGAGCGCTGGGGTATAGCATGATGCACGCATGACCGTTTCCGACCCTTCAGTCCATCTATAACGGTCCCTTTTGTCTTCTGACCTGGCCATATGTATTTACAATATCTTAAGGAAGGATTAAGTTAAGAGAAAGTGGTAGTTCGTCTATTTTGCGAGTTTAACGGTGGATTTTTGAAAAAGACACATCAGTTGAGCGGTGTCTCTAGAGTAAAGCGGTGGTTTCGTTGTGTGTTGAGCAGTGTGCAAACGTTAGAAGAAGTTCGAAAATGAGTCGTAAAGTTCCACGGTATAGTCCGAACCTTCGGCCAAGCAAATCCCGGAAACGCAAGTACCACGGCAATCAATTTGTTGGGTTGGATTCTGCGTCAAACATCGAGGAGGTGAGAGAGAGGACGAAGCGCGTCGAAGAGGCAGGAACAAGCAGAGGAGCCAGTGCTTCTGCCAGAAAAATTAAAACTGCAGATGATATTGTCGTCAATCTTGCGCACTCATACAGGATAATTGAGTTTATCAGTGTTTTTGCTGCGATAGCAGACATTTCTGTTTGCAGAATATGCAAACAGAAGCAAACCTTCGGCGAGGTGAATAATCGAGGCTTGGGCTTCAAAACATCGGTGAAGTGTTTCTGTGGCACTGCTTTAATAAAATCAGGTCCATTAATAAACAACGGCTATGAAATAAATCGTCGTGTTGTGTTCGCGATGCGTCTCCTCGGTGTTTCTCGTGAAAGCATCAATTTGTTCTGCGGCATGATGGAGTTGGGTTTTGGCTTGAGCCAGAAGGCATATGAAGGTGTAGTGAAACACATGCATGCTTCTGTTGAAAAACTTTTCCGGAAATCGTGTGAGCAGGCCATCGACGAAGAAAAAAAGCACAACGAGGAAAATAATAAATCTTCAATGATTCTAAAAGTTTCGGGAGACGGGAGTTGGAAGAAGAGAGGATATTCCTCTCTTTATGGTGTTACGACCCTTCTAGGATACTATACTGGTAAAGTTGTGGATTTAATCGTAAAAGGGAGCTATTGCCAAACTTGTACGTATTATAAAAATGACAAGGACAATCTAAATAGCTTATTACATTTAGAAGAAGGGAACTGCGCAGTGAACCATAGAGGATCATCGGGGAAGATGGAGGTGGATTCCGTGACAGAAATGTTTCTTCGCTCTGAAGAGCTGCATGGTGTTCGCTATGGAACATATGTAGGTGACGGCGATACGAAAACATTCAAAGCTCTGTTAAAAATTGAGCCTTATGGACCGGAATTCAAGCTTCAGAAGAGCGAATGCATCGGTCACGTGGAGAAGCGAATGGGCACCCGGTTACGTAATGTAAAGAAGACGGCTAAGATCGGTGGCAAAGGTAAATTGACCGATGTCCTAATTAAAAAATTAACAAAATATTACGGTCTTGCGATTCGCCGAAACTGCGAGTCCGTCGAAGAGATGAAAAAAGCCATTATGGCAACATTTCAACATTTAGCATCAACCAATGAGGATTCTCGCCATCAGGACTGCCCTTCTGGTGCTGACTCGTGGTGCAAGTGGCAAGTGGCTAAAGCTTTAGGAGAGAATTTCGAGCATCCTCCACCACTCAATTTAGAAGTGCAGAAGTTTATTCTTCAGATTTACCAAGATTTATCTCGAGAGGATCTTCTTGAGCGGTGCTTAGGCGGCCATTCACAAAATGCCAACGAGAGTTACAACTCTACTATTTGGCGTTTGGCCCCAAAACATTTGAATTGTGGCATTAAAATCATAGAAATGTCCGCTTATTTAGCTGCTGGTATGTTTAATGAAGGCTATGTGTTTGTACTTAGATGTATGAATGATATGGGACTGATAATTGGCCAAAAAAGCCATCAACTTGCGAACAAGTATAATACTCGGAGAGTCAGCCGCCAAGAACGACGCAGTTACGAAGGCACCCAAGAGGCAAGAAGTGCACGTAGAATGGAGAGAGTCGAGTTGCTAGACAATTTTCAGGAAGAGGAAGGTATACTGTACGGTCCAGGAATCGCAGACTAGCATAAAATAACTGTAAGTCTTGGTGAAATAAGTTTTTTTTCATTATTTATTTTTAAAGAAACTTTAAAGCTGTTTTTCTCGAAATACTAAATTTTGCTCGCCGGGACGGATTACTCAAAAAGTATTTGATCGAATTGAATGAAACTTTCAGGGAACATTAATCAACTTATTAGCCTTTGCATGAACCTCTCAAACATTAATTTTTTTGAAGGAAAATAAAATTATACGTAATTGTTTATAAAAAAATTTCTTATCATCTAAGTAAAACACTGTAATATTTGCAAATTTAAAAATGTTTATATTTTTCGAGGTTTGTGCAAAGCGTATTTATGTTTTATGGGTTATTTACTTTGAATTTTTGATTTCAGATTTGTTTTGCGACCTGCAGACGTCCCGGCGCATATTTAGGCGCCATCTTTGAGCCACCATTACTGGCAATTAAATTTTCAAATTAACAACTTTTAAAATTATCTTTATGTTCTGCATATCTCCAATAAAACGTATTTTAAATTTCATGTAATTCCTGTTTATTGTTTATTTATAATAAATTCCAGAAAAAAGGGTCATTTACACGAGTTTCCCCCCTTAAGTTTTTAAGTAACGGAAAAAGACTAATGATACAAAACTGAAAATCTATTCGGAAGAACTATATTAAATGAAATATATAACACTATAGGTACTCACTGAAAGGTTCATCACACATATAATTTGACCTCCTGAATATCTATTTATGATTTCCATTTCTTGTACATTTATTGTGGAAGTCAACTTTTAATTTAACCATAAAAATTAATAAAATTCACAGTCTCTGGCGATGCCTTGTGGAAATACATCATGAAGAAGAACAATTTGTACTTTTTCCACAGTATTTTATTAGAAAACTTTTAACTTTTGTTTCCTTTTATTGTTTTTAATAAAATACTGTTGTTTATATATTTATAGTACTATTTTTGTATGTTTTTGGATACACAAAACATCAATGCTGCCTGATTGCCATAAGCAGAAATAGCTCATTATACTTACATTTAATAAACGTTCATAAAGCACAATCCTGTGGAACTGATATTCTGTATCCTTTTCCCTGATTATGAGAGGTAAAGATGCAGCTCCTGACCTATCACTTCGGGTTTTTTCAGGAGAGCTAGAAAAAGAATAATTTCTCAATAAGTATACAGTTCATTGGGATATGTAAGGGAAAAATGAAATCTAGATGACAAGGCATTACTTTGTAGAAAGCCATTATACAATAAGGAAGAATAAACTTTGTAATAAAATTAATGTGTTTTATCCTCACTTTGTGGAATGCAGTATAAACCATCGTAAATAAAACACTAAGTAACTTCCACAAATATATCTTCCAACAACCGGTTTCGTCAACTTTGTTGACGAAACTGGTCATTAGTGTTTAGGATCTAGTTAGTGTTTTATTTACGATGGTTTAAATTTTGTAAATTTTCCACAGAAATGTTTTTAATAGATGAGCGGTCTTGCAACCAGAGTAGCATCTTCTGGTCTTGCCTGTCACTACTGTCTGTGTCTACACAGGGGGACACCAGGTTAATGGGTAATCAACTAACGAACTCGCACGTAACATTCTTTGATTAAAAATAGTGGACATGTTTCTGGCCGTTTAACTCAGTGGGCTTTTGTTTATAAAAAATTAGCAACTCAATATCGGAGTTAGGCAACCACTCCATACACCCATATTACTATATAGATCTCGCGTTAATAGGAATTTATTTTATTCCATTTCTTTCTCTGATTACTTATCATTTTGCGATTCAATATCATCTTGATACCTTCCAAGCATTCTTTAATTTTATATATAATCTTAATATATATACATAACTTTGTACAGTGGGCTAGAATCAAAAAAAGCTGGCCAAAAATAAAAAAGTTAATTTTGTTTGTGTGAACTTTGATACTTTGCTTAGTTAATACAGAATAAATTCCATATACAGTCATTACTATTATTATTAAGTAAATTACTTTGATTCCTGCACATTAAATTTATTTAAGGTGTTGAAGTCGAACTAATTTTCCGAAAAATGCCAATCATAGATTTTTTGCAAAATTCTTAGTCAAAACTGCAAGCACCATTTCTGAATAGGTAGCCTTTTTCGTATTGGCACCAGCTATGAAATCCTAAATTTCAAGTCCAAGTATCACTGATTCGACCTCATATAAGAATCTGCTCACAGATATTACCATAGATACCTTTTAAATTTTCAAAGTTCAACTGTATTCTTCCTTAACACGTGGTTCCTTGTATGGTAAGTGTAGCACGCCCTGAGTTTGTTTAAGTTTGGAGCGTTGTTGTAAAAAGTTCGTTTTTCTCGATTGTTCAGATGTAACTCATTCTGTCAAATAATTACGATTATATTCTTCATCCTATTGTATTTATTGAATATTACATTGGCGACAAGGATTACTACATGGTTTACGAAGATTGCTTCATGGTTTACGAGGAATTTTACTTGAATTACGAGGATTAATAGATATGCAACAACATATTCGAATTCCAAGGGGAATAGCGACTACAACTGGAGTAGTAGATGACAGATGATCTTGCTGAAATTTCAAAGTGGATGCATCGGTTTTCGATCCAAGAGTTCCAAAAGGGAAAACCATCATGGGATGCGTATATTTTCCAGTTCGAACAGACATGTCGAGTGAAGGGACTGAATGGTGATGGTCCGAATGCAACCGATGCTCGTCGAGATTTGTTGTTGGCGTACGTTGGAATAGAGCATTTGGAAGCCATTCGAAACTACTTCTACCCAGACAATGTCAACAAGAAATCATTCTCGGATATCAAGGAGACATTCAAGGTCCTCTACAAACCTCCATTGACCATTTTTGCGGCCGGGATAGAATTCGGAGCTGCAGTTCAGCAGGAAGATGAAAGCTTCACACAGTATGCCAATTGGCTTCAAAATCTTATAAGTTTCTGCGATTACAGCAATGCTCTGGATGAACAGTTGCGTGATTGGTTCGCCGCAGGTGTACATATCCAAAGTGCAGTTGGAATTATGACTAAAGTGGCCGATGGAAGAAAGGATGCGCAGACCAAAGTCAGTTTCCAAGACGTGTTCAATTTGGCACTGACGATGGAGTGAGCCGAGAAAGAAGTCGGAAGTGAAAAAGTGGCTTATGCAGGTCAGAAATCAAGGCGGAAGGAGCCGACCAAGGATTTCCAGAAGCAAAGCCAAGGCCAAAGAGTAACGAGATCAAGATGTAGACGAGCAGCTCACAAGAAGGGAGAGAACTGTCCATCCAAAAATGCAGAATGCTGGAAATGTGGCAAGAAGGGCCACTACTAGGCGAAATGCTGGCAAGGAAGCAAGCAATCTAAGAAATCAGTGAGTAGGATTGACGATGAGAACTGATTGGGTCGGAACACTGGAGAATGTCCAAAGTGTCAATAATTCATCCAGGGCCACAATCATTGTCCAGATCAAGGGTTGAGGAGTTCGACACGGGTGCATCACAGTCAATCATCAGAAGTCCTTTGTGGACCAAGTTGGGAAGCCCAAAATTGACACCTGCAAACTCACTGATGGCGTATGGTGGAACCAGACTTGACGTCATGGGACAATGCATGGTCGAAATCAAAGTGGGACGGCAACAGCGAAGGTTGCCAGTGGTAGTCATGAGGCATGACGACGTACCATTATTCGGTTTGTCATGGATTCGAGGATTCAAGATGAAGCTACCAGAGGGTGTGAAAGCAGTCAAGAAAACAGTGGAGACAGCCCCAGCACAGCAGCCAGCATTGCGAGTTGAGTCGGCCATGGGTCTGGAGGAGACAATGCCAGAGGACGTCAGGTGTCTCGTAGAAGAATTCACAGAGATCTTCCAAGAGAAACTGGGAACAATTCGGGGACATCAGGCAGTGATTCATCTTTGAGCAGATGCAAGGCCAGTCTCGTATGGTGTGCAACGGGTACCATTCACAATGATGTCAACAAAGGAAATGGGGCCATTAGGATCTGTGGAGACTTTCAAGTGACGGTAAACCTGAACCTGATCAAAGATCAACACCCAAGGCCAAGTTCCGAAGAATTGATGGCGATGATTGCAAAAGGGCAAGAATTCACAGTCATCGATTTGAAAGACGCTTATCTGCAAATGGAAGTTGCAGATCAATGGAAAAAGTATCTCATCATTGCAACCCATTTGGGATAGTATCAATATAAGAGATTGCTGTTTGGAATTTTGTCAAGTCCAGCGATTTTCCAACGTTATATCGATCATCTCCTTCAAGGAATCGCAAAGACTGGAGCGATTATGGATGACATTATAGTCACAGGTTCGACAGGACAAGAGAATCTGCACAACCTACGAATGGTATGTGAACAACTGAGAAAGGCAGGCATTTGCATGCGAATGGCCAAATGCCGATTCATGCAAAAGTGGGTTCAATTTTTGGGTCACAAAATTGATCGTGATGGGATTCACCCGACAGAGGAAAAGGTCGAAGCAATCAAGAAGACTCTAACACCAAGAAATATCAAAGAACTAAGGGCATTTCTGGGTGCGATCAACTTCCATGAACGATTTATTCCTGGTCTTAATGCAGTTTGCGCTGATCTTCATCGACTGACGGGCAAACAGGTCACTTGGAAATGGTTGGCCTGCCATGAAGAAGTTTTCAAGAAAGCAAAGAAATTATTGTCAGCTTCAGCGACAGTGGTGCCGTACGATGAATTAAGACCACTGATACTGGCTTGTGATGCTTCAGAGCATGGCTTGGGCGCTGTACTGTTCCAGAGGATGCCTGATGGAGAAGAACGGCCAGTGGCATACACCTCATGAACTTTGAAGGAAGCCGAACAGAGATACACACCAATCGATCGCGAGGCTTTGACAATAGGGAGGAAAACCTCATGTGAAAATGTGCATTTGAATAGATAGACAGTCTGTGCAGGACCATTTCAAGGGAAACAATGGTTCATTTTGGTCGACGCATATTCAAAATGGGTTGAAGTGATTCCCATGCGAGATATCACTCCTAAAGGAACTGCGTGGATTATTTGGAAGATTCAGCATTCCCAGACAGCTGGTGTATGACAATGGGACCACATTCACATCCAAGGATTTCGAGCAATTTTGCAAGGACAATATGATCCAGCACCTTCGCTCAATGCCGTATCACCCCAAGACAAACTGGTTTGCTGAGAGATTTGTTTGCACGTTCAAGCAATTTTTCGAAGCATCCAAAAATGACAAGGTTGACAAGTGGGTCCGTTTGCAGCAATTTCTGCATTTTACAAAAACATTTTACGTGGATAGAACTAAGTTTTTCTTCACTTTTAAGAATGTCTTTCCACAAAGTCTGGCCAAATAATAGAGGTATGCCATAATTTATGCAAGCCTTGGTTTTCCAAGACTTGCTTACTTGCGCTCCTCCAAAACGGCCGATTCAAGCCTGTTTTATTTCCCGTTTTTAAGACATTGAATTTCATCGTAGAGATTTGCGGTTTTCATCAATCACAAGAAAAAATATTGTGTGCTTTTAGTTTTTAAAATTTAAAGTTAAGTCAAAGAAATCCTTCCAAAGAAGTTTGATTTCATTAAAAATTGCTACTTTTTCAGCCAAATTTACTTGCTTATTTTGAGCATATTTGAAAAATTAAAAGCTAAAAGCACATCTTCAAACCTTGCTCTTAAGGAATGTGTAAAAATATAATGGGGTCACAGATCAAAATTGGCTGTTAACTGGGAAATAAAACACCTCTGTTTTCGACTAATGAGTTAGCAGATCGTGCGCCCTCTAAACGGCCGGGAAGTAGGAGAAGGGACTTGGAGGGGAGATTCTCCACGAGATAATTGAATAAAAGCGATCATGGTTTTTGCCCTGCTATTAAATTTTATTGCAGCCGGGTGTGGGGATTACTTGCATTGCAGAGGGAGGAGCTGATTACTAAGTATTGCTGCCTTTGCGACTGATCATGCGTAGATATACAAAAAGTGAACATCTTCAACCAAGTGCACAACAAAAATAAAGGGAGGAACCTGAAAGAATGAAGAATGAACAGGTTTTTGACAGAATGTGAAATAAGTTTAAAAGCAAAACTTTGTTATTGTTAAGTTATCCTACTTGCTTAGTAAATTAATGTAAATGTAAATTTAAGTTCGTCATAATAAATTTCTATGCCAATTGATATTTATTTTATACCATGGTTTCACACATGATTTCTCAAAATTAGGAAAGTTATTCTCGGTTAGTCATCTGGCTTAGACACTCCTCATGACGAAGGGTGTTCATCACAAACTGATGATTATTTCTCCCATGAACCCGAAGATACGATTCATTCCTCACAAAGAATATCATCTAGGTAAAATATCTTTACAAGACAAGTTCTTTTTTCGCATAATGTTTGTATTTGTATGTTTTCTTATGACTATACAATTTTCCGTAAAATACTAAACTTTTCTTCCGAGAAAACATGATATTTATTGAAACCTTGGCGTTTATTAACAGGTGTTCTTTCGGGGGTCTGTCATCAATTGAATGCCGTAGAATGATAATTAGTAAAGGACTGCAGTGATATTTGTTATGGGATTTCAAATAACTTTTGTTTGGTTTAGCATTCAGGTACACTCACCCTTACCATGTGAGAATCTGGGAAATGAGGAACATAGAATGTCTAAAGGTGAAACAGTAGTACCTATCAGAGATCGATAAGGAACATTATGAGACATTTGTGGATGTCCCTAAAGGTCGACGAATTTTTGATATCAAGTTCCTTTTCAAACAACATACATAAAGCATTTTCATGCATTATTGTATTAAAAATAATTATTTTGCATTAGAATTAATTATTAAAAATAATTACTTCTACTCTCAAGGCTAATTATTACGAAAATTTTATTTGGAAAAATAATCATATAGTGCGTAGAGAATAACAGAAAGGTAGAATAATTCAACGATGAATTATTCTTAGATTCGAAAGCAGATATTTGTTCAGAGAAAATAAATCTCTTCTAAAAATTCTTCGATCGGATATCATTATGCGCAGGGAATCGAACGTGGGACTGCATTGATCAAAGTCGAGCGGACAATGTTGGGAATCTCATCACAATTTCAAAACCTAAGTGAGACAGCATTCTGGTCAGCCTGTCATTGAGAGCGAATGAGTGGTGACCGTGACTCGATGCCTGACATTGTATCAATTTCAGTCTTTCCTGGGGACTGCGATAAGTGAAGAAACGAAGCCACAAAGAGAGGTTCGACTCAGCAGCCAGTAAGTACCAACAGCTCCAGTGAAATAGGTGATTCCCCACCTCTTCATTAGCTCTGAAAGTCACCACTTGGTATGCTCTACGGTGCGACCGTTAAAATCGGAAATCCCAAAGCGCTACAGCAGCCTTAAGGGTGAAATGATTTTGTCTCTTTTATTTGGATTTTCTGCCATGTAGTGAGAAAATTCAACTTATTTTATGACAATTTTAGCAAAAAATCTGCAATCTTTGAATTGTTGATGGTGAATAAAGGATCACTACTATCAGTTATACTATACATATATCCATCACCTTATAGGAATTAAATCAGATAAAATATTACTCATATCATATCCACCTTCATGTACACTATATTACACGAGTATAAAGAGTTACTGACCCGGCTTCTACAAGAGGGTAGTAAGCATCAGGTAGAAGATGAGCTAAGCGCTGTTTCAACCCATCCAAGGAAAGTGTCACCACACGGCTATCATAGAGACTCGATGAATCCCTCTTCTGTCCAAAAACTGTTCCTTCCAAAAGCATGAGGCTGGAAAGGATAAACTTTTACATGACAGAGATAACAATGGTGTTTCATATTCTAAACCTAACAGTAAACAGTAAAGATTATGAAACTTCTAATAAAAGAAACTTCATTACTAACTAAATCATGAAAACACAGCCAAATCAAAACTAAGGATGTGAGCAAAAGAAATACTGCAGCAATTCCGGTTATTCATCTTATATGCATACAATAAGAAAATTAAGTAAACATCAAAATGTCAGCCATAACTTCAATTGATCTTAGAAAAAATAATAATCAGAAAACTAAAGACTATTCAGTATATACTGTTCAGTATTGTATGAACTATGAAAAATCTAATTAAAATAAAATTTCCATTTGGACTAGGCTACAAAAATATGATAAAAATAATGCAAAAGAGGCTTTCTGGCAAGTATTTTCTTTACTATAAATGTATGATAAAGATAAAATTGATTCAGTACCAATAAAATGAACAAATAAATAATAAGCCAGTAACAATAAAAAGAAATATCGAGGGATATTGATTTTTTTCTTTGATTGTTTAATAAAACATACCATATGTTTAGTGTGAGAATCAAATGTTGCATGGAACTTAAATAATTGAGATAATTAGCTTACTTTGCAATGGATATTATTGGGGGTTTGCTTTGTATCAATCCTTGTTTCTTCAATTCGGTCTGAACATCTCCACCAGCTAACTGCCACAAATAGTAAACTTCTTTGGGCAAACGTTGAGCTATGAGATTGCCCTCCTTTACACCATCATCGTTAATTTTAGGCGGTGGCCACTGCAAATTCTGAACCCAACTCCTTTCTTCATGTCCTCCACATCTGGGAAAAGTGTATCGCTTAGCAACAGAAACTATTGGAAGACTAACAAACAATGGGTGTTCTAATAGTTCTGCTGGTGTAGGCCTGTTCCTTGGTGAAATTGTAAGGCATAAATTCAGGAAATCCTTCATAACAGGATCCAGAGTCTACAAGCAAAAATAACATTTACAATTATATTTATGGATTGTTCAGGAAATATGCTATTGAAAATATTAACACTCAGGACAACCAAAAGTCAAATTCTAAGGTAATACCTCATAGAAATCCAAACAACAGTGTTCTCTGGCAAGCCTTTCCAGTACAGTTCCACTGCAGTGAATCAAACTTAGAACTTTCCGAATCACCTGTGACAACTTAAGGTCAGGCCACAAAGGTTGCCCAAATAACATTTCCACCATTATCATACCTAAAGACCAAACATCGACTTTTGGTCCAGATTTCAACACACCTCCCCTTGGCTTACTCAAATACACTTCGGGAGCTATGTATTTAGGAGTGCTAATTGGAAAAACACCGATTATGAGAATATAAAAGAAAACTTTAAACATTGCTCAAGTATAATCATGCTATATTTACCCAATTGGAAATGATACGTTGGCACCACCATCTGTCATGTAATACAATCCATAATTGAACAGTCTCACATCAAAGTTTTCATCAAAAAGAATATTTACTGGAGAGAGGGCTCGGTGAACGATTCCTAATTTGTTTAAGTAAACCAATGCTTGCGTAATCTGAAATGCTACCCTTATTATTTCTTCTTCCGTCGTGACTTTCCCATACTCCTTGACATTCTTTAAAGACACATTATGATATTCGGATACCACTATAGTTCTCTCTGAAATATGATAATCGTGTAAATGGTAAAAAGGCAAATATCAAACAATTCATCAGCTTGAAGGGTACTTACCATGTTTGCCTCTAATTATATCCAGATAATAACAAAGATATGGATGATACATAGTCTTCAATATTTGAGATTTACCGTAAATGGTGATGGAATTCGGAGTGAGAGGTAGGCCATTGCTTCCACATAGATCTCCCGTATGACTTAGTGCAAAAAATGTGAAAGCTCCAAATTGCATATCCCTACATTTCTTTTCGGGACACATTTCTGATGTCTTACACCGAGTCAGATATATAGAAGCATACAAAACAGGAATCGACGAAGGTGACTTCCGTGTAAAAGTGCACAAAACCACGAGCAATACATATCAAAGACGAATTTTATTAGTATTCATTGTTTACAAATCGAATTCCGACATATTTCTTCAACATTAGCTTTGAGCACATTGAAAATTACACCAGATTGTTGTTCTGTGATTACACCCCATTTACGTTCGACTTTTCCTGACAATCGAAATTACATTACCAACCTTGAAAGATTTAAGTCTAGCCATAAAATTGATGAATAAATGCTATAAAGAAATTTTTGGAAATTGAATACCTCATCCATCCAAAACATCCTCATTCCTAAACTAATTTTGCATATAAGATATCTGAAGAAAACCTCTGCGCTCAAATACTTAAAATTATCAAAGTTTATTTACCATTCTATAATGATTTCCTCCTTTCTTTTCTGTAAAATTATTCTTATATATTTAAAAGGGAAAAATGTAATTAATATCCCAGAATTTTTATATTTTGTTGATTTCTATTTATCTCAAAGTTGAAATTTTTCCGAACACTTTATTTTATATGATTTGCTCATAATATTATTAGAAAAGTGAGAATTCTCACTTTCCTAAAAGTTAACTTAGTTAGACATACCTGTCATACTCATTCACACCTATCAGCATCTATTTGTGTATGATTGATAATAACACTCCTATGTAATGAATGATGAAACACTGAAACGTATTTTTTTTTCTAAAATAACATTCTATTTACTGCAAAAAACTGATATTTTTTAACATTCTAATATAAATTAATATTCTAATACTATGGAGGAAAATTGGCCAAAGGATTTTATTGCTCGTACATAGTTCAATACAACATAATCTTGTAGTTTTAAAAAGCTTTTCAGAGGGTTATAAAAACTGATTTATATTGCGAAAGATAGCCTAAAATTTTTCCACGCAAAATATTTGCCATAAATGGATGCATCATCATCTCAATTTGTGACTTTCTTGGAATGAATATTTATCATCCTCATAACTTTCCTCTTCTTTTTCATTTTATTCATTTCTTTAATTTTAAATCTTATTAGCAATGATCGCTATAGCGATTATTGCCAACAAAACAATTGTTAAACCAGTCCATGAAGATATTTCGACTCACCCAAGCCTTTCGGTTGGACCGCCAAAACCGGCCAAAACACTGGAAGATTATTTTTAATTTTCCCTGACAGAGCTCGCGGGTTCTGCCAGCGGTAAATTTGCATAGGCTACACCGGCTACACTTTGAAATCGCCTGCTGCATTGGAGCATAAAAGAAGCGTCACGCGGTCTTTGCTAACCTTAAATCCCAGTATTTCTCTCATTGTCAGACTTGGAAATAAAAGTCCGGTGAGGCATTCTCTCCCAGAAGGGTCCAGTTTCATTGGCATTAAACACTTCTCTTTAATAAACTACATAAACAAATTGGGAAACTCTTTCGCAGCTTTGTGGTCCGCAGATGCAATTTCACTGGAAATCTTCACAATATGTAGGTTATGTCTTTTTCTTAAAATTCTCAAACCAGCCCTTACTTTCGGTGAATTGTTTTTCCGCACTGCTTTCAACTGAAGAAGCGAAATGTTTATATAATCTATAATTGCTTATTCTTGGATAATAAAGGTGCTTAAGGGCACTCTGATTTGTTTCTGCGATTCAATCCATATATTTGGAGCCTTTTCTGTCTTTTGACGTTACTATTTCGTGGCACGTAGGACACTTTAACACTTGCTTTAGTTCCACTCTGAGCACTAGTTCTTTTTGAAGACTCACTCTATTTAATTGTCCTAATGGTGGACTCATTCACTTCCATCGATCTGGCAACTGATGCATAGGATTCTCCGCGGGCAAGTCTGTCGAGAACTTCTAAATTCTTATGGAGTGTCATTACTCGTTTGCACGTTTGGAGACACTACTTTCCTCCTATCTTGATTTACTCTTCGGATCCATCACAGCTCATACAAAAAGGAAAATTCGCCAAAAATTGAGACGTCTTCAGTACGTACAACTAAACTTCTCCGAAAACTCAACTAATCTGACTAAGTTCGAGTTAGGGTTTGCTCTAGGGATACCACAGACAGGAAAAATGACAATGTAATCATTTTCCAAAGACTCGGCTGTCCACACCGTTGAAGAGAACAGTCAGCCCTTATTTGACCCCTCAAACCCCGATGAGATTCCTTTTAATTACCCTCCCATGATGACCGATGAGATAGACGCATATGAAGCCCTTTTCAGAAATAAAACCATAAACATTTCTAAAAAGCTGAGGCTATACAGAGCAAAGACATTTCAAAGAAGTGCCTCAGTGTATGAAGTAACTCCCTCGAGATACAAACGACTCGCTTCAGCTGTATAGGAAGATATCCGTTACGTTTATTGGTTCCCAATAGAAACCTAATTGAAAGGAAAACACCTGAGATAATGTATTTTATCAGAAAATACTATTAATGAAAGAAAATTCTCTAATATCTGGTAAAAATCCTCGATGAATCTTAATTCGAATAAGAAACAAAATAATTTAGAATGAGGTGTTTCTGCGGTACGGTAAAATTTTGAGTAGCCGTAGGAATTGTTAGGTAATAGTTTTTATTATTCGAAGAGAAGTGCTAAAAATGGCCGCATAAGCATACTGAGTAAAATTTATCTGATTCCACACTCGGCGAAACTTGGTAAAATATTGGGCACCAGCTATACTTGAATTTACATTGCGGACTCTCGAGTTGGTTGACTCGTAGACCGCGGTTCAGAAGACTAGGTATCAAAAAATTAACCGCGGATACTCAAGGGCCGCGGTTGGCGAAACCGAGGTTGATGAGGGATGCCTGTATTTCATGTTTCACTTCTTCATCTCTAAATTTATGCTGCCCCATTGGGACAGCTCTTAGCCAGAGATCAAACAGAGGGATGGTTTTATATCCAGATAGTTTACTTCATATGGCACTATTATTCCTGTTAAGGCTGGTATGAGGATTAAAAGTACCCAAAATACCAAATGCAGTGGTTCAAACCGAGAGTTTTAGTTTTTCTAGATGCATTGCCTTCTTTTCAACTTGAGAACTACTTCTACCCTGTATATATAGGCTTGTGATGGCCATTTTATTAGTATATTTCACAGTATATATCTTTCTTAAGTGAAAGAAAGCATTAGCTATACCTGTATTTTGTATAAGTCACATGTCATTATAAAAGCATTGAATTAATTTCACCAATGCAAATGATATCACTTTTGTTATTAGAAGAAATGAAGATTCTTCAGAGTGGTCAGTACGAAAAAAAAGTGTTTAGACAAGAAAAATTTTTAATAACTCAAATTATGATATCAATTTTAAATTATTTTGAAGTATTTTGTAATATAAAATAATCCTAGAGTTAATACTCAAAGAATATTGATAAAAAATTTAACATAATATCAATAGTAAATTAATTTATGTTTCATTCATAAAATCTTACAAAAAAAATTTTAAAAATGAAACACCACTCTGGTTCATTTTTTAATTAATACACTGAGATCAATATCAAGTAGTTACAATTTCTTACAAATCCTCCGTTAAGAGGAGAAGGCTAACACAAAATACACAGGTACACATTTAAAATTTTACCAACATCAATTATTTAGATTATTTTGCATCAGCTTCCAACTCCAAATTCCATTCCAATGAAGATATTTCATACCTTCCACACTGTGTATTAAGCACTTATTTGAATCTAATACAACAATAATATTTTGAGCTTTACGACTGCAACAAGAGTTTAGAATAATACAAAAAATTGACAAAAAATATTTAAATAAATCATTTGAAATTTTAAAGAATAACTACTTATGTTAAGGTTATAGTTATTTACAAGCTAAAATCAGTTCAGAAAAATTTCTGTGTAGTGAAAAGCATCATAAAACCATATCAGGAAAATTTCTCCAGTAATAGAGATGGCCCCAGCAATGAGTTCAGGAATTAGCTTAGTGTAAATGATGCATTTTCAGTAAAACGCTAAATTTACTAGAGAGAAAGTGCCAAGGTTTGGCCTGGAAAAGGAATGTGCTAACTTGTGACTGCAGTGCATTGTCCTGTTAAAAGGAATGGACATGCAAGCAAGGTTCAAATTTCTTGGGAATAGATTACAAACATTGAATAGCATAGGCGAATATTTATACCATGGAACAAATGATTCCACCACATTGGTGAATGTACAGTAAGGTCCTGAATTTCCAATTGCATACCATGAAATTTTGTATTATATTTCAAATATTGATCTTTGGGTAATTAGAAAATTAAATGCATTACAAAAATATTACAGCCCTTAAAAACATGTAAAATGCAATATCAAATCACACACTGTAAAAGACACTTAAAAACATCTTATCTACTTTTACTTGATCTTAATCTTCCATACTTGTGATAAATTTTCTCATAAATCTTTTAAAATTAAATTATCAAGAACTGATTTTTGTGGCAATGACTGCTGTGATTTTCTATAACTACAATCTTAATTACAAGTATTGTATGAACATTTTCTTGCCTTTAAAATTGTTATCCAAAGGTTCAAGATTCAGGCAGTTTTTACCCTTTGCAAAAGAGTTTGTTTCAAATTGTTGACACTGTGCCTATCATATTCCAGGAGATTCACGCGAGCTTGGACTGTAGAAATAATCAAAAATGAGTGAAACATTTTTACACAATTTTCAGTTTAACAAGCCCTTTACATGACAATTAACACAAAAAGCATTATTGATCCAAAGTAATGGCATCCATGCTTCAACATTATCACTATCAATGGCTATACAGAAGATGCAGAGAGAGTCAAAGTTGTTTAGAATAAAGCATCTTTGATCTGTAAAGAGAAGAAAGTCAACTTTGGTACTTGTATGACTGTATAGGAGGCTTCCCCTTTAAATTATACACTTCAATCATATTTTCTCATTGAAGAAACACATAGAAGGAATGATAAATAGCAGTTTTTTTGTTTTTTAAACCTCTTCATAAGCTGAGCGTTTTTTGATTCTTAGCTAATATTAAATCAGTCTAGACGAGCATAGCCTGGCACAAATTCAGACTTGGTCCAGAATTCACAGCGTGGATAATCTGCGATGGATTCAACTTTTCCATCTGGTCCCAGGAACATCAGCCTTGTGGGCAATCTTGCCTCCGGCCATGCATCAACCTTCTCCATCTCATCTTCTTCTCCAGAGTTGTTTTTGGCGGTAGAATTGCTGGTGGGCCCATTTCTCACGTAAGTGTAAAACATTCGTGCCATGGCACTGCTCTGCCCTCCATCTGCCTCGCGTAAAGGATGAGTAAGAATGGCAGCCATGTCAGCACCGGGTCCAACTATGGCAGATGCCACATCTGGTTCATCTTGACTCTCTGGTACAGCGCCAATGGATCCAGCCTCCTCCGGAAGGGAGGCTGCAGTATAAAAGTAGACGGGTACGTTTTTGGCATGCTCGGCTGCAGTTCGAGCTAAGTCTATGAGTGGACAGATGGTTCGGATGTCAGTGATCATGGCGGTTAAACGAGCAAGAGGTGGTGGTGATTCAGAGGATGAACCAGATGATGGTGGGAATGATGGAGAGGAGTAAAGTTGGAGAGCCTCTTCAGTTAAGCCCTTTTCTCCAATTGTACTGTTTTGAACATGTTCAGCCACAGTTTTTGCTTCTGACCAATCTTTGCGTCTCCTAAGCTCTGCAGTGGCTTCTCCATGAGAAGTAGTACCTGAAATGTGAATAAGTAAGAAATTTTAAAGGTTATTGTGCCAGAATGGAAATTGTTAAACATTTAAATTATGAAATTAGATCAGACTAGTTTTGATTAAAGCCCTTACAAAATGATTTTCACTGTTTACATTTATTTCCTTTAGTATATCTTTCATAAACATTATGTTTCAGGCCATCAGGCATTAAAATAAACAATAATGGCAACACCACTTTAAACTATCATCTAATATGAATTTCATCAGTAATTTTTAAGTTATACAACTAATCTTGTACAGTATTAAGGTTCTTTAATGCAGCAATCATATTACATACTTCTATATTTAAAAGATTGGAAGGTCCAGACTTGCAGACTGTTTATATTGCTACAGATATACGAGGTTCATAAAATAAAATAGGGATCGTACTCAAATTATGTAATGCAAAATTCTCTAATTTATGACCCCCGACGTAACACCTGGCCGGACCCTCCCTCCCTCCATGTACCAATACCGTAATGCCTGGCTAGACCCTCTTTCCCCCAAATTGCATTGTAATATGTAATTACATGTGTAATTTGTGTATGGCCCCATACAGCAACTCATCACTTCACAACACATCTCGCCCAAATTACAGGCTACTCATAGATACAGCCCAAATGAGAATTTTTCTAAAATTTAAGTAGTGAATGTAATAATGCGTATTTTGACACAAACTATTCTGAAATATGCCTAAATTTTTTCTACTATTAAAAAAAATTGATTTTCATAAAAGTACAACAAATAGTAAATCCAGGAGTTACTTTTGAACTTCACCTGGATCATACATGTAAGCTAGCTAGTTGATTAAAAACTTTTGAAAAAGAGAATGCTTTGAATTAAAACCTTTTTCATACTTAAATCTTCTCATTTGGAAGATGATACGGAGCAATTATTTTTCAGCAAATGATTTTTTTCCAAATCCACACCTGGTCATCATAAATTCTTAATAAACAATCACTCCTCTGAATAACAAATTAAGTTTTTGAAACTGAGTTTACAAAAACTTTCTAATCTTCTAAAGAAACTATCATTCATAAGAAATATATTATAAAATCAAATAAAGAGCAAACAGGAAATAGATAACAGCACAGAGAGTATTGCATAATATTTCGTTTCCACTATTTTTTAATTTAAAACCTATCAAATGATAAAACTTGTAAAGATAATCATTGATCTGCCCTTTCATAATAGGCTTTAGATCTTTCCACTACCTTGTGACAGCAGATTCAGTTGTAAGCAACTTCATATTTTTCTACTGGATGTGAAAAACAAATTTTACTTTTCTTTTAAAAATATAGGAGATTTCCAACTATGCAATTTACTCATATATTCTTTCCTAAGAAGAGAATCTCTCAAGATAAAAAATGAGCTCTTACCAAATACTATAGGAACATGCAGCCCATGTGTTTTCCATCCTTCTCTGGGATGTTCTTTCAAGATAACTCCATCAGCAATAAGCCAATGATGCATTGATGATTCCTTTTCTTCTCGTCTTGGCAAATCCATTGCTCTCCAATTCCAATGTCTAGGAACTTCGTCCAACAAATCTTCAACGTCTTGTCGAGCCAAACATGCAGAGACTACCTCATCATCCCTCTCACCAGCAACTTCCCCGCATGATAGCGTTCTGACCCAGTCATCCCCTTCCCTCTCAGCCTCCAGCAAACTCCTTTCAGTGAAGTTAGGGAAACCAGCAGCAGGCCCAGAAATCCACACACGAGTGAAAAGCTGAGGTGCTTTGCGAGATGCTGCAAGGGCAAGAACTAAGGAGGCTCCAGCCCTATGTCCCAAGACTGTGATGGATGTTGGATCTCCACCAAATCCCATTGCATTGATGTTGATCCATTCCAATGCAGCTCGGACATCTGCAAGCCCGTAGTTGCCGGATCGACGTGGATACACAGTGTGGGTCAATGCCTTGGCAGCGAGGAATCCAAGAACACCAAGACGGAAACGAACCCGTATTAGGATAACATTGGCAGCCTTGGCAAGTTTTGGTGTCAAGAGCTGTGGAGATATGGCACCCTTTCCTCCCCCACCTCCCAATGTTTCAGCTGCTACCAGAACCACGACCGGTAGCCTGGGACTATTTCGTTTCAATCTGGGAGCAAATACATCCACTGTAAGACAATCTTCAGAGCCATCTAGACTACCATTCCGGAAGGTTTGCCAGCAAGCGTTTGGAGGATTTGTAGAATTGACTGTCACAAATGTCCCATTCCAACAATGTTCAAGACGCTGAAGAGGAACTGGAAGTTTCCATCTCAGTCTACCCACTGGGGGAAGAGCATAAGGTATTCCTCGAAATGCAAACGCATTGTCTTCAACCCAACTAATGAAGAGGAAAAATAGAATATAATTGTAGTATCTGTTTTACTTAACTTTGTATAATTATGAAAAACAGGTTTCTCATTACCAATTTTGTTAAAGATCTTACAAATATTGAAATATATTGAGAGTAGGTATATATGATTTCTAATGTTTTTAATTTAACTTGTATGAGCAATATTACCATCACTGGCTTTCAAAATGCATATGAGAATGACAATATTACTGTATTTTTATTATTCATTACTGGAATATTAAAAAAAATCTCAAAAGCATTAGTAAATAAACAAGAATATTATCTACTAACAAGTAATATGAGCCATGTGTAAAAATCTAGATATATGGAAGAAAACAAAGCATGTTATAAAAGACATCAAAACATGTTAACTAATAGCAAATGAATATTTAACAATTTTCTTTTTAATTTAGTTAAACGCTTTTGGAGTTTTGTCATGTGCCCTTTATAGTAATCGTTCCTTATGCCTCAGCAACAAAGTTTTAAAATATATACATTAACATACATAACAAATCTACTAAATAAATTCCTAATAATACATTATTTACAAGATATAAAAGTAATCTTGCTTCTAAAAATAAGCACCTGATTTTTTCAAAGCAATAATTCCTTAAACACCAAGGCACAAAATTTGCATAATCATAGAAATATTATGTATTTAATATTTGGAATTACTTTTTTATTATCAACTAGATACTGGACCATGCATACAACATTGTATTTATATATTTTTCTAACAGAATGCAATCAATTTGGCAGAGACAATCAGTTAAAATGATCAATTAGTGCTACTGATTGGTGCTAGGGCATTAACCAAGTTTGCTTTTGCAAAATACATATAAATAAAAAATGATACGATTGGAGCCATAAATGTATTTTAAAAATACAGTCTCTATTCATGTTTTTGTTGGTAAAATGATCTTTATATTATTCTAAATTCAAAATTTAGCATCTAGATGGGATGAGTATGCTTGAGTTGATTATTTAGAATCAATAACAAACCTGGCTTTTGGCCAGGTCTTGATTTAAATAAATAAAAATAATTTGTCTGATAACTTTTTATATTTTATTGTTTATTCATGTGGACTTAGTTTTTGGAAAATAAGTTCAAAGATTAAAAGTATATTCGTTATATATTCAGTGATGTTTTATTTACTTCTTTCTAAAGTGAAAACTTAAAAAATATATCTGAATGAAAATCTTCCACTTCTAAGAAAAAGCATACTAAAAGAGAAATACAGATATTGAATATTACTTCACTTCTCCATACCTCACATTAGTTTGGGTCACCAAACACATGGATAGCTAATTACTATACAATTAATAGAATATAGTATTACCCCTGAACTGGGCCACACGAAGTTATGGCAGTGACGGCTTGACCTTCAACATGAAGGAATTCAGCAGAGTTTCCAAGCATATCCTGCTTGCTATCACCTCCTGCAGATGCTGCAATTGCTATTATCACAATTAGGAGTAGGAGGAAAAGTAAAATACCACCTGGAAAACAAAAGGAAGAGATAAATGACCATGAAGTATACTATACAACAAACATTTAAATTATTAAATAAATTAATTGTTGAATAATATATAAAATCTAAGTTCTCTGGCCGTACTTCGTGGAACAACATTTAGAAATGATAAAAAACACTAAGTAATTTCCACAATAAAAATAAATTTTATTTTTCATAATTTCCAAATAATATATATTTTAATAATTTGAAACATGAAAAGCAAATATAAACTATGTGGTTGAGGTTCACTTGACGTAATGCCATAAGGAATGAAATGAAATAACCAAGTAGTTTTAGTTTGGAAACTACTTAGTTATTTCATAAAAAGCAAACTTAAAAAAGTATTATTAGTTTAATTTGAAATACACCTGCTTAAATAGTTTCTGCTTCTTTTCTGAATTTTACTTTCATAGTTTATTTTTTGGCAATTTTATGACTTGGGATTTTTGCATGGGAAAACATGCAGAATGATTATTCATTATTTAGATGAGGCTATCATGAGATTAAAATACTTATTTGTGAACTTTCACATTTTCAAAATTATTGGGGGAGCCCTGAACATGCTGGTGAAATTATTGATTGCGCTAATGGAAAAAATTAAGTAAAGAAAGAGCTATATAACAACTGTAATAAAGTAAACAAGTCATTTGTAAAGGAAAAACTGGGCTGCTCAAAGCAATACTTCTGACAAACATCAAAGGAAAATATACAACAAAATTCAACTAAAATATAAGCTAATATGAGGCCCATCTTAAAGGTGAACTATGTTGAGTACATCAAGATGTATGGTTCATTGTAAATTGACATCTATTCTGAGGAAATTGAATAGCAAATTCAATTCATGGCTGACAGACATGAAAAAAATGTATGCGAGCCACATGACTCTTGCATTCAGAATGACTGAGTTAGATGATCAAAGATTGTATATTGAGTTCTACTAGAAACTTGAAGAGACATAGACATAGTAGGCTCAAATGATTAAGTAGACCTTTGGGAATGATTCCATGGGTAAAACCAACTCATAGCTCTGGTATAATTATTCAAATTTGATTTACTTAACAAATTCTGCATTTAACTCCTGTTGAAAAGATTGAGTAATCAACAAAATAAAGAAGAAAAGTACATGGTCTTTCTTCAGAGTTGTTAGTTTATTTATCTAATAGCTGAGGTACCTGTTGAATCTCAATGGAGGTTAGTAGTACGGTTAAATATATTAGCCCCTTCTGTAAAGAGGAAAATCTAACACCTCTCATATTAGGTTAGTTCAACGTGATAGGTTATTAGGAAAGAAATATTCCAGTGAAAATCTCAATATCTAATCAGAACTCGCAGAATTTGGAGCCGAAATCAATATTCGATGATCAGTGTATGAATTTTTGCAGAATTTATCACTCTCAATGATAGAATAGCTGGATGCCCATTGATTTCCAACAGGAAATAAATATTGATTAGTACCATAATAATTGGGACTCATTTGACTCTCAGGAAAGGGATATTAATTCAATCAAATGCAGGATCTTGAAAGAGCTACATTTTTTACATCACAAATCGGCATTGACCAGGAACCAAATTGGATTTGAAGTCAATCAAATTTTAGAATGAAAACCTAAGATGAACAAAAACTATTGTAAGATATTTGCTTTGCTCTGATTTTCAGTTCGAAAATGTAACGAAGAATTCTCCTCACTATGAAAATTCTTTCACATTATACAATTTTAAGCGGTATTTCCATTCCACACCAGTTTCACTACATTTTATGTCTGATGGTCTCCTCTCAAATCTCATTACATGGCATTAACCCTTCTTGACATCAAAATACACTCATATCATAATATCAATTCAATCATTACTTCTTCTTTAGCATCGCAGTTTATGCTCTCTAATTTATTTTTGCAAAAGAAAGACCACAAGTGGTGAAAGTGAACTTTACATTCACATCTTATGAGAGATACTTGACCTTGTCTGGAATCAAATCAAAGAAAGGTAGATAAAGAGTAACCTATTATCTGCATAGGGAGGATATTTAATCAAATTCCAAACTTGAAAGTTGGGCAACATTTGGTTGCAGAGTTTTAGAGGAAAATAGAGCTGCCACCTCCCTTACCTTCCATCCTATCTGTTTCCCCTCCACTCATTGCTCTTTCAGATCATTATGGTCTATTTTCTCATCAAAAGATGTATCTATTGGTATAAAATGTTGTCTATGTCCCTATCCCACATGTACATGATCATCAATTACTGTTTTGGACTCAGGGACTCTTATAATGTCAAATGCAATATTAAAAAAAAGACTTTCAATGTACAAACATAGCTCAGTTACAGATTTATTAAAAGTATAGATAAGATATTCTTGCAGTTTGTCATCCTATGTTCCTTTCTAAGAACTCCTACCTATGATAAAACGATGTGTAGAGAAGACATGGATCACCTGGTTTCTCCACTCATTCTTCTCCCAGCCATCTTTCAACGACTTCCTTGATTCCTTATCACCATCCTGTTTCTCCTGTAAATTAAGTAATGCTATATTTATTTCCATTACAATGATACTTCTTCACATTTAACCCAAATAATCATTTTTGGAATAGGTTGAATTCTTTCAAGCATTTTGATTGACCAAATCGGATAAGCCTGTAATTATTTATGGAGTGAATCAGTAAATTTAATTGATTTAGAATACTTTCCTTTGCAGTTGAGCTTTCTCACTTTAGGGATATGCAAAATTTTCAATATGGGAAATTCGGCTTACTGTCAACAATTGCAAAGACTCTATCCTTGTAGAATTTGAAGTTAGGCTTAAAAAAAAATCCATTCTATTAGTTCAAAGAAAAAAATTGGTAGCAATCAAAATCAGTTCTTCTGATCACTTACAATATTAATTTCAAGGATTCAAAATATTACGAAATCATAACTTATCTCTAATAAATACCAATATTTTCTTGGATACTATCTTAATTTAAGCGTTGCAAACTTCACGCCCATACAAATATGATTCAGCCATTCCTTCTCTCTCTTTTCCCTTAGAATGCCACTCTGTCTTACCATATTAAACTTTCTCGTAGTAATAACGTTTTTAGTACCTTTTCTGTTTGAGCAGAGGAATTAAAAGTTGCATTCATAAATCAATACATTCATAATAAAGTAACATACCACATCTGACTCTAGTTTTACAGTTTCCATTCCGTCATCAGGCTCCCCAGCTGCATCCTTCTCATCCTCTACATTAAGTGCAATTGCCTCTTTCTCTTCATCTGCTTTTGGTGCTTTGTCTCCTGTACCTTCATCTGCACCTTTGTTACCTCCACCATCTTGTGGCTTGTCCTGCAGAGTAATCAAAACAACATTTAGAATGAACCTCAAAAGTTGACACATTAAATGAAAGTTTAAAAGAATGTATAAATTAGATAAGGAAAAATGATCGTCATTGAATTGATCCTCTTTTCAATAATGCTAAAATGGTCTTTTAAAGATTCTTGAGTCATGAATGCCCTTGCACCTACTCAGTTTTATTAAGACTATGATAACTGATGGCATTCATTGCAACATTTGGGATTCATTGAAGCAGTTTTTAAGTTAATGCTTGTTGGTTTAATTTCCATAAATTGTATTCATTTTTTAACCATAAATTATGCACATTCTTCTATAAAGAGATGGAGGGGTAAAAAAGAATCTCATTCCTCATAAATGTCACTTTAGAAATCTGTTGGGTCAGTAATTGGTAATGATGATATTTATGTTGACCATAGGTATCTTTCATTTCACCAGCTTTAGTTGTTCAGTAAAATTATGTTTGACTGAGATTCCTACACTATGGGTTAATATATATTTTCATAGCAAAATTGCCATTCAATAATTCACTTTTTGTTTCATATTCCCAGTGGATGTGCAAAGCAACTGATATAAAAGACACAATATATTGCTCAAGTTATTCTTATACTGGAACTCATAACATATATTGCTAGAATATGCTGAAAAACATTAAAATTATATCCTCATTGAAAAGTAAATTCCAGAAAATGGTAAATAAACTTAAAATGTTGAAGATTTGACATATGATCACAATAAATACACATAAGGTTAGGAAATACAGCTTCGAAGAGCACATAAATATGAGGAAAAGAAATTATAGATATAGCTTAATTAATTCTCCAAGTTAAGTTCAAACACATATAGCAAATTAATATGGAAACAGTGAAAAACAGTTCAATGTAAACAGCTACATTGCCAGTAATAAAAATTAATTATAACAAGGAGGAGAAGGTGATGATATGAAGAAGAAACGGAGAGATAAGTGAAAAACAACTGCATGACAAGCAAATGTTTCATGATCTGGGAACAATATGAGAAGAGAAAATGTAGTGAAAATTTAATGTAACTAGAAATCAAAATCTGATGAAGGAAAATTTCACGAAGAGTTTCATGAAAGATATGATCAGAGAAAATCAGCAAAAAGTGGGAAACAAGAGTGAGCTTCAAATAGCACATCAACTCAGAATTTTATAAAATAAAAAAACTGTTAGTGATGATATACTTCTGAAAGCTGGTCTAAACACAGAAATCATATGGCATCGAATAATTGTACTTTTGCTTCTTGATCAACATAAATAAAATATAAAAATTAATAAAAGAAAAACAGAATAGAAAAAAATGAGATTTAAGGTAACACATGGTGTACTTTCGAATAAATAATTAATACAATTTCAAATATATTAAAAATAAATGAATATTTTTAAATAACAGAAGAACAATCACACACTTGAGGTTATTTACAGATGTGGGGTACAAATAACCTTGGTTAAGGAAACAACCCAATGAATAGTTCTGATTTGTAAAGTATCACATCAAAAGCATTAACTAGATGATCTCAATGGAGGCAATCATATTTCAAACCATCTAGAGCTGCTAATAATTATATTCAGCCGCATTTAGAAAATAACATGCTATAAAGAGAATAACCCAGGAAGAAACAGTCAATTTAAGAACCATTTTAGGAACATAATGGGTATTTCAATGGTATAGTTTTTTACAGCTGAAAAGAAAGGAATTACAAGTAAATATAATTCAAGTTCACCAATTATTAAATTTAAATCTACTTAAGAACTGACATCAACATAGTTCTGATTTAATTTTTCCATAAATTAAATTGTACATACAACAAAGTTATTAGAAGATTACTATGATTGAGGCTTTAAGCGGGATGAAATATGTAAGCAAGAACATAGAATAAATAAAGAGCTGATTCCAAATGGTAAGAAGGCAGTTAAATGAAAATATTAACATGCACAAGATTTTAAATTCTTAATGCTACTAATAATTGTATTTTACTGTAATTTTTGTAGTATTTTCCCTCAATTAGCATATCTATATATCAGATATGTCTATATGATTAAAATTTGCATTCCAAATTGATTGATAGAATCTAATTCGATGGAATTCCTGCTTTAAGCGTTATTCAGTGCAGCAGCTCATCTTTCTACAATGCCATAAAACTTTTAAATATTCTGCATCAGAATAACACTGGAAATAAAAAGTTAATTAACAAAATTCCTGTCAGTTTCAGCTGATTCCTAAAAGTTATTCCTGATTGTATTACAATCCTTTAACCTCTTATAATTGATGTCTATTCCCAGACAAATTGTGATTCTCATGATTGATTTGGACTTAAGTATACTTAGAAAAAACACCTTAGATTTCTTCAAAAATGTTTTAGGAAGTTTGATTTTCTCGAAGACTGCCAGGCGTGACTTTTGACCTCCTGATGCACCTGCCTGGCTACTTGGATTCGAAGAAGCTTCCAGAAGATCCTTCCCCTCTTCTGTGTCTGCATCACCATCCTGAAAACATCGAGTTTAACAACTATTCAATCGAAAAAAAAATTAGAAAGTTAAAGACTCCCCTAAGATTTTCTTCCAGTTGCATTTGAAGCCTTTCAATTCCTGTCTTGTAGGTATTGATTAATCACTTTGAGAAGATATATGTTGCAGATTGCTTCGAATTTCAGTTATTCGACGTTTCATTCTGAAAAAACTTATAAGTAAAGAAGCTCTGCCTAAAAAATCATAAGTATATTCACAGAGAGTGAACAGCAAGATTAAGGAAATGAAAAGATGGATTAGTTTAAGCTTGGGATGTTTACTCTGTTTCTACCCATCAATTAATAATTAAAATAAAAATTTCAAGGCTTTAACTAGAACAACTGAAATATTTACTCATGCAAAGCTGATTGATATGGATTAGAATGAGATGAATAATGTCATTTAAGCATTTTCATAGCTTATATTTAACATGCAAAAGATGGAGAAAATTCAACGATGGATTGAGATTCTATGATGAAAGATTACAGATATTTAAGGTTTATTCATAATACCCAAAAGCAAAGATGGAAGAAGGCTAATTCAGAATAGATACTAGATTTACCTTTACCTTACATGAGATGAAGTCCTGAAAAGATCAGGAATTTATACAATCAAACAAGTTTTATGAAAAAATTCAGTAGCTAAAGAATGTCATTGATGACAAAGCATTAATAGCTTAATTGTTTTTACATTTAAATTACAGGTTGGCATCAAACAGGCGCTAAAAAAAATTTTCGTCATGATTTCATCAACTCGGATACTCCTAATTCTGTTTCTAAACAAAGTTTTCTCACGATCTCACTTGAAAACAGTTTGTAAATTTGTTACTTGTAATTGGGTATGTGCTTGTTACTACATACTTTCACCACGTATTGGCTAATTATTTGGATGGAGTTATTGGGAATGATAATATTAAACCAGATTTATATTTTTATGCCAATATCTTTATAGCTATAAACATTTCACACGCATAATATCAAAGGTAAAATAGCATCTGGGGATGACAAGGCTACTTTACAATTCAACGAATCAAATAAATTGAAATGCTTAGATACACGTTTCATCAAATGTTTAACGTCAAAGATACCAGTTTCTTTCGGAAAAAATATACTTCTATATGATATTGGTAAAACCGGAGACATACTATTTTGCTATAATTCGTTTAAACCTAGAAGATAAAAATTATTGAGACAGTTTACAAAACGTTTTATCCCATTGTGGAAGTAAAACTGCATCCATATTATGTAAAAATAATATTAGATTTCGGATGCAATCTCCTTCACTCATGACATATTTTTCAGTCATTCCTTCCATAATTATTATAAAACGCAACACTTAAGTTTAAAGGGCTCCCGAATCGTCATGTGGACAACGTGTTCAGCTTCGGCGAAGGAGGTCCCGGGTTCGATTCCCGGTGGAGGTGTCGGAGCACTTTTAACAATAATTCTACTATCTACAGTTAAATAAAAGGTTACTATAATTAGTTATAGTGGCGATTAAAATTGTTTATGGTGAGGGTTTGTAGTGAGCGCATAAGAAATTTAGGTTAGAAAAATATTTGAAGAGAGGGAATTGTTTTAATTACAGGTATCCCTCGCCAACCGCGGGGGTTAGGGAATCGAAAGAGCCCGCGGTTGGTAAAACCGCGGTTGGCGAAGCATTACGTACATGGGAAATCAAGGGTTAGGTTTTGCGAGCAACAATATAAGGACAAAATTTAGTACAAAATAGTTTTCCATGTTTATTACATGTATACATTCCTAAAATATTATTCCTCTTTAATTTTGGCCGCATATCTATCCCAAACGCGCCGATAACTTCCGATAAAAATGATCAGCTCCCTCAGTATCGAAAATTTTTGCTCTAACGGAATCGCGCTAGTTATCAACATAAATTTTACATTTACGAAGTAATTTCCCAGGTCAAATACGTTTATTCCCTTAATTATTAACTGATAATATTTAAATAGTCGACATTTATCAATAAAGAATAATTTATTGAAAATATCATTTCACTTACCTACACTGCCTTGAATAATTAATGATCTGTGTCTGTTATGTTGGTTACGGTACTCGAATCACTCTCTCACAGCACTTTCTGATTCGGCATCTCCTATTTTACTAAAGATTTACTATGATACGATAGTTGGCTGGCCAAGTTTTTTCGTTAGATTCTTCCTCAGTTCTTTGTAAGGTTGCAGTGATTCCTCCAATCCTCTTTTGAAAATGAAGCTACGGTCCATTTTTGGTCCACGTCAATTACAAAATCTGACAAATTTGAGGCCATATCAACGATTTTGTTGACATTGGCCAAAGTAATTTCTGTCGAATTCTTCGTCCTCTTCCTCAGCCTCGTCCTGCTTGTCGATGAGCTGCTCCAGATCCTCCTCACTGAACTCTACTTTGCTTGAATTTAAAAGTTCTTCAACATCTTTTAGCTGCATGTCTTCTGGCCCTTCCCCTTTCAGTCGCCTTCCATGTGAAACGATAAGATTTAGTTCATCGACAAGTTTAAGAAATTCTATAAAATCAATGACTGCCTACGGCCAGAGTTTCCGCCAACATGGATTCAGAGTCGATGGTTTAATCTCGTCTAGTGATTCTTTAATTATATTTATGCTGTCGGCAATATTGAATTTTTTCCAAGAATCAGTTAAAGAGAGAGAGTTGTTTTTCTCTATCATTTCTAACAAGAAAAAGAAGTTACACCGAATTTAATACCGAATAAAGAAAAAGAAGTTACACCGAATAACTCTTGAGGGTAGGAATGTTACCCTGATCTAGAGACTGGAGGAGTGACGTGTTGTTAGGTGGGAGGAAGTGGGAGGTTGGGTGAGCAGATTTAAGCTCCTGCGAATGGCCTGGAGCTCCTCCTCATCCAAAATGAGAAAAACTTTAAAAGGTAATTCTTTTGATGATATATATTTCTCAACTTCGGGAAAAAAACAATTGTTAAACCAGTCCATGAAGATATTTCGACTCACCCAAGCCTTTCGGTTGGACCGCCAAAACACTGGAAGATTATTTTCAATTTTCCCTGACTGAGCTTGCGGGTTCTACAAGCGGTAAATTAGCATAGGCTTCACTTTGAAATCGCCTGCTGCATTGGAGCATAAAAGAAGCGTGACGCGGTCTTTGCTAACCTTAAATCCCAGTATTTCTCTCATTGTCAGACTTGGAAATAAAAGTCCGGTGAGGCATTCTCTCCCAGAACGGTCCGGTTTCATTGGCATTAAACACCTCTCTTTAATAAGCTGCATTAACAAATTGGATAACCCTTTCGCAGGTTTGTGGTCCGCAGATGCTATTTCACCGGAAATCTTCACAATATGTAGGTTATGCCTTTTTCTTAAAATTCTCAAACCAGCCCTTACTTTCGGTGAATTGTTTTTCGCCACTGCTTTCACCGGAAGAAGCGAAATGTTTATAAAACCGCCAGGATTTTTCTCGGATAATAAAGGTGCTTAAGGGCACTCTGATTTGTTTCTGCGATTCAATCCATATATTTGGAGCCTTTTCTGTTTTTTGACGTTACTATTTCGAGGCACGTAGGACACTTTAACACTTGCTTTAGTTCCAATCTGAGCACTAGTTCTTTTTGAAGACTCACTCTATTTAATTGTCCTAATGGTGGACTCATTCACTTCCATCGATCTTGCAACTGATGCATAGGATTCTCCGCGTGCAAGTCTGTCGAGAACTTCTTAATTATTATGGAGTGTCATTACTCGTCTTGCATGTTTGGAGACACTACTTTTCTCCTACCTTGATTTACACTTCGGATCCATCACAGCACATATAAAAGAAAATTCGCCAAAAATTGAGACGTCTTCAGTACGTACAACTAAACTTCTCCGAAAACTCAACTAATCTGACTAAGTTCGAGTTAGGGTTTGCTCTAGGGATACCACAGACAGGAAAAATGACAATGTAATCATTTTCCAAAGACTCGGCTGTCCACACCGTTGAAGAGAACAGTCAGCCCTTATTTGACCCCTCAAACCCCGATGAGATTTCTTTTAATTACCCTCCCTTGATGACCGATGAGATAGACGCATATGAAGCCCTTTTCAGAAATAAAACCATAAACATTTCTAAAAAGTTGAGGATATACACAGAGCAAAGACATTTCAAAGAAGTGCCTCAGTGTATGAAGTAACTCCCTCAAGATGCAAACGACTCGCTTCAGCTGTATAGGAAGATATCCGTTACGTTTATTGGTTCCCAATAGAAACCTAATTGAAAGGAAAACACCTAAGCTAATGCATTTTATCAGAAAATACTATTAATGAAAGGAAATTCTGTAATATCTGGTATAAATCCGCGATGAATCTTAATTCTAATAAGAAACAAAATAATTTGGAATGAGGTGTTTCTGCGGTACGGTAAAATTTTGAGTTGCGGTTGGAATCGTTAAGTAATAGATTTCATGATTCGAAGAGAAGTGCTAAAGATGGCCGCATAAGAATACCGAGTAAAATTTATCTGATTCCGCATTCGGCGAAACTTGGTAAAATATTGGGCACCAGCTATACTTGAATGTACATTGCGGACTGTCGAGTTGGTTGACTCGTAGACCGCGGTTGACAAGGGAAACACCCACGGTTGAGAAGACTGGGTATCAAAAAATTAACCGCGGATACTCAAGGGCCGCGGTTGACGAGGGATGCCTGTACTTTGTATTACCAAATATATTTAATTACTTAGTATTACCAAATATATAAATTATTTTTAAATGCACGTAACTAATCATTCTCTTATATATTTTATTACGAATGATTTTACTTCAGAAGTAGATTGGTAGTAAAGAAGAATTCATTTTCAGATAATGAATAAAAACACTGTAATTTTCCACACTATTTGTGGAATTAGTGTGGAAAATTACAGTGATTTTATTCATTATCTTAAATTGCTTTCCACAAAGTAACGCCTGAACATCTTGATTTCATTCATTTTCAGAGTTGCCACAAAAAATTTCTACGTGGAATCTAAAAATATCTGGACACCTTTTGCAATTTCTATTAAGTTTCGGAATTTACATACAGCCAAATTTAAATAATTATATGGCCACATAACTGATAAAAGGAATGTCATGATTTCACCTTCGAACAGAGGTTTCCCGTAGCTTTATCCTCATTCTGAAGATGAACTGCTATAAATGGATATCAAAAACCCGTTATCTCGACTCATTGAGCCACCTTTCCAAGTTTTATTCAGACTGAGGAGAGAAAAATGGCTCGAAATATTCCATAATGCCTCTCGGCGAAGGAATCCATTATTGGGGCACGTCGTCTGTGAATCGCGTTTTCAAGAAGAAAAAACTTTTTCAGTCCGATAATGTCCCCGCCATCCCCTAAACTGTATTGGAAAATGTTCCCATCTCCCTTTTTGGAAAGTACTCTGTTGAGATGTATTCCTCTAGTTGATTTCATTCTGTTCGAAAAATGATGAAGTTTGTTTGGAATCCATATCAAATGCGATGGAACCGGATTCAAGACATAGAGGTAATAAGCAGGAAATACGTTTCTTAAAGGGAAAAGACATTTTTTATTGCGTTTCTTTAGTATATATTATGAAATTTATTTTGTTGTCGCTTATAGATATAAATAAAACCGATAATATGAATGCCGAGTCAATTGTGAAGCTTTTGGTTTAAAATTAACGAATTCAATCTCTTATGTTAAGTTTCCTTCAGACAGTGAAATTATTAAGATTTATGATGAGAACATGAAAGAATTACGTCGATAAACATTGGCAGTATCATATTTCCAAATATTAATGACTACGATAATTTGTCGTGTTTCTTAAGAAAATAATTTTTTAGAATGTTTCCTTTTTAATTTCTGTAATTTATTTTTGCATCAATTAAAGATGGTAATTTGCAATAATAATTATTGTTAACGTTAGCTGATCAATAAATAACTATCAACCCTCGCTTTGAAGTATATTTCAATTTCTTCCTTCCAGGATGAGGCTTTAAGCCTGTTCCGGCTTCACTTTACCATCTTAAACGTGGTCTTCCTACACTCTTTTTCTTCAATTTGATAATAGATGAAAATGCGAGATTCAATAATGATATTATAATGAGCTACTATCATGCATGGAATCAAAGTTAATGACTCCAGCGTGAATAATTTAGGTAGTCTCTTATTAAAGATTCAAAACCCACTAATTTGCGCGAGCAACCTTTAGAATGTTCCAGTAAACTTTTCAGTTCGAATCGATTGGTAAAATGGAAAGTAAATCATAATTCTTTGGGCCAAAAACAGGAAAATTCTCAAGCTGGAATCTAGTCGAGTCGCCTACGGCCCCGAATATATTAAAAAAATCTCATCATCGGGATAAAAATTGGGAGTCGCAGCTCGTCTATTGGCCTGAATCTGAAGCGGTGGATTACATCCTGTGCTAGCCCCAGGCCTAATTTGTGGCACTCTGGATGGCAGCCCTCAATCGCTGTTCGGAAGGGAGGCGGTGCAGTCCTTACGGAGACATCCTTTCATTTGCATTGGTAGCGAGCAAGCTGTAATCGAGGTATGACCTTCTGTACTCCGTGAGTGTTGAATCCGGGGAAAATATCGGAGAGTTAAGGATATCGTTTCGGAGAACGTCTGTGACCACTACAGCTTCCTCATATAAATGCAAATTTGGATTCAAATGCCCTGTTAAAGGGATGGCCTTTAAACCAAACTACTACTACTGCCGCTTTCCATCACTGATCATAATGCTGCTTTTAAATTCAACGGCGACAACAACAGCTCACTCACTTATTGATGATACGGCTCCATTTTCTTAAAGTATGAATCGAAAAACAGGAATTCGTTCCTTGAAATGTACACTAATATTCCTTTATAAAAAAGCAGGAAAGCAATTTTGTCTGTGTAGTTAGTACCATGTTTTTTAACCTCGTCCTTGAATGTGCTGTAATATCTTCGCACTGTATGTTAGGAAAATGCAGTAACCCAAATTTAACAATTATGGTAGTCAGAAGCAAAAGAAGTTTCAAAGTAAGTCTAGTTACTAAGACTTGAGACTGAAAAAGACCTCTAGATGAAAGAAAATAAAATTTATTTCGGCATCATTCCAAAAAGACTTTGAAAAACTATGTGCGATAGAGCTTGGATTAATTAGAATATTTGGAGAAATAAGAAAGTGTATATTCTTTATATGTCTACAACATCAAAAAAGCTGTAGTATTTCCAGGAAATTTATGAATTTAAAATCTCTTTACTATTTAATTAATTAATTATGAAAATGAAGGCTATGGTTAAGAAAATGGCTTCACGAAAATGATCATTGATTCATGGAAATAATCTTTAAGAAACCAATAATTAATAAGAGAAGAAATCGAAGAAGAGTATGCAATTGCCTGAATTCTAAGAAAAGAAAGATGACATTTTGTTGACAGAAATGGAAATGAACTGTCTATGCAAAGAACCTAGGAGACAATATTACTTCTAAATGAATGGCTTAGGAAAGAAAATACTCATGAGAAAACTCTGAAATGGAGTGAAAATTTACGCTGCTACATGAAATTATAATTAATTTTAGAATGGAATGGAAACATCCATAATAAAACGTGACACTAAAGGGTGTAATACGCATTTTCACGGCTGTAAACACAAAAACTAAATTTATTTAAATTTCAATTCTTCAAAGGTGCAAAAGCGCACCTGACAAGATGACACAACAGCGACAGTAATTAGTAAATAAAAATTAGTCGTAAATTATTTTGTTTTTATTTGATGCTACTTTTTGCGTCACCGCCAAAGCTCCCCAAAGAGCGAGGCCATTAATTAATAAACATGAATATAAGTGAAATAGCTGCGGCAGAAAAAAGTTGCGAAGCGAGTTGAGCCTGTGTAAGGAAGATCTTTAGTGGGGGAATTCAAAGGAAGGAATTTTTAAGGGAGATGATAGGGGCAGAGCTGAATTTACATAAAATTGCAATCAGAAGCCATTTTGATTTGATATTAAGAAGAAAATCAAGGAACAACAGTGTATGGCAATGATGATGCAAATAAAACAATTAGAGAGATCAATAAACAATGAGATGGTAAAATATCGAAAAACAAGGTGAAAAATAATTCTCTGGTTGAAAGGCAACAAAATACGATTTAAGACTGATAAAGATGCAGTTCAAAGGCAGATCTGTGTGTTATTGAGGGAGAAATAATGGTTTAAATATGTGAGTAAATAGATAAAATAATGATCTTTGGAGAGGGAATAAGTGAGACTAAATTAAATGGGAAGTAATGCAAATACCAATGTAAAGGAGTGGAGAGGAAATACACGAATGTTACATTTTGTGATTCATAGCAGCACATTGAAATCGACAGATATCAACCATATAGTTGGTTTAATTTTAATTATTACACCCCTAAAACCATTTAAATAGCCAAATGTTAAATGGAAAGGGATAAACTATGCTAATTAAAAATTTCCCGTGCGAAAACTATTAAGTAAGCTCACGCCACAGAAATTACGAGCGATGTGTACGAATATGTATTTTCCCATTTAGCTGTATGACGTTATGGTAAAATGCTCTTCAATTAGGCTCTTTTGAATATTGATGAAGAGTTCGTTAATTAAAGGTATTCTTCCGCGAAATTTTGTATACGTACACTCGAATTTTTAATTATCCAATTAACTCATTTATATATAAGAAAATGTTTATTCATCACCTTTCTGCGTTGATATGAGGACAGGTAGTTCAATGAAACTTTTAATTTTAATTTCTTTAGAAATAATGAAAATACTTTGAAAAGAAAGAAAGGTAAAACACTATTCAGAACCTAAAGAACTCAATTTTAAATAACTCAATTTCTTAAACGTTACTTCATTTTTTATTTAATTAACATTTGGAATTCATTACAAAAGTATTGGTTTTCCGTTTCATCAGCAATTAAGCAAAAGTTTACAAGTAGTCAATATATTTTACTTATTTTTTTAAGGATTTGCAATCGAAAACAAATTCCATCATAATGATATGAATCTATAGCAAATAAACTTTCTTATAGAACTTCCTTGGATTTTGTACGATCATTAAATCTAAGTAAATTTGGCAGAAGAAAAAAATTTTCTAAGAAAACGAAAAGCGAACTTGTACTTCTTATGGACGTTAAGGAAAAAGTATACACGCAACAGTGGTTATTAAAATCAATAATATTACCCGCTAACGATTAAGTTGAATCAAAAAAATAATAACCATATTATCCTATAGTTTGGATGGCTAAATTGTTGCTGTCCATTATTAATATTTATTAAGGTTTTCCGAATTTGGTGTACCTTGGGAATGTAATGTAAGAGTTATTTGTGGACGAAACAGGACGAACATTTCCCATACCCTCCCACATAAGTCATGGAGCAAAAGCAGTTCCAAGAGGCGGGAAAGAAAGTGAGAAAGCCAACGAAATTCTTGGAAATCCCTCCCTTCACTTGTTGCTCGGGGACGTGAATCGGAAAAAGGGAATTCCTTCCCTCAAGTTCACTCTAGCAGAAGGATCGTAGAAGAAAGTCCTTGTCTTGATATCCGGTGACAAGGGAATCTAGAGAAGGCGCCATTCAACGTTATTCCAGACCAAACAACCGCAAATGGAATAAGAGCGCGAATAATTGTTAGCAGAGTAGTCCTTCCGCAGGAAATTATTTCCTCTCCTTTTAAAAGGAACTCCGCTGTGATATATACCTTCCGAGGGTCGCAACAAATGGGCCATCCAGAGGGACGCACCCAACATCGCTTACGTCACGCGAAAAAAAGTCACGTCAGCGCCACCAGTTTGCATTTGGCGAAATTAACTGCAACCGAGATTTGGAGGTCTGCTGGGCTTTCCCTGAAGTGCTTACGAGGCATCTGTCAAAAACCTCTTTCGAAAGGAAAGATAAGCCGATTATGGATGCCTTTGCAGCTGAAAAGTCAAGAGAACGTCTGAGAGGGCATTTTCTGCTCCCTATCCCCGGAAAATCATAAAAACATTGCGGAATTAGTTTCGCTGTTTCTGTTTACATCTGCCTGGTAAGTATTCATATGTTTGGAAGACTTCTTGAGGGATTACTACAGATTTGAAACCTGAGAACAGCAAATGACCCAGTCCTCTCATTAGGGAAAAGAAGCTCCAAAAAATATGAATCACAGTCGTAAGGGGCGTATTTCTTCCCAAATTTATTCACTATTAAGAAATAGTAAAAGCAAAATTTAATAAACTTTTATATTTTTCACTTTTTTGCATTAAAAATCGATAATATGACGACTAGTATTTTGAATTAATAAGGAATGTTATTTTGGGCAGCATTTTTCTTCCACTCCATGTTTTCTGTAATTAGCTTATTTGATCATGAAATGGGTAACGCTGAGTAATTTAGATTTTCATTGACGGTGAGAAAGAAGGTAAGTTTATAATTAAGCTTGAAGATTCGAAAAAATATGGCATTGAAAGGAAAATTACTTTAACTTTGTCCTTGATGATTAAACAGGGCAACTGATATAAATATTACTACACTTTCACTTAAAGTAAAATATAAGTTTAACCCGTCAACGACGAAGGAGATTTAATTACTCCACGGTCGGATGAGGTTTAAACGGAATGATTTGGAGCTGCTGCGAATCAAATATTTATAACTTTACTTTCATCATTTACTCAAGAATTTGAAGTGGTTTTTTAAGAATTGATAATACCTCCTAATTATTTTAAAATTCATTAAGGTTATATAATGTTTGATTTATAACCTTACAATATCTAAATTTGATCATTTTATCGAAGTAAACAACGATTTTTGGGACTTATTTAAAGAAAATAAAACCCCATTGCATACCCTCACTACGCCCTACCATCTTGATCGCAGTCAAGCTGAAATAGTTTCTCTCTTATCCCTCTGACCCTCTGGAAAGTCCGACTGCTCGATTTATTTCGTTCTTCTCTCAAAACAAAGTATCCTCATCAAAAATGTTTACAGACTTCGGCGCCCGAGTGCAAGGACATTCAAAAGCAGACTCTCCCTTCTCTCCCTTGCTCTTAGCTGCCCCTCATCGCCGAAGGCCTAGGCAATCATGCAAGATGTAAGCAGGAATAAGACTGAAATAATTTATAAACCGAAAATCTCGACTTTGGGAAAATGTGTACCCATGTCATTGATGTATTGCTCAGTATATTGTTTTTGTTTCGTTTCTAATCTTTCAAACTAATTCTCTATCGAAAAAAAAGAACGAATGTCGTCGGCGTCAGTTATGTTGCCACCCTTGAGTCTAGAACCATCCGAAAAAGGTCTCGTATGTCCTACAAATTTGATCATGTCTTTCCAAAATAAACTCATAGGCATAGCATCTAACAGCATATAACATCCGAACAGCACCGAGACCTCTTGAAGAGAGGAAGGGTTTAGGAAGGAATTTCAGACGCACTGGAGCGTATACATGAAGTAAATATCTGAAGAAATCTGTTTATGTGATTAAAAGCAGATAAGGAAATACAAAGGCGCTATTGTGCGTATAGGAAAAGAACGAACCAAAAACATGTCTCAGGACTTTCTCACTCTTCACTTAACTCCAAAGAACACTTCAGTAAAATATATTCCTTTTAAACTAGAGATACGGTTGTGAGAAGATAAAAGATGCCCAACATATCTTCTCTCTCCAAAAGAGACCCAACACATGAAAACTCAATTATTTCGAAGACAGTGTTATCAAAATCTTTGTTTGAACTCTTACAGATCAAACAATAGAAATATACAAAAAATAGGTTATAAAACCAATATAAATTAAAGTTTACTTCGTAGAACCGTAGATGTTCATTAATCTTGTTTTATTATCATTCATACGTCGTTATTCTGTCAATGAGTTTTTGGAAAAGAATTCGTTATGAGCACCTCGATAGGATTCCTAATATTTCTCTCACTTGTTGCACCTGTCTCTGTTCTCATACCAATTCTCTACAATCGTTCAACTTTTCCCTACATACTTAAATTTAGTTTTCATACAGCAGTGCCCATTAGCTAATTTTGTTACGATTTCACTTTTCCGTTTGGACCGTGATAAAACTGAAAAAGTGCGACTAAAGCCTTAATAAGCTGCAAACCTTTCTGAAATACGAATTCGATGAACATTTAGCACGTCCAATATCCAGACACTGGCGAACCGAGGGTTCTTTGAGTTATTACCAACAGCAAGACTGTCCGACCTTAATCTCGTCGGAGCGAATCGGCTTTAATCGGAGTAATGGGTTTCTAAGAGAGAAGTCGACCGCGATGACGTAAAATGGGGGAGTTGGAGATAAACACTCGGAGGACGACGTTGCTGGCTGTCTCTTGTCCACCGGTAAATATTAGCATACGGGATGAAGCCGTTGATTGTGAGAGCTCTTGATCAATCACCTTGACTACTCTGGACCTCTCTTCAGCGGGGATATGCGCTAGGCGTCAACCAAACCCTTAACTAAATTACCGTTGGAATTCATAGGTCCAGTTCTAGCCTCAAAGAGATTACCTCTCGACCCTCTCATGAATCAGTCCAAGGTGATTTTCAATAATGGATGTCGAGCACTTTCCCTGAAATGGTGCAGAAGTCGCCGGGCATGTCATTTCCTCCAGGTTTGCAATAAACTAAGGGTTGCGTTTGCAATAATGAGGCTCGTTATTTAAGTTTCCCTGCCTCGAAAAATAATTCACTAAAAAGCACAGCACATAATGATTATTAATCCTCTCGCAATGGAATTCCGGATAGTTTGCAAAGCAAGAGAAGATTTGTGGAATATATCTTGATAGAGTATTTAATAATCCTGTAGGAATTAAATCGAATGTATTAATAGAGATACAAATTTTAAAACAGCACTATTTCGAATTACTCAAATATAATAAATGTTTAAACCTTGACGACGGGTTGAAGAAAGAGTCGATGCAAGATGTAATGATTTTTTAACTTATGTTATTAATAATTTTTGTTACCGATGGAAGGAATATTCTGTGCATATAGCTGTATAAGGCTAAATCTGTACAGTTTTATTTTTCATAAGTCGGATTCCCTTAACGAAGATATTTAATATATATCGCTCAAAATAAAGTCACTCGGGCACATGTGGACCCAATTTAATCAGCACCCGGTCAATCCATCCCCGGATAAACGGGGACACCACAGATAAATCAATCGAAATTCCCACCGCAATTCATGTTTCTGCTCGAACAGGTTAATGCTTAACAAAGTTTTACAGGGAAATTGATCCGAATGAGGATAGGGATGAAGTGGCATTTCGCCAACTTCGTCCCATTTTGCACTTTAGACGTCAGCGAAGAGAAGAATCGATATCAAATGAAACATTAACATACATGAAGGCCTGAATAAGGAGGCACTTTCAAGTGATCATCTTACACATCATAACTAAAAAGAAAATAAAATATATTTATATTCATATATAACTATAATTTTTAAACTTGACATTTGAGGTAGTGGAAGCATAATTGGAATAAGTTAATAATGCCAAGTCTAGCAATAAACAGTACGGCGAATGAGTTAAGGCAGTAAATTTCAATGATTAGTAACTATAGATTGTTATTGAACTGAATTTCGTTTGATTTGGGGAGACGTAATGGAACCGGCTGGTCATAATTTGTACGTAATAAGCGATTCAAATACCAGTTTCCACAATGAGGATACACAAACTTACAACTAGGACCAATTTCGACAGAGACTAAAGCGTTATAAACTGACACTTTCGACATAGTAACTACAAAATAACTGTATTGAGAATAAGCAATTTTTGCGTTCCGTTGCAGTAGGATCTTAGACTCTCATTTTCAGATGATTTCAGAAGATTTTTAGATGTAGTGCTATAATTATCACTTGGATAAAATACAGCAATCGTCCTAAACATTAAGATATAATTTTACCTACAAAAAATCCCGAAAAATTAAAAACATTTTCGCTGGCACAATGAGGTTAATCTTTCCCTTTTTGAAGCAAAAACGTTGATTAATCAGAAGCTAAAGGTTCGTAAGAAATACAAAATAAGGAAACAATCTTATATGAAACCACAAAATAAGAACGCGTCACCATGGTTTAACCAAACTGACCATCCTATTGTCTCCTTGAGAGGAAAGTTATTCCTACTTTTTCTGAGAATGTGTAGCGCAGTAAGAAAAAAAATGAAGATAAATTGCGGGATAAAATGTGGTCCTTCTTTTGGGAAAAAACGCGGCCATCGCTACATGGGCGTGGAACTGCGAGTCTTGGATTACTGCGCACTCGGTCTCGCCGAGATCAGAAAAAAGCCTCTCAAAGACGAGCATAAATAAAAGGGAGAAAATACTACAAAGGGGCATCGATTTAAAGGCTCGCCGATTGCAAAGAGTTCTCAACCCGCGCTCATCAGCTAATGAAAATGGTTTACCTCTAGAAAGTGCCTTCTCTGAGGCAAGTAGGTCAGCAGCTATAGAGTCATAGTGCCTGCCACACGCCAAAAGGCGGCTTGCAGCGTTCTTACATAGACACAGGTACACACTGAATTTATAAATAGTACTTAAATCTTATAAATTCGATTGGATATGTTGATAAACGCCAATGAATATCTTCCGTAATTAGTTGATTAGCTCAGTATTGTTCCATCAATATGGAGCGTTTATTTAACACGATATAATCGATAGTAATGATTTCATTAATGTATAATGCGCCTGTATGTAACACGACTTAATCGATCAAAATTATTATTAATTACATCACTTAAATAAATAAGGCGCGAATTACAGCTAACAAGAAAAATCAGTGAAATTCACTGTGTTACAAAATATCAAACAAAGCTATGCAAAAAATAAATGAAGTGAGTTAGCGAAGAAATACGGCCTAAAAGTCACGTAGAACGATATCCGAAATTTACCGAGACGTTCCCCAAAAATTACTCTAATATATTCAGCATAAACACAAACGCCTACTTACTGTTCATACATTCACTTACGAGGGAAAGTAAGTTCGAGGGTCTAATAAAGCAGTGAAAGAGAAGTGAAAATACTCGTATTAAGAGACGTAATCGATTTTTGAACAGTCATATTTCTACGTTCATGAGGCAGGAGAGCTTATTTTGCTGTATTACAATTTTGCACAACCACATTCATTAAGTTTCCAAAATTAAATAACTACCGCAAAATTTTATGCTGGTGCTATTACTCCAATTATTCACGAGCGAATTGATGATTTCCTGAATATTGTGCTTCCACCAAAATTCACGATTTGCTTCACCGAACTTACATTTCCAACATCTGAAAAAAGCTTTCCTCGGTAATATCTTTGAGGGTAAATTTTTTCCCAATTTTTTATAAGCTTGAAAACTTCCTTCGCAAACTTACTCAGCGCAACACTTTGGCTCGCAAACTGCTCAAATAAACTTCTCTGATGACTTCCTTTTCTATCTACAAACTGTTACCAATATTAGAGACTAAATTAAGTTAAATATAGAGACAACAAGTCAACCTTTCAAAAACCGCAAAACCTACACTGAAAAAATAAATTATAAATTTGCCGAAAAATAAAGGATTCGAGCATTTTAAAATATGTATTCTCGTTATAACTTGAAGTGGAAAATATTCTGAAATGCCAGATACCACTATAATTAAGTCGGAGTTTCTTGGAGATTAATTATTTATAATACAAGTTTTCTCTCGGCTTAATAATGTAAGTTTTTTATCACCTTTATCAATGCCTGTTTCTCTAAAACAGAAGATGCTATCGATAGATGCATGCATATTACAATAGTAAGTAATTGAGTATCAAGTAAAGATATATTACATAGATAAGTATTATATTATAAAGATAAGTACTCTACGAAGAAGGTATTATCACTCTAGATGAACGCAATATAAATATTTATTTAGATGTAACAAAGTATTTGAACTCATATTTAAGACAATTTATTCATTTCGCCTAATTTTGATAACGAAAATTTTCGATAGTCTTTCAATTAATATCATGAATTCAATAGAAGAAATATCATAGCAATCTCAAAAACTAAAACGTATTTTTAATTTAAAGCTACGATTTTATATTTTTATTAATTTCTCGAATTGAGTAATGTCATCGCTGACATCGCGAACACAATACACAGCAACAAAAACGAAAAGAGAACTCCAGGTTCTTTGCATTTAAACAGTCCAAATTTCTCTCCATAAATATTTGAAAAAACTAAAAAGTGTGGATGTCTGAATTCATATCAAACAAGTCCCTTGAAAAATATACTCCATCCTTAGCCACATTGGTGAAAGTATTTCGAATATAAAATCCCCTCTTGGTGATAATATTCTTCTATGAATTTTTTCCTCACGAATGAATAAACTCTGGTGAATGGGCTTATCTGTCAATGGAAAAGTAAAGTCCGTCGGGTGTTCACTGAAATTAGAATTTTCAGAAAGCCCTACAACTAATATGGACCGAGTTTCTTTTACCCCTCAGTTTATTCAGTACCCTGAGCTGTTTTCCCTCGCCTGTTGCGAAGGGGACCAAAATAAAACTCCTCTCGCCCGCTCACAAGAAAAGAAAGGATAAAAGCACCGATTTTCGCCGAAGCCAAATATTGGAGGACGAAATAAAAGCAAACAAGGTCGGCGGAAGAAGGACCTTCGAGGGCGACGCACAGTCTGATGGCCGGAGACGTCATCCCCACTTACCTTGCCTCCGTCGCGTTTTCTGGTGAGGAAAGACGGGACTTTGATCGACGCGATGACACCTGTCTTCGCTTTCGGCTTCTCTTCCTCCTTGCCCTCCCCCTCTCCCCCCTCCTCCCCCTTCTTGTCCCCCTCCTCCTCCTTCTTCTCCCCCTCCCCCTCTCCACCCCTGCTCTTGTTCTCCTCGTTCAGCATCCGCTCCTTCTCTTCGTCCTCGATCTCCTTCTTGTCCTCGCTCTTCACCGTCTCCACCGTTTCGTGCATCTCCATCTTGGTCAGCGGAAAAACTGCGGAAGAAGCGAAAAGGAACATTAAAAACATGAATACGTGTTTACCCAAAGCAAAATTGAGATTAAGTAATACGGATGGGTATATCGTCTATTTTGTCGGAATTATTCATGAATAATTTCGAGAATGATTCGTTGAAAGAATACACAAACTTACAGCGACCACAGAATATATATTCGAAGTATTTAAATATAACACAATAAGTATATACTCTGTAAACAGAATTTTGCATCAAAACATGAAGAAAATCTGAAGATAAGGGATATATATATATATATATATATATATATATATATATATATATATATATATATATATATATATAATATATATACATAGAACAATGGATAAGTATACAAAGACGCATAAATATTATTCAGGTAAAACTTGAGAATATACAAAAATTAATAAAACTTATTTGAAAAAAAAACTTATCCAAGGTCTCATAGAACTGAGTGAAATTATAAACAGAACAGAAATAGTAAATGGCAAAAACATTAATTGTAACAAGAATATCTTAACAACGTAAGTCCTAGTCACTAGTGAAAGTTCTGGCAAATGAGAAGATAATAGTTAGAGTGTGACTGGAAAAACTGTAATTATAAAAATAAGAAAGGGCAAAGTAAAACAAAATAAATTCAAATGTTCAGCATACAAATTGAAAATTCCAATAATCTCAAAAATAACTAATTATGTGAGTCGTATGGACCTTTGTTAGAAAGAATCCTGTTTTTTCCCTACCTATTATATACACGTTTAAATTATATATAATAGAGAAGAAAGAAAATCAATAATTGTTTTCGAGATAGAGAAATTTGTAATTTATTTATGTTACACATGGTCGAAGAGGGTCGGCCATTTTGTTTAGGATAACTCGACGCGCGTAACATTTATCGCAGGTGGGAACTGCGACAATCGATTCCAACCCACCGAAGAATGCGATGAGGGCAAATTCCACTCCTTTTTATCTTCATATCTTATTTATTGAGTCCATAAAAGGAACTGCAGATATCCTTTACTTTAGGATTTACTAAATTTCAGATGCTCTGTCGCGCGTAAAATTTATCAGCTCCTCGTGTTTTATTGGCAGTTAAAGCATTGAGAATCGTAACACACTAGGCGAACGACACCATTGGAGTAGGTTATCTAACTTTTATTTCGCTAATTATAACAGAAAAAGTTTCATTTACTACCAGAGTGAAATTTTAGGCCACCTATAAGAATAAAAAACTTGAAGGATACGAATTAAAAATAAAGATAATTCTGTAAATCAGTCCAGATGTCTCTAGAAGTTTATTTTCCTTCATAATTACGAAACGGTTCAGAGATCCTGCAATTAGACAATGGCCTAAGCGAGAACAATACTACCTTCATATATGAAGTCTGGCTTTTAATTTTCACGAAGGAATTTAAAAAAGAACGAGGAAGCCAAGGCAGTATCATAAGGACAACAAATGGAGAAACTATAAATAACTATCGCTGAAACTAACTAACTACTGATTTATAAAGTTTACCATCTGGGAGAAACAGAATTCGTTTATATGTTAGCATAATTCTTCACTAATCATTACTATAAATCGAAAAATATATCGAAGATTTCGGATTTCTAAGCACCACTTTATCATAATGTACAAAATCACTAGATTTTACTCTTAAAAAGATAATTAAAAAATACAAAATTCAGTAAGATAAATGGGATTGGATGGGGTATGAATGAATGGGCATCACTTTTAATACCTTAATAGTGAAATTTTATTACGGTATTAAGTAACAATAAAAAATAAAATCTAAGATCTAAGATCATCGGTAAGGATAATCCAAAAATAATTACAATAACTATATATATTTGCTGTTTTCTCTCCTTAAAAAAGTCTAAAATTCTAATCTGCACGTCGTAAAATAGTGCTTATCAGCATGCAGTGACATCCGCTTCTGAAAACACGGGTCGCTTCGCAATTATAATGAAATCCTTTCCCTGAATGATAAATAGGGAAAGGAGAAAGTTCACAGTAATAAATGAAAAATAACGCCGATGTAAACTCTCTCCCATTCAACTCCGCGCAATAAATCACGTTCCTCTATTTCCTTTCTGTTTCACTTGGTTAGCAAAGGAAAGGGCGGCTTCCTTCTTCACCAAACGATTCCATTTTTTCATTTTACTGAAATTCACTGAGCCAAAATGTATCACGAAGTTAAAACGAATCGTTCTAAAAAAAAAGTCGAAATATTCGGCAAAAATTCCTGCCAGCACGATATCAAGTTAAGTAGCTTGGAAGAATCATTCAGGTGTTCGTACTTCAGAGATCAGAAATACATATTTTGAATTTTAACCACATAAGACAATCAAAACATCCAGAAATACATATTTTGAGCTTGATTTACATATATGTTTCAGATATAGCTTACCGGCTCATACTACTACTAAAATTTATGTTCAGCACGCTACGACAAAGAAAACTTATGCTCTGCGGTTTATTTTTGTCTGTAAATACCTTAAGAAAATTTAAGTATTGCAAATGTTTTGTTCTGTCTCTTTCTTTCAACCTTTTCTTAGTATTTAGCAGGTTTTTCACACCCCTCTTCTCTTTGCGGGTGCTTCCTTGCAGTCGATATTTTTATTTCTGTGATCAGAACAACAGTTTTTTTATTTTGTCCAAAAAACCATTCGTTGTTTACATTTTTATTCTCTATTTTCATATGACGATAAGGTATTTGTATATATTATCGGTTATATTCTTATTTTATATGAGACAAGGGTAAGAGGAAAGAAGGGACTTTTTAGTCCCAATTACGCCCAATATAGATGTTTACGTGTGTAAAAGTGTTTAAACGATAATCATCGGCAATATTTATGGTCCAGCATCGTGAAATGAAACTTTCCAGCTCAAACTAAAAACATCAAGCAAGTTCCATAACTCCGACCACTCAAAGTTACTTTTAGCGTACTTTAATCATTTCCTTTTATACAAATTACATATGACGAAGCCATAACACGTGCAAAACATTATTTCGGTTTAATATATAGGTTGGACCCTCACATCAGCTACAGAGCACTTCCTGTATTTCATGAGAAGAAATACAAACTAAATAGAGCTACCAATAGATATGAAATCTTCCCCTAGTAGCGAACGGCACATCCCCGAATTAAACGCAATCTAAATAGCTTATAATCGATTAGGAAAGAGCTTTAGCTTCGAGGGCCTTTGAAGTGACATAAGGCACGGAGTGTCACGAGATGAACTGGCCCAACAGTGATAAGGTAATTATAAAGTGCGAGAGATGCTGTGAATCCTTATCGACGAGGATGTTAAGGATCACTTTATGAAGGAAGATAGGATCGGAAATAGTCTTGGTTCCGCGCACCCCCTGACACCAAATGGGAGGGTGAATTACAGGGTAACTTATAGATAACATCGAGAACATCCTGTTCTCCCCTATTCCACTATGACGTCACCCCACGTATTTTTTCAGGGGTTTGCCTATAACGACATTACAATTGGCCACGCATGTGAGACGGCGAACTATCATCATTATCCTTTGAATTACTCGCGTCCCTTTCACAGGCTCTCATTTGTTATTCACTGTTTACACGAGGCCCATTGTTGACGGCGCTGCACGAAAATAAGTTTGTTTAACCTGACAACGATTCGCAGCCTTGCTGAAGTATGGCTTCCTTTTCCGAACGAGGGTTTAGGGACGCAGAATATGAAAGAATGTTACAGATATCTATGAATACGAGAACGAAAGATTAATGGAATTGATAAAAATTCTAGAGAACTTGTCGTCAAAATTGAACTTAATGAAATAAAAGACTTTTCTTCAAATTTTTATAAAGAAAGCAGTTTTAAATCCATGCAAATTTCAACGAAATCCTTTCTTATACATATTTTAACTTTAACACTAATTATTAGTTCATTAAGATAATTATTACAATCATCTTTTTCTATAGATATTTGTTAGTTATATCGCATCAACAATCTTTCCTAACATTCCTACATAACAACAATTTTTGAGGAGATTCTGAAAAAAATTCAAACTGAATTCCACACTGACACAATACAATAAAGTGACTGACTAAAGACACATTCCTATCAAAGAAAAATAAAGCCGTAAATGTGAACGTAAGAGATGGATTTAATTAAAGAGCATCGCTCTAGTTTCTGGCAAAATTTTAGAAATCTTGTATATTTAAGGAAAGCGTTGAGGTGAGTTTGCACGTAAGGGCGTGCAACGAGGAAAATTCCCAAGGAAATACGGACTTGAAAAAAGTCTGACAAGGCCGGGAATCGAACCCGGGATCTTCCGTTCGATTCCCGGCCCTTCAGACTTTTTTCAAGTCCGTTTTTCCTTGAGAATCTTGTATATACTTCAAAGTTGTTATTTCTTAGGAAAAAGTTATAATTTCATGGATTTTACTTTGATAAATTCCGCAGATAACATCCAGTGATGATTTTCAAAGTATTCTGGCAAAGAATTTCGTTAAGTTACGAAGTCTTTAAATAAATATTTGAACAGTATCTTAATATAATGTAATAAAATACAGAAGACATTTTTTCGCTGTTACAACTTTGCAGATGTAAAAGGAGGCCAAAATATACTTTTCTGTAAATGTTTACTTCAGTTGTTAACTTCTTCCATAAACGATTTCTGCTTTTCAAGTAAGGAACGGAGCATGTCACCAAATAAAAGCCTATTCGAGAGCGTGCGCTGAAAAAATCGCTTCGAGCGAAGCTGCAGTCCCGTGTTAATGACCTTTTTCAAAAGCCACGGGATCACCACACTCAGACTTATGTCAATACTTTCCGAGTTTTTCTCCACTTTGGTGGGTATTCAAGCACGGCAGATCCCCACTGAATACGATAATGGCTGGAAGCTGGATTCGAAGACGAGACCCTTATAAAGGCATGAGTCAGAGCATCGCTGAGAGGGGGCGTATCATTCTTTCGAGGATCAATACATCATACCCCGTAATTCACTGAATTGTCTGTTCTCGGGGGGCGAGTGACTGCCACCCCTTTAAAATCCCCTCTGTTGTGATATGTAATCGAGAGAGGGTACATAATGGATATCTCCTCAATGAAGCGCGCGCTAAGGGTTTAGTTGGTGACGAAAAACAGTAATTCGTGAAGTCCGCTCACGCGTAAACTCAGTGGCCGAAAAGAAGGATTAGAGATGCAAGATACAAAGTTAGATGTATCTAATCATCGTTGCAGCTTGGTAAGAAGCATTAGAGTCGAGTTAGTCAACCGATGTGTCGCAAAATTATTAAATGCTCATTTAGAAGAATTGTAAAAATTGGCGCTCAAATTGCCGAGATAATTTATCGTTTGACGTAATTTTGCAACGAATAAATGTGGAAAAAATCCTCGGAAATGAACATTTTCTTCTCTACAGGCTTTAATCTAAACTGAAGCAGATGCATGGACGCTGCAGCATGTTCGAAATGAAGAGTAAATGCGTTACTTTGCCGCGTAAAAGTCCAGTATTTACACAGAATGTCATTGTTAATGATTCTATAATATTTACGAATATTTTTCGACTTAAAAGTTAATAGAGAGAACTGGTACCCACATGTCCTTTAAGTATACGACAGACGCAAGCAAAAAAGCTGCGCGTCTAATGACGATAACTATGATTCATAAAGCACAAATATAAATGTTGCTAATTTCCGCTACATTCAGTCCTACAAACCAAGGAAATTTTGGCTATTTGACAAGTTATGGCATCTCACGATGTCTTGCGAAAACGTATTGGTCATATTCATAATTTTCAAACTATTTTTTAATGAGAGTTGAATGCATTCAAATAGGTAACTAATTTTTCACCACAGGCATGAGCCGATTAGCATACAGCGCAACAGGAAGAGCGAAAAGGCATTTTGAAACAGAAGAAATTCGATACTTAAAAAACGAAATGAACGACGTCTAAAATTCGAGGATATTTCCCCGGGAAGCTCGAATTACATTCATAATCTCCGCACAACCAAACTTCAGCAACTATTCGGAGAATCGCTGTTATCTGCATTCCCCAAGGAAAAGTTCGAATAATGCGATTCGGAAATGTTTCCACTAAAATTAATTCCCTCCATTAAAACTGCAGACTTGAATTCGTTGGAGGTCACCAACGAGGCTAGTCTCGCCATAATTTTACGGAGAAAAACGATCGAAAAAGGGAAAACTCTCCGAGCATTTCGCAAATGAAATTCTCAGCTCGCGCTGGCTTTTTTTCGGACGCTTTATCCCTCAAACAAAACGCTTTCCCCGCCGTCCCCTTTCATGCTCCGGTTAAAAACAAAGTGAGGCATCTCCCCATCGCGCGGTCAATTTGTCCTCCCCAGTTCGAGACCCGGCCGTTTTCCATTCCGCCATCTGCGACTCTTATCCCCCACAGCTCACACCCCCTTGAGTACTCATTCTATTTGTTCATTTTCGATTTCCCCCTTCCTCATATCCGTTTCCTCCCTTTCACTTTTCTTGTTTTCCTCCATTCACTTCATTCCTTTATCCAATTTGCCGCTACTTACTTATCCGTAAGTGCACTTTCCATTTTATTGATATAGTACAGGTTTTACACATTTAATTCTTATATATTTCAAAGTAATTTACAAAATGAAATACCTCATGTGTTAAATAAAAATCCAACGAATAATGGAGAATAACTTAAACATTGCTCAAAAAAGTGCGCGTCTCAACCCAGGGCTGTACAAGAAATTAAAAATTGTTTCATTTCGTAAATAAATTGAAAGTGAATCATACTCTGATACAGAAGTCAATACAGTTAAATGACTAAGGGTGTTAACCAAAAATAAAAAAGACTGAGTATGAAAGAAGAAAAAGCCGTAAATGAGCACGCAAAATATATTTTTTTAATAACATAACTCTAATTTCTAGCAGATTTTAGATGTAAAAACATGAAGTTTGTTATTTTTTTAATTCGACAAAGTTGACTCTGAAAAATTCAGCAACGTTTCATTCAGCGATGGATTGTAAAAGACAAGTCACTATATTTCACTTCTGGTACAAAAATCAAACAATTCAACAATACTTCTACGGAAATATATTTTCGAAAGGCGACTAGTTACTTCCAAAATGTATACATCATCAGGCTGTTTGATTTTTATTTAGTATGGCTCCCTTCCGCAAATTTGAGTTGCATACTATATTTACTTCATACTGCATTGAAATTTTTAATGACCAGTCTAAATGTAAAATAATGAAAAGTTTTGACAAATTTAATGAATTTTCATTTACATAACAAGATAATGCTGACAACATTTTTGTTGAGAAATATGGTTTGTAAAAGTGTAAATTAAATTTGTAAAAGGATGAAATTGGAGTGAAAAACGTATAGATTCCCTGTTCTACACTTTCAAACACATTTTCTTTTTTTCGCTTTTTCTTGATCTCCTCCTTTCAAGTTTATATCATTTATTTAACTTTCCTCAAACTAATCCCATTTCCCAATCCCATTCACTGTTACTGTCACTGTTAGCATTCCATTCTAAGGGCATGTGTAGTTCATGGATTCAGCTTAAAATAAATAAAGATTTCATTCAATTCCTGAACATGCTTTCATATTTCTTAATTCCCTTGCCGTGTACTCTGCACCTTCCTTCCCAATTTACTATACTACTTTCGTTACAATGGTAATCCTCTTTTACCTATCCAAAATCTTCCAGTCATTGCATCTCTCTCTTTCCACACTTTCTTACACTTCCTTTAACGTTAGTCTTCCTCTTATCCTTTATCAATCCTTCTCCCCTCTTGTTCTTTAACGCTTTCTCGCAAAATGTATACCTCCCTTACTACATCCGTTGAGACAAATACGTCTTTCATTTATGTTTACTTTCTCGTCTAATCTTTGGAATTAATCTTCCCATTTACTTCTCAAGCAAGCCTTTCACTTTTACCAGTCTGTCGCATTTCTCCCTCCTTCTTTGTGTTTTCCTTTTATATATCTTATTATTCATCCTTGCCTCCTGCTTTGACATTCAACCTATTCCTTTAATCTTTCTTCAGCTACATATTTCTTCCTTTCACTTCAATATCCTTCAACTATCCCTTTCGAATCACTTTCACCTACTTGGTTGAGATGCATTTTTTAGTTCCATTGCCCTCCCATAATGTTCTTTTCTTCCTTTAATTTCAACTCTCCTCCGTTTTAATCGTACATCCCCTCCATAAGTTTTATCCTCCCTTTTCTTCAACATCACTTTTTCATTTCCCTCTTTCATCCATTCAGCTTATTCCTCACCTCGCTCATTATTCTTTTCTTTTCCGACACTTTCCTCCTCTCTCTTCGCATCTTTCTTCTTTCTAAACCTTTTCCTTTAACTCGCCTCGCATACCTGTCATTTTCCTCTTACCGCTTTCTCCCAGCCACATTCCTTCCTATTCTCTCTGTCTTCCAATTCGCTTGCGTACCTTTAACTTTTCCTCCTCTTGTCCCCAATCGCATTCCTCACTTTCACTTACCTATCGCTGCCTCTCCATTTCACTTTCCCTCGTTCCCCCTTTAACTTCTCCCTATCTCTCCCCCCATTCTCCCTCTCGCCTCGCAGCTGATGCCCGCCACGCCCCTCCAACCCCCCTCGCCAAAAATCTCGCACCCTTAGCGGAGTTGGGATCGATTTTTGCTCCAGAGTTGGTTGCAGGAGGGAGAGAGGGGCTTTTGTGTAAGCGAGCGAAATAGCATCATCTCTCCAGAGCCTCCCAAACACGAGACGTACGGAAAGATAATTTTACGGCCTTTTTTTGGGACTGGCTGGGCGAGGCTTAGCCATCTGCCCGTGAAGTTCTTAGCGTGGCCATGTTTGGAAGATGAAGTTTTTGCGGCCATCTCTTCTGGAAACGTATCCGCGGATCGTTAATGCGTGTATTCGGAATGGGATTATAGAAAGTACTCCCCACGGGCGGTGAACCACATGAATTGGATTGTGGTTTATGTACTCTTGAAGAAACATCTCTTAAACCTGCTCGTGATCCTATCATACGGGAAGTCGTCGTTGTTATGTAGCGTAACACGAGCAATACTAAGTAAATCTGAGAAAAAGCTCAAAGAAAAACAGCCTAGAAATTACTTCGAAAAGAGCTACAGAGTTAGTGACTGATTTCAATTGACGAAACGCTGATAGAATCTTAGACAAATGTAAGATATCAAACCAACGTAGGTTCATCCTATTTATACTTGGCAACTTCGTTAACTTAACTAAGTATTTACTTGATTATCGAAGAGGAAAATCAATCATAAAATTTGCGAAATATCTTCGAACATGATTATCGCTAATATATTTTATCATCATGCGATAAAATCACTCAGTATGTCATTACCACCAAGTGAAGCCTGAACTTGTTTCCTATATTCACTCAATATCGTAAATTATTAAAGCGAATATGGTTAATTAATAATGATTACATAAATAGTAATATTATCCCTGATTTCGTTCCAAAATAATTATGAAATTTTCCTTAATATCCTCAAAGGGATAACACACCTTTATTGCGTTTTGAAGTCAAATAGTCTAATTTGACTCAATTAAAAAAGTAAATAATTAGGCTCATTAGACCCCCAGCTTTCTAAACGACAAGTAGAGGGAGGGACTTTCTCTCTCTCAGTGGCGGCAGTTTAATAACTGCCTGAGAGTTGCCATAATTCATTTTATCGTAAAATGAGAAGAACGAGACACTTGTTTCAGCTTAGCTGAAGAATGGATCGTAATTCTTTAATGACGACATAATGACGATTATCAGCGATAAGTTCATGAACTTGTGCTTATTTCAGCGCGGCGGGGGGCGTTGGCCTTTCACGTGGCGAGACATCTCCTTTAGACGGACGAGAATGAATTAATCGAAAGATGTCGAGATATCAATTTCTCGGTGTCTTTCTTTCTATTTCAGGAGAACTAATCCTCTCACTCTCAACAGTCGCCCAAAAAGAGGTTTTCATAAAATTGATAACCTTCTCCGATTCGTACATAATTCAGTAAAGAGTACTTTTCGTTATCGCGACTGAACGAAGAAAGACAATGGATACATCACGATATCATAGAGTTAAATTCAAAGAAGGATAGATGTGTTACATATGAGCTGGAAAACAGAATAAAATGATAAATGTTCAAATTACTTTTTGGTTTCTTGAACCTTGAATTCTTGAACACCGTGAAGGTATTTTGATGTATGTTATGGAAAACGAACTCCTTCACCTTAACTTCTTCCGAAACAGTTCGTTTCCCTACCAACATTTTCGAAGCTGTTTCATCGTTGACTGCATTGTAAAAAATGTACTGAATCAAGGATCTGTATAAAAACATCTGAAAACAATCCCTCGTTCGAATAGTTTAGTGGAGAAATTATAAGGCATTGCGAAGGAATTTCTATGCGTTATGTTTCACACGTTAAACTGACGGAGGGTTCTTTTATAAACATAGCTCCAACACACAGAGAAACACGTGAGAGCTTCCGAATTGTCCCTTCTGAGGAACTGCTCTTTCGTACTCGAGGGAATATCTAGGCAAAGTAGGAAACACTCTCTTACGTCGGAAAGCCTACAAACCAGGGGCCCCTAACTTTACACTCGTCTAGTGGGCCAGAGAAGGCCCTCGGCGATGGAGCGCGTGGGCATTGAACGGCAGAAAGCAGTTCTTGATACAGAAAAATCTAAAGATGGATTTGCTGAGATATTTTCATTCTATATGAACTTGTAAATAGCAGTTGTTTTAAATGATAGCTTATATGAGCAAGCGTGTGCAGGAATTTCACACTCTTCTTCTTTGTTTTTCTGAAATGGATCTTTTTTCCGAAGAATACCTTAGTTCATTTTCTGATCCACACCGCCTAAAGTTTTTATCTCAATTTTTATTCATCCATACATTATTTAAGGTTTTCATTAATTTCATTGACGATAATTTGGATGGAGGGATAGACGTTTCAGTCTCGATTTTGCCTTGATCAATACCTTATAGACCTTAGAATTTAAGAGTGAATTTCGTTTACATCTCGTCCAATCACTCGGCTTTATTTCGTGATTCCGCTTGAGAGGAACAACTTCACCGACGGCGAATATCTCTCGTATTTTTTTCCTGCAGAACCTGCCTAAATTTTCCAAAAGCAGCCCGCTGCCTGACAGATCAATAGTTGGAATGGCTTCCTCTAATCAAAGGGACGGAACAGGTGACAACAGAGGCGCCCTCTCCCTACAACTCACCGGGCAGAGATAAAAATAAAAGAAAATCACGGCGCGGAAAATTTTCTCATATTTTTAAGACGCGCTGAGCGGAGAGAAAATTTCGTATCGAAAGCGCCACCTCGACAAAGGACCACTGGAAACAAATGACTGCCCTGAGATAATCCTGTCGACACGAAAGCAGAGAATAAATTAGAGAGATAATTGCGCTATGGAGTGAAATGTGTACCGGCGCAACACGTAGCTAACGAGATGAAAATGGAAGAGAAAATTGTGTACCTTTCGGAATGTGCGTGGCGAAGACAAAATGGAGGTCGATGTTAGCTCCGAACGCCTAAGCGTCTAAAAGGGGTGAAGATAAGTCTGTAATAGAGTTGTCCCTTTAGCCTAATTTGAGTGGCAAACTATAGTTACTATGAAGAGAACATTTTAAAAAGAAGAGGCGTAGCTTCATAAAGCAATATTTTTGATTTTGTATTCAGTTTTTATGTTCCTAAATAATAAGTATAAAAGTGCCATTACTATTATAAAAATAAGAGGAAGATTACATAAATAATGCATTTCATTCGATTTTTTTAATATTTGATTACGTGCGATATAATTTATTAAACTGGAAAATAAACAATTAACCGTCCATACCTCTAGTTCATTTAAAATTATAATCAAACGTTGATATTACATCCAATAACTGTTAAATATTATATTTATACTTAAAAAAATGCAATATTTCAGAAGACAGTTACTTCCCTCAAACATATTCATAAATGATCTTCCGCCCAAATAAAACAACTCTTTCGAATGTACGACCGCACGACATAGCTGTTTCGTATTCCCAACGATATTCCCGAATATTTTGCCAGAAAAGGCAGATTTTAGGACCGGAATACAAATTTTGCAAGAATGGATGGAACAGGAATATAGGTCTCGTTAGCTCCGAATTTTTATCCTACGATAAAGCACTCGGAGTTCAACTTCCATGAATCGAAAGCGGAAGAGAGTTGTAAAAGCGGAAACTTTGAATGCTAGAAGATCATCTCTTCTCAGAAAATGAAATGCAGAAGGAATTTTCCCAAAATGAAGCATTATTTGAGTTCTACTTAAAAAACTTCGGAGGGACCGAAGTCGATCTTTTCAATTAGATAAATGGGTCACCAAAATGCCTTACGGTCAGGAATATAATCATGGAAAATGTTTTCGCACGCAAATTTTTAGCTAAAATACTTTGTAATACTTGAAAATCGCTTCAAGCTATAAAGTCGATTATTACGTTAATCGTTGGTTACTGTACAAGAATAACTACGGTTCACGCATGAATGTAAAATTTTCATGTTATTAGCTATTACTGAAGTAAATATATAAATAAAAAAATGTAATACTTTTTTACCGCGAGTTCCAATATTAGAAGAAATGTCGTTCTCAATATCTCCAAACAAAATTTTTCTCTACTGTGTTTTAGCAGTCAGTTTGATTGCTTTAATATGTGCTTGAAATTTTCTAATATACGTAATAAATCATTATTTATTCACGGAGACGACCTAGAGTTACGCTAAGTTTGAAAAGCAGAGAAAAATACATAGGATTACATTACAAAATAATCCAACATTACTTGCTAGAAAACCGGGAATACAATACATAAAATAATTCACCGAGACAAGATAAGCTACATTAATTGAAAAAAGATTTCTACATTTCCACAAAAGTGACCTATTTATCCAATTGAAAAGATCGACTTCTGTCACTCCGAAGTCTTTCTAAGTAGAACTCAACGAGTGCTTCATTTTGGGAAAAGTAGAAATCTATTTTCAATTATGTCTTTCCACAACATCTCGGCCGAATCGATTGATTATAAGCTACATTAACTTTATCACCTAAATGATTTTTCGCCTTTGAAGACGGTATATAAAATGTTAGATAGCTCTTCAAAGTAGATCAAATTTTTCGGCCGAAACGTTGTCCCATTTCCTCGCTGATATAAAAATAAAATAGATTCACGCGGAATAGAACTTTCTCCTCGTCATATCCATGATAAGCGGAAGTTTTCCTTTCATATTTCCCGCAAGTAATCCGATCGAACTTATATTTGAAACCCCGCCTTGCTGCTACTGAAATATTGACGTTGGGATCATTTGGACGCTATCTGAACAGAGGAATAACGCAGCCTATTCCATTTTGTCAGCACTTTTCCATCCAATCCTCTTCCAAACTTTGATCGATTTTGGAAAACTGAGTTTGCTGACGGATTCGCTCCTTTAGGCGTCAACTTTTTTTTCCTTCGATTCCGTAGGCAATCCGTGAAAGCGCGGCTTTTTCACGACCGCAGCCGAAATGTTATGCGGGTCACCCGAGCAGAAGGCGTCTCAACGCGTAGGTGTTCGCCTCCCCTCTAGGTAGAATTTTTCCGAGCTTTTGCTATGCGTCACGCGAAACCTTCGTTAAGTAAAAAAAGACATTTCCCCCACTTCCTGGAGGGTGGAGATTCGAATCTCGAATTAAGCAAAATTTTCCCCGGCGAAGCATTTGGCGACTCAGCCTGAGGCGTAGGTCAAGGAAACCCCAAGCCGCAAGTTGGTATACAAACGATCTTAATTTGGGAATTCTGGTCTACAAACACACTGGTCTGGTTGTTTACCTATCAAATTTTATGAATAATCAAAATTCTTCATGTTAATTGAAACTGCTTGCATTATCTTTGCTCGTATTTAATTCTTAAATATTTAGAAGTTCATCAATTAATTAAAAGCATGGAATCATCAATATGTATGACTGTTATGGAAAACAGTGTAAAACACCAAAATAAAACAATAGCGTAACGCGAAAACTAAACACTAAAATATATATCGTCGGCAACATATTCATCTCCTTTCCTATGAATATTTATACCTCATTCCTGAATATAACAACGAAATCACCTCTGACATTACATCAGCTTTTTAACCTTTTCCGTTTCTGATCACATTAAATGAAGATATTTCCTATTGTGAATAGCATTTGGAGGTCTTGGATTTATGAAGTAATAAAAATATCGTATTTCCTTACTAAAATATGATCAAAAAATAAAAATGTGTATAATTAATCATGAAAATCTCTTTGTTAGAGTATGGCGTATCAATTCCTGAAATACTTCTTTAATATATTGACAAATAAATTCGTTTAAAAAAAATGATAATTCTTTCCAACTCCATACGATAGTAAAAATTAAAATAGAAAGCCGTTCATAAAATTATCACGAAAATCTGAAGAATATCAATCTTCTTTAGTTCCCTCGAAGTTAAAGCCACTCCAAGAATAGACGACTCACTCAACCCAACTAATTACAGTGAAAGTTCTACCTTGCGTTTTAGCCATAAATTTCCCCCTTGAAATTACCTCTTGGCTTCATCCTTCTTCATTCCTCATAACTAGTACCGCCCGCAATTCCATCAAAAAGAGTCCTTCCATTTCCTCTTTGTTTTCCTTCAAATATCCTTCCTTTCATAAATTCTTTTGGCAATCCACCATCCCTCTCCGCCCACTTTTCTGTTTTCTTTCCACGATCGATATCCTTTCTTCTGCCATCTTTACTGCCTCATTTGCCTCTCTTCCTTCCTTCCTACGAGACCACACCCAAATCTAGACAGCAATTATTCTTCTCTATACACTCTCTCTTTCCCATTCCCGGCTGAAGTTCCCTTTAGAATTCGGCAGCGATCCAGTGTTTTCATAAACTTTCGAACTTTTTGGGGGTCCAAGGATTGTGTTTGGTTACATATCATTGTCATATAATCGATAATCACACTTCATTGTTTAATGGGACTCAATTGCGTTGGCAGACAGGGCCGCGGAAAACCAATAAATCGATAAAGGGTATCAGGGGAAGTAAAGGAGTTAATTAACTGTAAGAACCACAAGATGTTAGACAAATCATCAAGTTTCCAATTCGTCTAACAATGTTGATGTTAGTTTTCGTTCGTCAAACTTTGCTATCGAAGCAGAATTTCCCCGTGATGACGTAGATATGTAAACTTTGGTAGAAAATAGAGTCGGGCTAAATTAAGAGGAATTGAAATGTGCTTCTAATTTATAGGTAAAATAATTTTAAGCGAATGCTATTTTCAACGGCTTGACATATATTATTATTATTATACTTAAATTGTTTATAAAACATTCTCCCTAAAACTAAATTTCACTTTGAAAAATTTTCCTTAATTTTTCAAATCCATTCGCCAGGATAAGTCACAACTGAGGTTATTTCAAGATCCAATCCATCCAAATTTTAATCATAAATTGTTAAACGGTCTGTTGTATTCTTGGTATAAATTATTATGGCCATATTATTAACTACATACCATTGAGTATGACATTTTGAAATTCCAAATAATAATAAGGATTAATTCATCAATGGTTTCTACTGCCCTGGCGGAGATTTCTCTCATTTATTTTTCTGCACAGGGTAGGGAAAAATCTACGCTTCATTTACTTTTGTGTCCGTCTTGTTCATGGCTGTTATGGTACAAAACCTACTTATGTGTAATAGCAATTATGGCATTCATCCTAGTCACAACAAATTGAATGGTAAGGAGATTATATTCATATGGTCATTTTGCAAATCATAAGTGGACGTTTTCATTAATAGTTTTAAGGCTCCGTGGAGGAAGTGAGGAAAAACTACCTCACTCCTAATCTTGCTTGGTAAGCCCTATTCTCTCTAAAACGCATTTGATGATGAATGGCTTGAGTTTCGAAATGGCTGAATTTTATTTAAGCAATAATATAGAATTTTACAATCATTTGTAGCTTTCATTTCGATTTCCTTTTGTCTTATGTCCTTTCCATAAATTTTGAATGATTTTATAAAGTTTTGAGAGGTTGCATAAATAAAATAGAGACCTCCTTTTTCCGAGGCTCCCTGGAAAACATAACAATCTGCAAATGCGCATTTCAAGCCGCACGATCCACAAAACACGACACCTGCCATGCATCCAACACATCTTCAACCAAGAAAAGCCAACATCTGAACTTATTTTTCGAATCATAAAACACGGAAGAAAATGATTTCCTCCGCAGACTCGAGACGGGCAACAGACAAAAGGGAGATAACACGAGGGCCGCTTTCCATCAAAGGGAAAAGAAAGACATCGGGCACCGAGAAAAAGTGGGAAAACAACGCGAAAGCCTCATTCTTAACCGTTCACGCAACAACGCAACGGACTTGCGACTAATCGAATCGATTGGCCGCGCGCGCTAACGTCGCGCCCCTATCGACCGCCGGAAAAGTTTTAGGCGGGAGAACGCGTAGCAATCGAGGTAAGGACTCGATTCGAGATCGATTCCGCTCACTTATTTATTTAATGAGCGAGGGTGGATACGTGAGCGAGGCACGAACGAGAATTTTCCGCCGTCCAACGCTCTGACCTTATTTGGATGTCACGCATGGCGCGTCCGTGGGGAGGAAAAGAGTTCGGGGAACGAGACCGGTTTCAGGAGTCGCTTCCGCCGGGAGAAAGAGCGAGTAACTGCGTACTCATCGGATTTATATCCAGAGAGATACAATAAGGGCAGCGACACGGGGAAACTGAGGGCCCTATGTTTTGGAGTTTCGAAAACCGATTTTCCGATTCCCGCGCGCGCGTGCGCGGGTTCGATTCTCGTTCGAGAGTCGACGACTGAAAATAGTCGATAATCGAAAAGTCCACGAATAATGCGAAGAGAAAGGGACAGGAGTGAAAAAACGAGTTTTTTTCATTACGTTCAACAACGGACGAGGGTGAGCATTAGGGTTTTCGAGTTTTGAGCATAATTGGCAACGAATTCGGAGAGGGAATATTCGAGCGAGTGAAAATAATTGGAGCTGAGGGGATGGAATGGAGTCATGCAGTGAATAAGACCCGAAGCAGTCTATTCAGTTGTATAATATTTTGTACCCTAGTTACCGAAGTGCTCCGGAAGAAAAATTGTTAAATTCATGGAAAAGTCTGGAGTGGATGCATGAATCAACTCTAAATCATCTCTAGGAATAAATATCGCAGAACAGCCGAAAACTTTTGCAAGACGTAAATTTCCAATTTGCGCGGCAATGGCGATGTTACCCTGTTTTTTTAAATAAATTCATAAGTGAAAATAAGATTAATGAGAGGCTGTTTCGATCTTTTTCGCTCAAAAATCGAGAAGAGTAAATGTTTCAGCAATATTTGATAAAAATTTCTAGTTGAATACATTAAGTATACTACTATTTCGGTAAATTGCACCCATTATAGAATGTTTTTTATTTGTACAGTTTCTATCATTTCAGTTTAGATTCGAGACGTCTCCAAACTTGGGAACTCAACTCTTTATAGAACTTTACTTCGGATACTTCCACTAAGGACGAAAGAGAACCATGGTGTCGACCCTAAGTTTGATCTACGAGTAAGTCAGTTTTAAAACGTAATCTTTCTTTCCTCCTTCATGGAGTCCTACCGCGAAGTCACGGCCCAAACAGTCGATCCTTGCATTTCCACTATTACCCTTTCGTGTTACTCCAGGGAGACTCGTACTCCAGGAACCGCCATGCTATATGATCACTTTCTTGCATGAATAAAAAAATAATTTCATGAATGATGATAGGGTCCTGAGGGAAATGAAAGAACGTAGTTGACTTTCAAGGAATATAGAGAAGAAAGAAGGGTAAAGTTTATTGGGATTGTATCACGATATGATGAGGTCTCGACAAGTAGATTACGTAGGGAGGTAAACTAGTAAAGAAACCAGGAGAAAATCCCAGAGATGCAATCTTCCAGTAAAAAGTAGAAGGAAATTGATTTAGTGGCAGCTTGAAGGGGCAGCAATGAAAAGTGAGGCTCTTACGACGAGACTGCCTTTAAAAAATAATCAAGATGAATCTATTATATGGTGGAGAATCTATATCATTCACAATTTTACCAGTGGAATCCGGATGGCCCGTGGTTTTATGTTATCATTCATGACGAATAACATACACTGGTTATATTAAAAGGAAATATTCAAGAATTAATTTTATTCCACGCGTCAAAATTGTAACGTAAGATAGAAAATAAATTTCCTTTACTCAATTCGACTAAAAAGAGACACTCTTTAGAAAGGCCATCAAGGAAGTAAGAACTCTCTGCAGACTCCACTTTATACATCACGCCTTACTCTTTATGCAAAGGCGAACTTTTCGACCGGAGAGGGATTACATGAAATTTAAATGCGACTTCTTCGATTCTCTGATTCTCATTAATGATGCAGTCGATTTAACGGTATCCGATGGGAACCGAATTACTGCACGTGAATTCATCGACCGAAAGAGCGTATGCTCGAGACGATTTAAAAACATCTCTCAGCGACGCTCCGTTGGACAACGGCGAACGGTAATAAGAAGCTATCCGAATACAACTGGAAATTAAAGTGACGTAATGGGGGTTTAGATGAAATCAGCCGTTTGCCTACTTAGCGTAACGGAGTCTATATCCGTGACGAGGTTGGAAAGAATAGTTTATTTACACCGCGGAGATCGTGGATGTGAATCGCACACACAAACAGAAACGTGGATAATGTAACCTATGGGTGTGAGGAATTAAAGTGGGCATATTTTATAAGTAGAAATAAACAGATTACTAAGTATGTAACGAAAATGAACGGATGTATCACCCTGGAAAGATATTCGATGCAGGATATTATCGTCTTATTTTGAGGAAAAAAAACGATCGCATATTTTTTAAGTAGCACAGATGTGGGTAAACTCTACTTAGTTGATAGAACGACAGAGAACTTAAATGGCTTTCTTACTGATGCTCTCAGTCTTCAATATAAGTACTTAAAATACACTGTATCGTGATGAAATAAAGTAGTAGAGCTTATTTGCAAAATTATAGAGAATTAACTTCATAATATAACATAAATTTGGTGAGATGATAATGCATAGTATATAGAGTAGTAATTAATGGTAGATTCAACAATTGAATCATTTTATAATGCTATTATGAGTATTGTTTGTTATTTAAATTTTACACAGCATAATGAATTTAATGTGAAAATTTAGCCAGCTACTCTTGATTTCTTCGCAATTTGTACACAATTATATTAATTGAAAACAATAAGGCGAGAGAGTTCTATTTCAGTTTAATCTTAATGAATTCATTCGCAGGCTCTTTAAAAGGGTACATCTAAAAAACTGAGACCCGCAATCATAGCGATCAAAATTCCAAGTAAGGAATTAAATATTTATATTCTCCTAAAATACGGATGAGGAAACTGATGCGAAGAATTTCTTTTCTATCACATTTGTGATCGTTCTTCTTTCTCATGCGTGTCAGCCGCGAATGAACTTTCTTATCCCAGTAGTCCTAATCTTCCATATTGAATGCAGCTCAAGGATAAATTGAGTTACTTAGAAAATACCTTGAGAAAGCAGGTATTTGGAACAATATTATTACGAAAATTTAAGCTAACAGCCATCATGTAGTGTTTGATCATATTTAAAGTGTCCACAGGAGTCTCCACAGTATTTCAAAGGCACAGAAGCGTTATTAATAGCTAATTTTTTCAGCGTCCACGAGAATCGAAATAACCTCAATAGAAATCGACAAAGGAGTATTTTCAGGTTTACAGTCTATTGGACACTGCTCTGCCCTCCGATAAAATGATTGGACACTTCTTCTAGTACTCCTTTTAGTTCAATTTTACTGCCAATAAATATTTTTTGTCAGAAAGACCTGCTGGGTAACTAAAAAAGGAGAACCACAAGCAATCACAATTCTTTCATAAACACGGAAAAGTCTACACTGTTTTGATTCAATGTAACGGTAAACAAGATCATTGATTGCCCTATAGAGAAAAATGTCAACGAAATCGTTTCCGGCTGGTTCGTCACGGAGGTAACGAAGCTGAGGAAATAAAGGGCAAGGGTCACTCCGTGGGATATGGATCGACGGCCATGTTGTAAGACGTCACACATAGCGAAGAGAAATAGCAGATGATTATGTAGCAACTCCCTAATGGTTCATACGTTCATAAAGGGGATCTGATGAGCTGCAGCGACCCTTGAAGGCGTGGAACCAGTTCCTGGAGGCGTTTTTGCCCTATTGATTGGGAGAAATCCCTCACGCAAAAAAAGGGTAAGGGCAGATGCAGGGAGACGGTCCCGTTTTGGGAGTATCACTCACGGTTGCACGCCAGGGTACACTCCAAGGAAGATATCGAGGCGATTTTTAAGACCGGTCCTGAAATCAAAGAACCCGATTCCACAAGTGAATGATAGGAAGAAGTTGTTGTGGAGGATGACCAGGAACTCACCGCAACAAGTTTGTAGAACACGATCTCGCAAATTAGAAGAATGAATCTGGACAAAGGTTTCCAAAGCGCAGATGTACGAAAAATGGATGAAGCAATATATTATAGTGAAATATGAGAAGATTCATATAGAATGGGAAGAGCTTCCAGCGGCTAGTTGTCAGTATAACTAATAAATAAGAAATTTAAATAATACAATAACGATGCGAAAGACGCAAAGCTTATTAAAAAAACACGTATAACTGTTAATCAAACAGAAAGTAGCGAAAATTTCTCAACGTATCTACAGAAAAATTAATTGAAATCTATCATGTATACGAGAAGAATTGGAGTAGTCATTATAAATTAATTCCACCGATTAAAATTACAATCATGTTACAATTTTCTCAATATAAATACGATTTTTTGACATTTCCTGTATATTTATCTAATCTAATAATCGAAAGAAAAAGCAAATAATGGCAGTTATAAAACGACGTTGGTTCAGGGCGATATTGGGACTTCAACAGTCTCTTCTTACAATTAGATCCAACCCAAGATGTAAATAACAGAAAATGAGATTTTACGCAAACTTCTATCGAGTTGATGAACTATAAAAGTTGTTTGCCAATTAGGATATGAGTAGAATCGTAATTTCTTTCGTCAAATGGTTCTGAAACCAAGATACATATTAAATTAGTGTTTTTGTGGGTTTAGTATAGGATAGGGTTCTCTCTGTACCCAAAATCACTTAAAACTGTACATTTCACAGGTAAAAAAATATTTTGCAGACGTAATTCATTCGATTTTCATCACTAAAATACTTTTCATTCGTTTCAAACCCTTTACTATCAAAAAAGTAGGTCGTGGAATACTGGGAAAGATTAATCTCTTAATTTTTCTGGGGTCTGAAGCTGGAAACGCTCCAGGATAGTAAACTAATCGGTTCCCCATATTCAGAACCCTTGGCAAACTTTCTGTGTGAGTTTCTGTCCCTATTTTCCCAGATACCTAAGAGATCAAGTTCTCCATTACTTCAGCCTCTTTCCTACATCTCACTAACTCTTCCTTCTCTTTGCAAAAGAATCTTCCGAATGATTCATGGAAACTTTAAACATCTCGGCGATCAGCTGTTGGCAAGACGTTTTCATTCCGAACTCTCTTCTCTGCCTCTCGGATTCTTTATAGCCCTAAAGTTGGTGAACGGAATATCAATCAGGCTTACGATCCTCTTTCTATCCAATTGCTTTCCTATCATTAATTTCGACCCAAATTTATATCTGTAAAATCATTTTCCTTTGCCTGTAAACCAATACTATTTTAATATGGGTTTCAGCGGGATCTAACGAAGAAAATAATAATGAATCATGATTCACTAACGAAAGGTGATCAAAATGAATCAATGATCAACAGCTGATGGTAGAAATAGCGAAGGAAAATATATTGAACGATTTAGCATAATAGTATTGCAGCAACAGATAAACAACTATTGTTGTTAACATCTATTTTATGTCATTTCCGTGTTAAAGACGCGCACACTACTGATATCCTTTGAAATGGATGTAAAAATAGAGCTTTCGTTCAAACCAGAACAAATTCTCTATTTATAAACTACTTCATTCAAATTAATTTGTTTTTGTCCGCAATTCGACGCCCTAATACAAACAGAAATCCATAACTGGTTATCGGAGAAATGACAGATAACTGCTTCTAACAATATTTACGTAACTATTCCGTCCACCAATGCGGACAAAAAGTAATAAATGGATTTCAGAAATTACTGTGCAAGAAACTAGTGCCAAAAGAGTAACACACGATATTTAATTACCTTTGCACGATGTGAGTGCCAAATTTTCTAACGCCTGCGTGTGAGCGATCGTATGATTTTAATCATAGTACGATTTGCGCGTTAAAATGAACCTCATTACGCTCCCATTTCGCACGATGTTTTATAAGTAGCGGAGGTACTTTTTGCATTATAAATGGACGTTTGCAACCTCTCATCAAAGCGTTGTTTGATTTGCTAAACAGACAGCGCGCATTCATTCCAGTCGAATTCCTTGTTCGAATGTTTTGAAACCAATAAAAGGCTCTTGTACCAATAGTTTCCCTTCTTTCATTCCTTCCAGTAATTGTTTTGCAATGTAAATGTCTTTCCTCGCTAGCATGCCTTCATTTGATTGTTTTTCTTGTCAAACATTTTCTCTTCTGTTTGGGATCAATTTTACAACTGATCATGAATTTCAACAAAATTTAACAATTTCATCTTGTGTTCCCTCTCTCACACTGAAACAATGAATATAAGGTAATTCCAAAATCTGCGCGATCAGGTGTGATATCTATGACTTAAAAAAAAGAATGGTTTTATTCGAAGGATGGTCATCCATGGCAGAAATACGCTGAACAATTAAAGAAGAAACTATTACTATTATACAGAATGAAAATGCTTCGTACTTTTCCACAGAAAATTTATTTTGCGACCGACTTCACAAGCGAGCTTACATCTTCAGGATGTAAGATGAAGCTTGCTTATAAAACCGGTCGCAAAATAAATTTTCTGTGGAAAAGTACGAAGTGTTTTCATTCTGCAAATGGCTTTCCACGAAGTCACGCCTTCTCATATCGATTATATTACTATTATACCTTATATTATATATTATATACCTATTACTATTATAACTTACACAGTAATCACTAATTCAACTTTATAATTTTCAATAAGCATTCTAGTTGGCAGTTGAGGTTGCCAATAGGATAGCTATATATTTTAATTTATCTTAATTTCTTCGCTGGGGTAGAGAATTAAATCTGTTAGATTCGACGGGACTTGGAGGAAAGCCACACCCTGATCAGTTTATCAATTTTGCTATTTATCCGGATATTTCTTTGGATGTTAGTGTGTTTGCTAACTAACGCAGTAAATGTGTTCTTTAAAAATTCTTTCCTACCTTATTGAATATATTTTTTCCTATGTAATTTAGTACAAGAGTAAAATGTACCAGATATTTTGGCTCAGTGATGCTCATGGGTATGATTAGATAAACAATGTTGAAGTATGAGTGATTAAAGTACTTATTTTGGACACTGCTTATTGAACAATTAGGAAAATGCTAATCATAGTCCTTGAGCTGTACCTACACGCAAATGTACATTTGTAACTCAGTAAGTAAACTTCCTCAACTCTCATCTAGCCTATTTCGCCCCAATCCCTCTCCAAAGCTTTTGGAAGCTAATGGAGGAGTATTTGTGGTTCTAATCATCCTATGGTGTGAAAATCAACTTGACTTACTGCATGAATTTACATTCTTACTTCAGTGGGAACAGGAAGGGCAATGACCAATATCCGACGACCTCTGCGGTCGTACCGGAACGTGCTGACATCACGGATTCCTCGACGGTCATAAACAGCGACTTTTCGGAAATTCTAGCTAACGAGAAACAGTCGCCTGCATCCGAACTCGTTCTCATCAGGCCATCGACAGTGAAAGGGGAGATAGTGCGATTAATCGAGACACCCTTGGCAAAGTCGGCGTCTGCATCAAGTATCACGCCAGAGCCGTCACGGCAGAAGAAGTCACTCGCACGCTCCGTGGATACGTCGGCGCCTTGCGAAGGAACCTCAGCAATCCATCAATGTGAGAAGACTCTCTCAATGGCCCCCTTGAACGCAAAACGAGGAGCGAAAGAATCTGCCCCACTACACCCATTTCTCGAATTCTTCGGTATTGCATGCTGAGGAAATCAAAACATCACATTTTCGTTCTTAAACCCAGAAATTCTTAGAACGCAGTTCGTCGTTTTATTTTTCTATCCATTTTTAATGCTCTAAGACTATCTGGATAAATACTTTCACATGAGTGCTTTAGACCACTCATGTAACACTACTGTAAGTGGAGTTGTTACTCCGATGTTTTGCTGTACCCTCAAATCCTTCACTAATAAGTACTACAACATTAGGAGAGACATCGAAGATTACTAGATGAGGTGAGAAGTGAATTAATTTGTTTTGATTTTCATCACTGAACTAGAATGTATCGAATCGAAAAAAACTCACAGTCACAACTAAGTGCGTCAAAATTAAAATAGGAATATTAATTATCATATCGTTCAACTAGGAGTGAAAAAGTGAAGTAAAATCAATAAAATAATATTACTTTCTGCTACATACTTCTGCAACTTACCCAAATAATATTACTTTCGCAACTAAATTCCATAAAACGATAAAAAAATCGCAATGAATAAAATAAAGCGCAAATATAATGACAAATTTAAGGCACATGGTGATCTTAGAATTAGCAGATGGGGTCGTGTGATACGCGGCACTTTTGTTGGCGAGCACTCTTCCTGAGCACCAGGAAAGTGCAATTCAGGTGAAAATAATCGTCTTTACGGGAAGACCCTCAACTCACTACAGTCTTAAGGAATTGACAGCGTATAGACGAAGGTGAATTTCTGGTTGGACGCTTTAGGCAACAGTAGAGGACCACTTAGTAAAAGCAAATTGCGTACTTTTGAAGACTACTGAGCTGAGGAGCTTTAAATAATACGAGTAAAAGTTGCTTGAATTCTGCAAGGAAATTGATAATAAAAATTTCAAGACGATATCCTATCAAGAATGTTCTCAAAAGAAAAAAAAGGATTGAAAATATTCTTAAAAATCAACGCAATTTATTTTAAACAGGAGAAAGCTGCACCCACCTGACGACAAATGCACGCACATTTTGTGACAGTTTCATAGATGTAAGGAAAGAAGAGTGTGTTCTCCGTGAACCCTATAACTTTGTATTCCCTCTCCTACCGGGATGTACCTTAAAATATTTTCGAAACCGAATCATAAATAATTGGAAATTCCCGCCTTACGTTCCAAATAGTAGAGACGCCTGGTGTCGAACCCAGGATCTTTTGGAAGTTGAGAATACATATAACGCCCTGATAGAAATTACACTTATTTTAGTCAAGTTTTGAAGTCGATATCAAACCGGGAAGGTCCAAAATTAAGACTCCGTTATCCCCATCTGAAATGCATACGGTAAAGTAAATGGCTCTCTGGGATCGAACCAACGACAATCAGCGAAACCTTAAACAGCGTATGTGAAATGTATTTATGATCTTTAATTACGAGCAAACTTTTAATTTTTTATGTTATCGGGAAGGGGTTATAAAAAATCTCTAAAATCGTAGCAATTTCTAATTTTAGAGACCTCTAGTGTCGAACCCAGGACCTATTGGCAGATTTGAATACATTATTATAACTTGGTAGGACTTGATCTTACTTAACGAAAAGATTGGAGTCACTATCATACCGGGAAGGACCTAAAATACGATTCCGTTATCCCCATCTGAAATGCATACTGTAAATGGCTCTCTGGGATCGAACCAAGAAGGACCACCAGCAAATCTTTAAACAGCGTATATAAAATATATTCGTGATCTATATCTACATGCTGAGTTTCAACTTTCTATTATATCGGGAAGTGATTTAAAAAAATCTTTAAAATCGTCGCAATGCATTTTAAATGGGAGTATATTTGCCCTGACTTAGCGTCGAACCAAGGATAATCATCGAAGTTAACTTTCTGGTTTTCGTCGCATACGCACCAGCGAACGCTCGAATTTCAACTATCTAGATTTGCCGGGAAGTGCCTCAAAAAAATTTCCGAAAATTTCCGCAATGCATCTTTACGGAGAAAATAATGCAAGCAACTTTTACTCGTGTATGCATGTATATATCTATTATATATAGACGCTTCTCCGGATATACCTATAAGTTATATATAGGGGATCAAAAGTCTAACCATGTTCCACAAGTGCCACCGACTTGAAATTTTTACCACGTTATGGCCATGACGTGTAACCTCCAGGAAAAAGCCGACTTTGAACCTCGGTGTCATGGGTTCGATTCCAGAAGGCCCCAAAGTCGCGATTTTCCCCATAAGAATACATGGCGGAGATTTTCGAAAATTTTTTTGAGGCACTTCCCGGAAACGGAGAGATTTGAAACTCAAGGGATCGCTAGAAGCGGTGCATATCTAAAGTAAATCATAAAGACATCTACGATTATTATCGTTGGTTCGATGCTAGGTCGGGGCAAAAATCGGCCGTTTAAAATGCATTGTGGCGATTTTTAAGACTTTTTTTGGACACTTTTCCGATGGCATAGAAACTTGAAATTCGGTATGAGGTTAGATACCATAAAAATATATCATTATCGAATTTTACATATTCGCTGATGGTCCTTGATTCGATCCAAGAGGGACATTTAAATTCCTCAATGCATTTCTTACGGAGATAACGGACACAAATTTTAGTTACTTCCCGGCATGCTATCGACTTCAAACTTTGCATGATAGAAGAGCAAGACTTAACAAATTAAACTATGCATTCACAGCTATCAATGTGTCCTGGGTTCGACACCAGGTATCTCTGCAATCAGAAGTTGATCCGATTTTTAGGAATTATTTTGAAACCTTTCCTAATAATATAGAAACTTGAAATTTGACATATAGATTGAGATGATTAATACCTTTCAAAATAATATTTTTAATTTCCAAGATCGTCCTTGGTTCGAGTCCCGAGAGCCATTTACATTCGTGAATATTAGAGCGTCTTTTGAGGCAGCTGTAGCCAATATTTCTGCTTGAATTTTCACACATAATTAGAGATGGTGATCTTCTATTGTGTTTCATTGTAGTTTTACCAGTAAGACCCGGGTTCGATGCCAGACAATGAAATTTCAGCAAATTTAAGAAAAAATTAAATCCTTTTTTTTTCTAATGAGGACCGTCCCGATGTGATGCCGGTATGAAATTAGTATTGCCGATCTGCTTGCAGTATGCAAGCAACATTTTACTCGTAAGTATATATAGGTATATCCGGAGAAATGTCTATATATAATACATGTTATGCAACTTTTGTAGATCATTCAATATTTTTAAGATCAGTTTATAGAATTACTACTTGGAATTCAACATTGTTTTTCTTGTCTTAGAATAGCTATCTTGTTAGTGATGGTAGGTATTCTTCATAAGAAGAAACGTATATTTATTTTTTTTCTGAAATGATTCTTAATGGAGGCCTCGATCTAGCCTCTTCATTTCGGATCTTTAAGATGTAAATGTATGATGTAGATATGTAGATGTAAAGATGTAAATCATCTAACTAATAAATTTGAATTTCAAGGGCTCAGGAGTTCGCTATCTAATCGAGACAGCCTTGCACTTAACACGGAAGACAATTTTTGAGTGGCACGTTGCCACTTCCCCATTACAACCTCATCTTGATTCGCTCCCGTGCATTTTAAGCATAGTGAAACGTCCCGCTGAACACGGAGAGGTCGCCGTGAGAGGTTGGAACGAATATGGGCTTTAAACGAGCCCAACCTGGGCGGCGTGAGGCGGAAATCCGTGCTCGTGTTATTTCCGGGCGATCCGACTTATCAGCTTCGATCGCCTCCTCTTAAGCGGACGATTAATGTTCGGCCGAATTGAGGGGTGAACTCCCTGGTGATTACCACCGAGAGCTTTTAAGGCCCTAACGACGCGTCATCCGCACCTGAGGGCCCACTGAGAGCTTTTCAGAGGGCCCGTCTTAAACCAGGATATGGCCGGAAGAATATGAGGCCACAAGCCGCAAAGATACGAGGCCACAAACCGAAAGGCGGCTTGCAGGGTACATCTGTAGATGTCGATTTATCTAGGAGGATATAGACAAGCCTACAAATTCGCTGTGTGGTAGAATCGACCGTCCATAAACAAGAAAAGAACTAAAGGTGTGGATTGAATAATAGCTCTGGGTAGACATACCAAAAAAAAGTTATTGCTGCGATATCATAATATAATTATTACAACGATATTAAATCCTTAATTTTACCATTATTAATGTTAGAGCTAGAGAAATAATTCGTCGGTAACTTAATAGTCAAAATTTACCTCACATAACACTATCACAACAACTGCATCCAATTATGGTACCGATACCTTCATTGTAAACAATGCATTTTGATATTAAAATTAATGGTTGCATCATAAGAATTTAAGTATAAAGACAAGTTTTCTTCATACTTTACACGCCCTTTCTATAACACACCTTATTATGAGTTTTCTATTAAAATCGACTGAAAAAATGCATAATGATCAACTATCTTGTTTTCGTAATATAATAAGATTTTTTTTATTTTCTAATCTACATGGTTCGTATGTGTAGTTTTTATTCTATAACCTTAGCTGCAAGAACAGTGGCTAGTAATTTAGCGTCTTCAAGCGATAGCCTAGATCAGTGGTTCCCAAAACTTTTTACCTTTCCTTTCGGAATACCTCCACGGTCCATCGGTCCATGGAGGACCAAATACCTTATTAGTATGGTATCCCTTCCTTATGTATGTATAATTTACACGGAACAATCAAAACACAATTCGATTTATTTCGATTTTTCTAATCTTTTCTGATGGTTTATTCGATGGTTTCTGATAGTTTTAGGATCGACCCGCCTGTAACCCTTCTGCGACCCACCGGTTGGGAACCGCTGGCCTACATCAGTAAAATATTAAATTAGGCCTTGAGCCATAAATGGAGGTTCACTTCAAACAACTTCTTGTGATTAAATCATTTTGTTTGGCAATCACACAATAACACGAGGTGAAAATAAAAAAAATCCTTCTTCATTGATAGAGTTCGCTTTCCTGAATAAGTTTCGATGTCGCAGTATGTGAATAAGGGTCAAAAGCAACTCAAGGGCATCTTAATGGCTTCAGATGCGGCCTGATAGTTACACCTGAGGCCTTCCATTGAGGATACTTTCCCCACCAGAGTCTTAAGCTCTCCAACAAAGGAGTAATAAAAGTTTAAATTCGGTCGTAAAGTGCCTCAGATGCCTTGGGCTGAGAAGGCCACTGGTTCGAAACTCATTAGCAGTAGGAGTGAAGTTCGGCGATATCATCATGCATAATGGAGAATGTGGATATGAAACTATCAAAGTGGCTAAATAATACACCATTTTGAAGTAAAAAAAATCCCTCAAAGTGCACTCTAAGATAAACTTTTCCCTCGTGAAATTAACTGTAGGTATTGCACCTTTATTAATTAAAATCGGAATATATTAATTTTAAGTAAAAGAGCTTCGTGGTTAGAAGAACACAATTCTTAACAAAGATCATAATCAATTCTTAAATCCAAGACCTGGCACTATCCTTTCATTCCCATATTTATCCTAGGATTTACACTAAATAATAAATATTCAAAAGTAATATCATAAAAGCTTAATGATAAGCAGTACAGAATCATTGTTTCATTGAGAATGCTTTTAATTGAATTTTCTTTTAAAAGAAAGGTCGAACGTGGTCTCAATCTCGCCTATAATAAATGATGAGAATAATAATAAAGTGATCTTCAACTCATTCATTAGTTTCTGCCATCTTTTACAGACTTAATTAATTAAAATTGATTACTAATAGAAGACGTGTTTATAAATGCAATTTGTAAACCTCACTATAATCCTGTTATATTGCAACGCATATTCCCAATAGAAAAGGCCTTCTCTGCCTAAAACCCGATGCTATGACATTTATATACTTATTACACGAAGATATATAGAAACAAACTTCTGCGCTATACAACACTTGTATAGCGTAGAAGTTTGTTTCTATTGATCCTCATAATGGAAGTCTATTACGAAGTCAGTTACTGGATTCTATACTTATTACAGCTGCCATTATATATTTAGAATATAAACAAACTCTAAATTAATATTTATTTCAAATTAATTGGATTTAAAATTACTTCTCCAATATTTTACTGAGATATATTTCATTTAATCCATCGTCCGCGATACCAATATTTATCTACGTCTAAAATTGAAACCCGTAGAAATTGATACGAGCCCGATTGATTCGACGGAGACATATCAGAAACAATATACAGGATAAGCGAATAAATATCTGCGCAGAGAATTCAGTTTGTTATAACTGTGGGAATTAAAAATTCGTACGATCAATTCTAAGACTAAAAAGAGTAAGGAAGGGACAAAGATGAGTTTGGGGTGCAATCAATCCTCCACTTCGCTCAAGGCGGTGGATCTCGATTGCTCCGAATTTCCGCTGCGTGCAGACAGGTCGGAAGCTATTTCACTTGATGCTTCCGTTGATTAAACATTCTTACACCTTCCCTTCACGAAATTCCACTCTGAGTAGATTTAGCATCCTCAATTGCCTTTCCAAACTAATCTGATTTCTCCCTCAGATTAACGGGTAATCGCCACGATCTTCGTTTTCCGAATCAGTGGCCCAACCCAGCGTCGCAGCCAGGATTTGCCAATGGGGGAGGTCCA